>CM074189.1:40387562-40927562 GCA_037179385.1 Holothuria scabra
GTGAGGTACATTGCCCAAAATTTGTGTCGCCCCCTACATTCATATTGTTTCCTATGTTACTGACCTGTTTCACGAATAACGCGTGAGAAATGTTCGTTTAGATTTTTAAAATTTGAACGATAGTGCTATCATGTTTCGGTTTTTCATTTTTTTGCTTCGCACCACGGGGTTTTTTTTCGCACCACGTTTCCTTTTTTTTTATCTCATCGCTCCTTGAGGGGGATGAGATATTGTAATCACTTTGCCCATTGAGCTATAAATGGGAATGCCAGCTGCAATTGGCACTGTTGCCTTGGTAATGGTTGGTGCCCCCAAGTTACCAGTCCAATGGTCTAACCTAAGGTGGGGTCCCCCAAGGTAACCAAAACTCCAGTTCTGTGTGAGGGGTCAAAACGTTTCCGTGTGTGTGTGTGTGTGTGTGTGTGTGTGTGTGAGAGTGTGTGTGTGTGTGTGCGTGGGTGTGTGGGTGTGTGTGTGTGAATTATTGTTTTGATAATATCTCCTAAAGGGCTACCCCGATTTTCTTCAAATTTTGTAGGAAGGTACCCTAGATCAAACCACTGTACAAATTGCATCACCGGAAGTAAAGGTCAAAGGTCAGAGGTCAAAAGTCAAATTTGGTGAAAATCATATATTTTACTATATTTCTGTATTGGAACATCGCACTGACATGAAACTTTGCACGTGTCATGAGAATATTTAGAAATACCAAAATATATGGTTACCATGGCAACAGGTATCAAAGGTCACGTGATGGAAGGGGAAGTGTCTATTTTTAAGCGAAAAAAGAGGAAATTTGTGACTCTAGCTCCTCCTAGTGGGCTGGACCGATCTTTTTAAAACTTGGTGGGAAGATACTCCAGGGTAAGAACTTGTGTCTCGCAGATTTCCGGAATTGAGGGTCAAAGGTCAGAGGCCACTTTTTGATAATAATCATTAAAAGGGGATTTTTGGCTGTATTTCTGGTCTTTTACCGTATTTCTGTAAAGGAACATCGCATTGACGTGAAACGTTGCACGTGCCATGAGGATATCTAGAACTACCAAAATGCATGGTTACCATGGCAACAGACATTTAAGGTCACGTGATGGAAGTGGAAGTGTCTGTTTTCAAGTGAAAAAAGCAGAAACTTTTAACTCGAACTCCTTCTAGTGGGCTAGACCGATCCTTTTCAAACTTGGTGGGAAGATACCCCAGGGTCGAAACTTGTGTCTCGCAGATTCCCGGAAGTAAAGGTCAAAGGTCAGAGGTCTAAGGTCAAATTTAGGTAAAATCATACTTTTGTCTGTATGTCGGTAATGAAACATCTTAGTGACATGAAACTTCACACATGTCATGAGGATGACTACCCAAATATATGGTTGCCGTGGCAACAGACTCTGGAAGTGACGGTCTAAGGTCACAGGTCAAATTGAGTCAAAATCGTTTTTTGTACATAATTCCAGGTGAAAACATTGCACCGACATGGAACATAACGTATAACAGGAGTGATATGTTCTGCCAAAATATTTCGTTTCCATGGCAACTCAGGTTTTAAGTCGCGTGACAGGAGGTCAAATTTACGGTTTTACTTCAAAAACTGCTGGTTGTTGGCTTTTGTTTAAAGGTGGTAAAGATGTGCCCCAAACTGAGAAAATGTGTCTCGTAGAGCCCGGTCCAAGGTGTAGCAAACCTTTTCCATAATTGTCTTGCGTATAGAAATCTTCTTCTTTAATTGTACGGGGTTTGGAAGTATTGTGAGTCATTATTTGTTACCGTTCCATAAGACGGAGAATAACGCCTCGTGGATTCACAAACATCGGTGCACGCGGAAGTGACAATTTGACTTCCACGTCATTCTATTCGGCAATGTGCTTATACTAAAAACGAGCTACATAAAATGCTGTTGATAGCTGAAATTCATAAATTCATAAATTCATCGTCGTTCATGATATCAGTTCAATAACCACTGCAATTGCTTCATGAACTCGGTGGTTTTCCATTATCTCACGTTGGCCTACATTATCAGTTAGTTTTGACTTACACGTTTCCGCTAAATACTGTTACCATTAACAGCTCGGTTTGCGCGTCCACTACTCAAACGAAATTCGAATATCACCATGCGACTTTCATGCCGAGTCGTAGAAATCTAAAGCGCAATACTTTCAGGGAGCGGGCGTCAGCTCGAAGACGTGAACTGTGGGCAAAAAGAAATGTGGTGCGTGGCGGGATGTCACTGCCGATGTCACTGCGTTGCGCGTTTCTCTATTTTTTCAACCAGGAATACTGTCCATTGTGCAACAATTGTTGCTAGGGTTCTATCGTGCGCGTATCGGCAACACACCTACTGCGTATGATTAGTAAAATCCTGTAAGACAAAGTAAAACACGCTGGCGTCATTATTTTCACTTCTAGAACGTGTTTCTAGCACATCAAATTTGGCATGAGGTTTTTGTAGCTAAAATCCCCAAAGGAGCTTGATAGAATTAAGTCCCGCGTTTACACTCACAGAAATTTTTACACAGGTTAAGTAAAATTTTACTTCATCCCTCTATAAAATAGGAAATCCAGAACTTTTATGTAAAATTTACCAAATTGCTGGTCGGTAAAAGTTTACATGAAACTTATGTTAAGAAACTGTCGAAATATGAAGTAAAACGTGAAGGGTAGATTTTATTTCTTTCAGTTCAGTAAATTTCTGCATGAAAATTATGTAAAGAAATTATCGAAGTATGAAGTAAAATACCTCGGTGTGCGGTATTTTACTTAAATTTTGTCCATTAACTTTTACATGGATGACAAGTAATATATTTTGTTCAATCAATTGTTATTGGGCCATTTAATCACGGTTAGTGGGACCTGTTCTTCACATTTTAGAGTTAGCCTATAAAAAGGACTCCCTGGGTTTTGGAAATTAGGGTATTGAAAAAGACAGATGGATAAACAACAGAAACGGTGCATCTCTTTTTCAGAACATTTTGTTAAAACTGCAACAATACAAATCAACGCAGTAAAAATCACAGTACATTCATGTACACCACATCATAGTTTTCATTTAAGTACAAGTAGAGTAGTAAATTCTGTGATAAAATTATCTATATATACTGTATATAAACTTTCATTAAGCAGGCTATTTGGCTTTATGGTCCTCAAGATATGGCGCCTGCATGAGCTTCAAAGATTGGCGGTGCCAGAATGTCAAAATGGGGGGAGGCAACGTAGGGGAAAGGGATATTTTTTCGGTTAATCCAACTCGTACCTGATCCAACTTGTGGGGCAAGTGGGGGGTGCAAGGGGAAAATCTGGGGGGATGCCCTCACCCGGGTTAGCGCCACCACTGGCTGTAGGCTTAAGGCTGCAGTTTACTTTTGTGTACATAAACCTAGAATACTACGTTGTGGCACACCTAGAGTTTTACTCTACAGTGGTAAGATTCTTTTGCAAATCTCCCTTGGTTCATACACAAGTATGTGCGCTATTAAAACATTGCTCTGTTAAAATGTTTCATAACTAGGAGATGAAGACATGCTAAATATGAAATACAGCTAATTTGTAAAACAGAATGTTTGATACAGATGAGATCTTCATGTATGTGACAACAGTTGGGAGAAGATAATGAAAAATATAGTCAATGCTCTACATTTATGTGACAACTAAGTGATTTGATGTAGCAGTCAGATCTCTACTTATGGCATTTTTACCTAGTTCTGTAAAAGTAGGAATGGAACAACAGGAAACAAAGGTGGAATGGATTCATTCTTTGTCCTTCTTAATGTGAGGCCTCCTACATAAGAATGACATATAGTTTTAATCAGATCAATGGTCTTAATCATAGATTAAGCTTAATAAAATAAATGACTTTCTATGTTGTGTTATTGCTTGACATCACTTTACCATCTTTACTACAGGTAGTCTTGGTAAGAGAATAAAAGATTTAATCATAACACATTTCCATTGAGGTTTTTTCCTCTATAATGTTGTGCAATAAACTTTTTCAGAGGAAAGGATATTTAGGCACTTGGGTAACTACATAAACCTCTGGCAGAGAAAATTTTAAAGTTATTAAACCTATTCTAAAAATAAGACAGCTAGCAGCATAGAGATTGAGGGAATCCTTTCCTTTCTCTAACTTGTCCCTTACTTCCTTCAAAACACATCATGCCTAACAGAATGTTAAGCGGTCATTTTGGTTACAACTTTTCTTCAGCATTTAGTACCTAAACTAGGTAGATGTGTTTATGGTCTCTCATAATCCAAAAATTAAATTATTCAGTGTCTCTCCTGAAAGAAAACAGTTCAATGACTGTAAATATTGATCCAGTGTCTAGTTTATACCCTCCTATACCAAATATGAACGAAAGCCATAATTTTGATTCTATCTGATACTTGTCCAGAATGACCCCAAAATAGAGCAATTTATCTTAAGCAATGCAAGTAATGCCTTAATTTATTGTTATTGTAAAATGTTTTCTAATGTGCAAGATACCAATTTCTCATTTTACCTCATTTTGCAACTTTGTCTGTGGCATAGCACCTCTTAAATTGACAGCTAATACCTACCACAGGCAATCTTCTTTTGTACACACACGTTTGGGGTTTTGTTCCATTTTTACTTATCGACAGAATTTGAAAATAGGATCGAAGAAATATGGACTAAAGATAATACAAGCAATGCTTGCATGTGATATATTTTGCCTAGTATCGTAAAAGAGGAACTCCATACTTCATTATATTGTACACACACAATAATGTTTGATATTTTAAAAACACCTGAAATTTACCCAGGCTTTCACTACCCACCCCCTTTCATTGGTAAAAAACACATAATATGGGGTTATTTAAAGGCCCAGTTCTCTCACCCCAAAGAGTACCAATTCTCCTAACCTTCTTACTTAAGCCCCTCCCACAATTGTCTGAAATTCATCCTCATCCAGGAACAATCTCAGTTTATTGCTTCAGGGTGAGTATAGAAGAAATCAGTGTATGTAATAAAACACTCTCAGTACGTTCATGCTGTGTAATATAAGCGTTGGTACTCTGCATTGTTTGAATAAGCTGTCAATCAAATGACTGAGCCAATTGAGAATTTTGGTACCCCTGTACTAAAAGTGTATTTTGAGGTGAGAGGTTTGACTTGTTAAATTGCCCTGGATCACCACTTCAGCAGAAGCAAACTACATGTCAATTTCTGATTGATAGCTGTAAAGTTAAATACACAAGATGCTCTTTCAACGAAAACATTAAAAACATTTGTTTTACGTGGTCTTAATGAATTTCCCCCCCAAAAAAGAAATGGTTTCTAGCTGAAATTTACAATACCTCATAATGCTTCTACATCCACTGCTGGAACCCCAAATTGCAATTGAAAACGTGACTTTGATATTGTACATGAAAGACAGCTTGAGCTAAATATCCTGGTAGTCTTGGTAAGAGAATAAAAGATTTAATCATAACACATTTCCATTGAGGTTTTTTTCCTCTATAATGTTGTGCAATAAACTTTTTCAGAGGAAAGGATATTTAGGCACTTGGGTAACTACATAAACCTCTGGCAGAGAAAATTTTAAAGTTATTAAACCTATTCTAAAAATAAGACAGCTAGCAGCATAGAGATTGAGGGAATCCTTTCCTTTCTCTAACTTGTCCCTTACTTCCTTCAAAACACATCACTGTACTAAAAGTGTATTTTGAGGTGAGAGGTTTGACTTGTTAAATTGCCCTGGATCACCACTTCAGCAGAAGCAAACTACATGTCAATTTCTGATTGATAGCTGTAAAGTTAAATACACAAGATGCTCTTTCAACGAAAACATTAAAAACATTTGTTTTACGTGGTCTTAATGAATTTCCCCCCCAAAAAAGAAATGGTTTCTAGCTGAAATTTACAATACCTCATAATGCTTCTACATCCACTGCTGGAACCCCAAATTGCAATTGAAAACGTGACTTTGATATTGTACATGAAAGACAGCTTGAGCTAAATATCCTGCCTCTTACACGTCCTGCAAGTTATTTGGGTTACTCAGGAACAGCATGAATTATGTACCTGACATGTGTTTATCCCCTCTTTATCATTTTACTATAGAGGCATAATGTGGTATTGGCTTCTTATTGAACTTTGTTGTCAAGAAAATTGCGCAAGAAAAAGGTCATTATATCTTATACCTTTACACAATGCCTTCACCCTTTTTTCTTAAACTCACATTTCTTAAAAATGCAAGGGTGAAATAACTGTGGTTGCCATCTCAAAACAGGTACGTTTCATGACTTCAATATTACATATGCCCATTGAATGATATAAATGACATAAATCTCAGGGCCAAAGGCTGTTATTCTTTCAATTGAACCATAAACATAGTTATTCTAATCCTTTTTATACATTGAAAAATGTTTTTGATTCGCATTTCTAATTTCCCTCCTAACAGTGACGTAGCTACGGGGGGGGGGGGCAGGGGGGCAAATTGCCCCCCCCCCCCGGAAAAATTTGTGGGGAAATTTGATGAATTTTCTTATTCTTACAAAAATTTCTCAAAATCTTTGGTAGAATAAGAAATTGTGAGACATTTTTCATACATAATTCGTATTTTCATGCAACAAATTAACTCAGGTTTCGTCAGTGTGGCATGAACCGGCCCTACTCGTGTTCCACAGAAATGTCCTCGCCGCGTAGCAGATTGAATGTTCTCTTGTATACGCACTGGGGTTATGATCAGTGCATTTCAGTGCACACACAACAGCTGATACAGTGCAACTAACACTGAAAGGCTGTAATCGCGAACTTACCCCTTTGTACACAGTCTCTGTGTTGTACACTTTGGGAATTCAGTAAAAGGATGTGAAAACTGACAAGTCACTACCATAGACCCCCGGGGTTATTATGTTGTTCTACAAGCTATTAGTAGCGATGCCGATTTTACTCTGTGTTCGTAACGATGGATGGGACTGAAACAATCCATGGCCAACGATAAACTTAAAGTTAGTCTAGAAATTAGAATGAAAGGGATCCATTGGCATACTTAGATTTTGTTACTTAGCCTAATCTTTGGAGGCTTACAGTCTAGTTCGGGAAAATAGCTTTCTGCTCACTTGGGGTGTAACAATAAACGGGTCAATGAGTACCTTGTAGCCTTCTACACTTAACAGACTGCTGTTCTAACAGGATATCCTGTGTGATCGAGCCTCCTTAGTTGCGTGCGAAGGGCAGACCATTTGGCCATGACCCCTTACAGATGCCACTTTTTCTTTGTTCTTAAAAATACGTAGTCTAACTTTAGTAACACAGATTTTATTCAAAAGATAGCATAAGTGGCACCAGATTGCTTATAAGGACACCCAATTTTTCAAGAATTTTCAAAGGGGAAGGATTGTCTCTGCAAGGTCCTTCAGTGATGGCATTTTTTTTTTTAATTCCTATAAATAGACCTAGGCAAATTCTGTCAAATTCCAATTTTTACCTAAAATGGTAGACTCTGTTTCCCACTGGTGGCATCGATAAAAAAAAAAGACAACATGTTTAGGTTCTCTTTAAAAACATAAATACGCTATTTTTGGCCATCTGAGGGGTCTAATTTTTCGAAATTTTCTTTACGCTCCACGCCA
Source organism: Holothuria scabra (assembly GCA_037179385.1). Taxonomy (NCBI): domain Eukaryota; kingdom Metazoa; phylum Echinodermata; class Holothuroidea; order Aspidochirotida; family Holothuriidae; genus Holothuria; species Holothuria scabra. The sequence goes on from CM074189.1 coordinate 40,395,141, forward strand.
ACCAACGGTGGCGCTTCGTTCAGTCTTTTGGGCAAAATTACATGTCAAATTAGCTCTTAACTCTCTGATCACTTTGCAGTTTGCGAACATATTTTGAAGTGAGCGTTTTATTGCAAAAGACAAAAGAAGAAAGCGACTCGTTAGATTCTTCGTATAAGTCAGGAAAATGCTATTTCCGGCCATCTGAGGGGTCTGATTTTCGAAATTTTCTCTACGCTCCGCGCCAACCAATGGTGGCGCTCCGTTTAGATAATCTTTATGATAAAATAACGTTTTGTGGCCAAGAAAACCCACAATCAGGTACCGATCAATGCTCTTTTATTTTGACTTCTAGAAGTGTGCAAATTTAATGACAAGTTTTACTTCGTAAGGTAGCATAAATGGCATAAGAATGCATGTAAAGAAACAAAAGTTTCAGTTTTATCCTCATGAACCACCACGATTAACTTTTAACACTGTTCCTGTCAAAGTCGAGAATCTTGCACCATTTTGCATCTAGGCTCCTTAAAAGCGTCAAAAAATTTCCGGACATCCCCTCCCCTTAGACCATACTGCATGCCCCCCCCCCCTTCAGAGAAATTCTGCGTACGCCACTGCGTTACTACATACAGATAAACCAGATATTGTTTACCAAAATAATATACTTTGTTATTTCCGGTTGCTCTATGTTATCCTTTAAGATTAAAATGCAAGTAATATTACAAAATGACATGGTAATGTTGTTATACTTGTAAATTTGCATATTTTATATGAAATACATACACATTGACCGGGAAAAGTTTTGGGGAAATTTCATACCTTTGCCCCCCCCCCCCCTGGAAAAAATCCTAGCTACGCCACTGCCTCCTAAACCCTGGTGAAAAGAAGCCTATCACTAACCAACCCAACCATCCCACCCCAACATGTATAATTTATAAAAAATGGAGAAAGACAAGCAAGAATTACCAGTTTTAAGTTGAATTTACATAAGGAGAACTTGCAACGCCTACGGTATATGTTCTTTACAGTTTGATACTGACAGAGGGTGCACAACTCTTGTATATGGTGATATTTAAAATTTCCACGCTAGTACAATTTTTGTAGCAATGCTCCTATGTAAGAATTCTGGTACATCAGATTGAACAACTGCATTGCACTATATAGCAGACACCAACAGCATGAATGTTTTTGGAGAAGGAGAGTGCTTTCAATAATAACAAACACCTGATGGGAGTTCATTTTCCTTCCCCCAGAGTTGTGGCCTATCAGAAATGCTTTTCGGGTAGTACTGGAAATTGGTACTTTCCTGCAAAGGAAAAATATACAGTAAAGATGCTTTTAGGTACATTAGAGGAAAATGAACATGAAAGACGGGATGGTATTGTACATTACTAGGCTTTCAACAAGGCTTTTGCACAAAGAACAGCACTTACAAGTATGAAGTCTCTTTACGCCATTCAAAGCAAAATCAAGTTACGAGTACCTGGTGCAGCAACAATCATAAAGTTGCTTTTTTACATGAAATTTATAAAGTTTAATTTTATTACTTAAAGCTTAAAATCTATCTTGTATCCTCAAAATCTTAGAGTGACTAGCATCATATTTGTCATGAGAGATAAGAGACGTAAAAAAAGTATAATACCCAAGTTCATCCAAGAATATGTATGAAATAAAATGTACAAATCAACTTCTGTATGAAACACCATTTCCAGAGCTGTCAGGATTTTAATAAATACTGGCTCAATTCCTATCATACTAACAGAACTCATTGTCAGCCAATATGACATCCAGTTCCATTCAAATACTATCTAAAAAGCCACAGAGAATTATCGGTAGCTGTTAATAAAAACTTGGTACGCTTGTTTGCTGGAAACTTCACAGAACCTCACAAATAAATCATTCTTGCAAGTTCAATCATTTTGCACTTGGAGGTGTTCTCACTTTATCCACCCAAACCTATACCTTAATTTCCAATTGAACAACCTGTTATCAATACCTCATGGGGACGTAACTTTAAATCATGCACAAGATGAAAGGAATACAAATAAAAAAAAAACAAAACCGTATGGACAGAGACTGATTATTTTCGAAAATTTCCTCTTGCTGTCACTGCAAGATATAGTCATTAAATGCTTCAATATTCCTTCTAAGAAATCTAAAGTTAGTCTGAGTTGAATGTTGCTAATACTCATACCTAAAAGTCTACAAAAGCAGCAGGATGTTTTCCTGATATTCGTCCTCCTTTGGGTCTTCCAGGAAAGAGATATAGCCAGAAATTTGTGGCAAGGTTCTGCTTTTATCTGCAAAATATAAAAAAATATGATGGTAAGGAGGCAGCTGCACTATGGGTACATTTTGAAATTATAAATTGCTTGGTGCAAGTAAGTGGAGGAAAAAGACAGCCAAAAGGCTTACAGATTCCTTGAACATAGCAAACAGGATTGTTCATCACTCCACCGTAATGTGAAATCAATGCACTTTCCTCAATTAGCATGAACCAAAAATCAATTTGATCTTCAATATGGAAATAAAGTAGCCTGATTTCTTCCTCTCAATATGGAAATGACAACATGTACTTTGTCTTTCCTTAAAAGCTGTTTTCAAAGGTTTAGTTTTCAATTTGATTGGTAACCCTGCAAATAGCATTGGGTATCCACCAGAAAGACACGATTCTTTCCCTCAGCATGAGGAATCTAGACATCAAGTGTCATGGTTTCTTCACAATTTGACCTCTTATGACCACAAGAGACCTTTGACCTCCACAAAAATAATGAATTTCTTCTAATTAAAATAGGGCTGGCACAATTTTGAGTATACCGACCTTGATTTACCACCCATTCTGATTGGTTAGATTCTGATTGGTATTCTGCTTGGTGGTTGGTTTGGGCCTCATATATATTTAGGGTTGTGACACACTCCCTTTGCTTATTTGCTTATGCACATATGCATGCACACTCTCATTCTCCGAAGACGACTTGGCATAACTTTAGTTGTTCACTCATGGGTGACCATTTTTCCCAAGTGTCCAGGTTGATCCTAGCTCTGTGAACTGAAATCTCTCTCAAATTCACTCCAAAAGAGCAAAGTTTCACTCTTGTTTGAGTGCCTACAAGGACCACTCTAAAAAAGAGTGATTCCTGAAGACACTCACTAAAGACTGGATGTTCACCCTTCTTGGATTTATTTTCACTCTTCTTGGAGTGAAATTCCCTGTTCTTGGAGTGTAATAGCAGTCTAAAGGAGGGAATCCACATTATTCACTTTATTACAGAATGCTTAGTTCACTCTTTTTGTTTTAGAGTGTCAAAGAAAAAGAAGGGATATAAAAACCTCAGCATTATCACATTTTGTTGAAGCTTGATAGCAACTTGCAATTGGAAGACACTATAACAAGCAGTTAATATAGTAGAGTACGTATAATATGTTAGATGAACCACAAATTGGTAATGGTTGTTCGATCAGCACATTTTTGAGAAATCCACTCACCACCCCCAGGTTCAACTTGTATAGAAACTCGTTAATATTTCTTGAATTGTCCTCTTTCTCTTCTTTTCCATTAAAAGCCATGGATCATACCATTTCGGAAATTTAATGCTGTTTCTGTACATTTTGATGGTAGTTCTGCTATGAGTCGTCACACCACTGGAGTTGCAATGCTAGATTTTCAATTTCTGTAAAAGAGAGCAAAATATTTCAAATTGTTTTATCCTCAAAGTGTCCGTTTGTGATAAAAACCCTGGCCACTGATAATTCCTTCACAACTATCTAACAAATGGATCGATTCATTAGGCAGGCACGACCTTCCACTTGTGCCATGGGGAAGTACACAGCAATTAAGCTCGATTTTTTTTTTTTTTTTACGGGAGAGAGGGGGGGGGGGATAATAACCGCATGTACGTCACTCATGCTGGTAAGATTTTATATAATTCACAGTTACTTCTTTTATCAAATACCTCCACATTAATCTAAACAAAAAGAAAATATCTTAATAGAAAGGCAAATCTTGTGATTAACTGATAGAATATTACTGCCATCTTAGCAAGAGTAATGGAGACAACAATATTTAAAACATACCAGGCCTAGCTTCAATTTTTCCTCATGATCTACATCAAACACCAACTCTTTGATTCTAAGAAAACTAAAATCAGAGGCAAAATTATATTGTTTACTAAAAATTTTCGTTTATTTCTTTAACATCTCTGTGAGTTTCTCCCTTTCCCCAAAATTCGATTTTACTATTCCAATAATGTTGACGAGATGATGAGGTGATGTGTGTGATATAGAGTAATCACAATGGAGCTAAAAGAATGTATAGTTGAGTTGTTCCATAGAATTCATTTCTAACATTTTTGTCACATCTAAGCTGTTATCAGCTTAGTACAATGTAAGTTTTACACCTTTTTTCTTTCAAATTGCCATCAATTTAAACTGAACAATGAAGATCAAGTATGCATGGACAGAAGGGTCTTATTAAGTGAGTGTTTGTTATATTTTTCTCAGTATGCAAACATGTAACACTCACCTATGCATGGTAGCATCTAACACATTTCAGCCTCAGCCCCATTTTAGGTATAAGTTGTCTGATGTTCCTCTTTACCTCTTCTGAAAAGACTTGTCATCAAACTGTTGTCCTAATTAAAAAAAGATAATATTATACCTCATATTAGGAGGTGAAAGTAACTTCAATGCATTCTCAGGGGTTACATCTAGACTGTGGTCTCACATACCCTGCTTGAGGTAACGCCATGTTACAAAATAGCTCCGCGCTTGAGTTACATGGGAACGCGGGTTATCGTGGGGTTGGTGTACGTTTAAATTTCGATCCAATCCATATCGCAGGGTTATGCAGGTTTTTAACACTGTGTTTGTTTTGATCAAGCAAGTTCATAGGTGTGTATGGTGCTGATAACAGGTATTTTCTAACATTTGACAGTAATTAGTATGTGGAATGTTTGACCTCATTACTATGGTAGCACTAACCAATCAACGGGGTACTGTAGGTGAGACCAAACCTCCCTCACAACAGCCTCCCTCACAATCATTTGAAAAACATGACAGTTATGTCTTATCACAATTCCTTTTTGTTTAATGGTTTTGCGTTTGCAAGACTTTAATTTCTTTTTTAAATGGTATATAGGGCCTCTAGTGAGTTGCAAGGTGTATTTTGTTGAAGCATTTTCTCGGGAAATGTATTTAACCTTTACTTGAATTGTAGGCCTACTACATTTAGTCACTATTAGAAATGCTTAGATCACCAAATTAAAACAAATATTCATGGTTTAATTCTGAGTCAGTTAGTTGGTTAGCCCAGTTTCCAACCAATTGGTTCAACTGGTTAAATTCTGAAAGGCAAATCTTCACTTGGTAAATAGGACACCATAGTGTCCCATCATAGTGTCCCACTTGTTTATTTTTCAAGAAGGCTTTCATACTCCAATCCCAATTAAATCTTATTCCACAGAAAATATCTTCCAAAATACCAGGTTGACCTATGTAGGCCTACGGTGAGCTTAGTTTCTAGAAAATCTCTGTTTGGTGCCTGTTTAAATCCACCCAAAATTCTTAAAATATAATTATCTACATTGACACTTTTTTAATAAATTACACAATTTTGCATGTTTCCAGTACAGATAGATAATCTGAATTATTAAATTTTTATTCTAGAAAAAGACTGACTATCGCAAGTAGTCACCTTGTTTACAAAACAACCCATACTTAACTTACACATTACTTAAACGTAACCCAAGAAAACGAAGATATTTCTTTTGTTTCTTCATTTTTCATTATCTACAATATTGTACAGTAGGCCTATACATGATTTTTGTAGGGAATCTGAATCTGCAAATATATATATTTATACTTATAGGACACATTTAGCTTCAAAGATCAAGAACAAAAAAAATCCTGGGAAAAATGACTGTAAATCAATACACCTCTGTGATACGGCACCCTAATCAGACTGACAAGATAATGTTTCAGCTAAAGATAGACGGAAAAAAGCGGGCAGCTACCTTTATGACAGTTACTGTTGACTTCTTTCACACTGACAAAAAAATTCGAATGCAAAATCTCGATTTACTGTACTACCATGAACTCACATCTTCATAAAATTTCATAAAGTTTGATTTCAATAAAACGATTTCAAAGCAGATCAAACTTTAGATTGATGTAGGCTAGAGTTACTAGCCTGCATTAAACAGTGCCCAGGTCAAACAGAATGGTATTTCTATGTTTTGTACGGTTGTGATCTTTTGGAAAAAAAGCAAAAAATTTAAAATGAAATCTCCTTTCCCTTCATTATGGTATGACTAGCCTAGGCCTATATGGAACTTTGTTTACATCATTATGCTATGCTACATTAAATATTACGTCACTGTAGAAGGTAATTAGGTCCAGCATAGTTCCATATTTACTCCAAAATGCTCGGGGTGGATTTCCGTGGAGGAGGGTGTTTACTACCGGCACAAAATATGCCACTGCGGTGAGGTCCCGAAGAGGTCACAGTAGTTTCGGAGAGTCCCACTCTAGTTCAAATATTTCGTAAACATCCGGCCCTAACTAACGTTACGTTCATCCCACAGGTCGTCCTAGCGTTATATTGTATATATATATATATATATATATATATATATATATATATATATATATATATATATATATATATATATATATATATATATATATATATATATATATATATATATATATATATATATATAACGCTAATTCCCACCATAGGAGAAAAAACTGACATCTAATGCAAGAAATCTTCTCATCTGATTCTTCGTTTACCACAACCTAGATCACTCTTCTCCAATTCATGACGTCACATTACGTAATGGGAATTGTCCTGTACGAATCCGGTTCTCCCATTGGATAGTTCGAACTGCTTTCAAGTCTGTCAACGACCAGACTGTAATTTTTTTTCTGCGTGGGGAACGTGAACAAGTAATGGAAAACATGTGCTGATCGGAAAACCCAGCATTAGTTCCCCTAGCTGTGCTACGAAAAAAAAATTGCGTGCTGCCTACGTGCGGTCTTTACGTACAGCATGCATACAACAGGCGTTCTCAGCATTTACATGCACTGGGTCAACTAAGGGAGAAGCGGATTCGTACGGGGCAATCCCTATTACGTAATGTGACGTCATGAATTGGAGAACAGTGATCTAGGTTGTGGTAAACGAAGAATCAGATGAGGAGATTTCTTGCATTAGATGTCAGTTTTTTCTCAACGTTTGTTTTGTTTTATCAGAGAAAGATGTAGGAATGTTGTCGAGAGATTTGAAGGGGTAAAATCTAGTGGAAGGTGAGGAATCATGAATAGTTTTGTGCGAAGCACTGCGTTGGTGTTAGGCGATGTGACCAACCTTTTCCTTTATATATATATATATATATATATATATATATATATATATATATATATATATATATATATATATATATATATATATATATATATATATATATATATATATATATATATATATATATATATATATATATATATATATATATATATATATATATATATACTATATATACTATATAACGCTAGGACGACCTGTGGTTCAGCCCATCATAAACAGTACCTACCCACCGTAGTGTTAAGTAGCCTAACGTTATCCTACCCTAGCCTATACCTTCCAAGCCTCACTGGCTAGCGGTAACGATTAACTGCAAAATGTTGCAGAAAGGGTCAAAAATTAAAAAAATACCTTCCAAACTTGTACCAGTTCATCGAGTCCCCAGTTGTTCAGCATTTCTTTCCAATCCAGTGAAACCAGTTTGAAGGTGGTTCGATATTTTTCGGCAAGTTACTTCGCAGGAAACACCAAGTTTGGTCTTCGCCATTTTGGTCGCCACCGCTTGCAGTGTTTATACAGTTCTTATGTAAAAATTAGTTCATTCTTTGGTAAATGTTTAATGCTTTCTTATACGTTACATACTTTTGGTAAAAATTACATGGATCATCTGAAAAATATTTTGTACATAAAAGTTAAGAACGTACAGTTTTTACACTGTTAAAAATTTCTCTGTAAATTTACATAATTTTTATGGCAATTTTTTTCCAACCAAATAATGTTTTTTATACAGCCAGACTGTAATCATAAAAAAACATTAAGTGTTTGTTTTTTCTTTACAGTTTTTGCATGTAAATTAGTTTACAAATGTCTACCGTAAAATCGAATTACAGAATTGTTCTGTTTTTTTTTTTTTACCTTAATTTTATGTGAATTTACAGCCTACTGTTTTCATTCTCGGCGTTTTAATATTTATTATAATATCGATTTTTTCCTTTCATATGTTATTACGTAACATACACTTCACCATTACGTAGATCAGGTATTTGCTTATCGACGTAATGTGTCGTTACGAAGTTATTTTCAATCAAAACACAATGAGGATGCTTTGTTGTCAAATTGTTGTCAAGCAGACTGCTATCTCTAGGAACTTTGTAAGTGGAAAGTCACATTTTTTCTACAACATAATAATTGTTTTTAAAATAAATATGACAAAGAATGCAAATACATTGGTTGCAAACATTTCTAGACAAGGTAAACAATAAGTTTATCACTTCCTGATTAAAAAACGCCAAAAAAGATATTATTCAAAGCAACAGCAATCCTTTTGTTAGGAAAATGCCTACAAAATAAGCTCCACCCATTTATGCAAAATGAGATATACGTCATAAAGTGGTAAATTTACAGACTCTTTCAAGTAAATTTGTGAAACGTTTTTAATTCGATCAAGTGCATGAGCGCCTGTGGCGATGAGTTGACATCAGTATACCAATTGTCAGTGCTCTGAAATTAGGGCCTTACAATTTCTTTTTACTTAAAAATGTGTGAAAAAACACCAGTTGTATGATATTTATAACTAAGAACATAATAACTAAGTATGCTTTTATCATAAATGTAAGTTTATTTTCAAATAGGGCCATAAATTTGCCAAAAATGTTTTCTTTTTTAACTGAAACTTCGCAGAACGATGCATGTTATATATTGAAAATTTTCTGGCTATTTCTTATTTGTTTGTTTGTTTGGGCTTATTTTTGTTTCTTTTTCAGCGTAAAAACAAAATGAATGTTTGTTAAATGACAGTATATTTATGTGAAATCTGAAAAATACAAAATACTGTTAAAATTTCTGTAAATTTACAGAAAAAGTTTTACAAAGAAGTAAAATTTGGTTAAAAAAGCAGACAAAAATGGTTTTTCAAATAAAAAGAAAATACATGTTAAACAACCTTTTTTTATTGTAGCAATACAAAGTGTCTGTAAAGATACAGAAGATCTCTGTTAAAAGTAAAATACAAAAAGTTTAAGTTAAAAAAAGTCTGTAAATTTACAGAAATTTTTAACAGTGTACCATCCACTTTGGTAAACTGAATTTCAGTCGTGTGATATATATTTACTTAAACTATCTAATATTTTTACTTATTTTTAGTTATTTTAATTTACTTAATTTGTTTTTTACTTACCATTCTGTGAGTGTACTAGCGATGAGATCAGCAACTCCGCGGATTGCCCTCTTGTTTTTTTTTTTTTTTTTTGGACTAGGCTCCCCGAGGAGGGGAACGACATGAAACCGAAAAGACAGTGAGTCGCAAAATGCGAGGAATGAAGGTTGGATATGGATTGCCAAGGGCGACGGAATTTTCTCTCATGTTACTGCAAAGATTAATTGAGGGAATTTTACTGGCATAATTCTGAAATACTAGATGTATTCCAGGTCTTGGAGGTCTTTTATTGAAGAAAAAGATCTGAATACGAGCACATCTGATGCGCTTCGTGCGCATGGACACAACATGAGTTGCATCAACTCCTCCAAGCTTTCTTTTGTCATGCTTGAGATATGTGTTTCTCCCAAACAGTGGCAATCGCATGGTATGACTACTGAATACAAACATGAATGACCCTTAAATAAGCCGACGAAGTCGATTGACCGCTAGACAGCAGCACCCCAGGGTGTACTAGTAAAAAAATGTCGACTTTTCAATTTTGGTGTCCCTGTCCCATATCAGAATTCCTCGTTGCTCGCCAGTCGTTCGAGACAACGTCCAACCAAATATCTGAAATAGTTCGCCGTCCTTAAAAACGTTGCTGTTAAAGTTCGTTCTGCTTTGATCCAGCCATTTTATACTACCAGGGATCAACTTACCATCGCAATTGAACTCATCGGAACCGTCTCTGCAGTCGTTCATGCCGTTGCACTTCAAGTTTCTAGGGACACATCCAAATCCATTGGCACAAGGAAAGGTGTGAAAAAAACAAATCGGCTGCACTATGGAAGGCTCCGCGTCTACCCTAGTTACCAAATCTGTTCAATGAGAAAAGTGTTATTCGACAAAAGTTATTTTTTTAAAACTTTTATACATTTTATTGTCTTAGTGAATTAATGTCAGCATGGGCGTTGAGTTTTTTTTTTTTTTTTTTGTTTGGGGGGGGGGGCGGGGGAGGGGGCGGTGGGCATTTAGGGATTTGAAGGAGAGGAATCGTCCCCTACTATGTTTTAATGAAATTTGTAAATTTTAGTGAATGACCAGCCTGGCAGGCTCAACACACTTTAAGGAAAATGTCTCGATGCACATTCTGCATGCAACTGTTACAGAATACTAAATGATTTCAAAGGCAAAATTTCTACACGCGCACATCACACTGTCGTATAGCGATTCGAAATTTCGTATAAGGGCCACTATTGGAAAAGTAAAATCACACTGAAGTTTGCTAGATTAGAGAGTTCAATATGGAATTGGAGGTAAGCATCCATCCTCTGTCTGCAGCTAGTGTATGATGAGGTGACGTCCTAAGCTTCGAAAGGACATATTTTCATGTTTTTTGTATCAACAATCTTACAACGGTAGGCCTATGCAACGGTGTCTCAGTAACACCATTGTGTATCATCCACCCTCGATCTGTCATTTTCCCGCAGTAGATTGAGCCCTTTGATTACTTTTTGTACTTTACCTTCTTTCATCAAAAATGGTTCCTTACTATTAGAACTTTTGTACAAATGCTTCACAAACTATCACAATTTTCGTTGTGATTCTATCTACTTATAGAGTATACCCGGCATTTAAATTCACATTGACCGTTTAGTGAGTTGAAGTAATTACCCATACTTGAAAAACCATGTTTTGAAAACTGTTGGAGTTTCCTATTAACTCAAAATATTGAAATATTTAGCACCATTGTGCATCTGGGCTCCTTTCTCTCAGACACCCAGTGACGTAGGCTACAGGGGCATGCATCTAGTCAATCTGAAGAAATGAAGAATTCGGAAATTAAATTCACATAGACCTATAGTCCGTTGTGGTTATTACCCACACTTGAAAGACCATGTTTTGAAAACTGTTGGAGTTTCCTAATAACTCATAATATAGAAATATTTAGCACTTTTTTGCATATGGACTCCCTTTTCTCAGACACCCATCGGCGTAGCTACAGGGCATGCATCTCCTCAATCTGAGGATCAAAATGAAGAATTCAGAACTTTGCCATTTGTGAAACCACCAACAATGCGGTTTTGACAACTCATGAAATTCCCAAATTCCAAATTCTCTCCAATAAGAGCTTTGTATTGGTAATTATTTGTTTCAAAAAAGCAAAATTTTCCACACGCTTTGGGTCGCAAATTGCAATTTCTAAGTAGAGGTGTTCGCTCACACCTTCAAATTGGTAAACTTTTCTGAGCTCTGGAGGTGACAAAGTTACAAATTTGCTACAAGTGACACCACATCATCAAGTGACAATGGTAACTACAGTGCTATTTTTACATTTTTTCAAAAAATTCCAACTTATCTCCAATAAAAGTTCTTGACTTAAAACAATCATCGGGGGGCCTCATTTCGTAGGCGTTGGATAATATTAGGCCAGATGTCCCCCCACTTTGGAAATCAATTCGACGCCCCTGATCGTCAGCAGCCAATGTCACAACAATGAACAGTCAGTCAATCATACACCAACGGTAGGCTAACTTCATTCACGTGTTTCTTTCTACTTTGATCCTACGTTGACTCAAACATCAAGAAAAAACCCACCACCACAATTGAACAGAAGGTTCACGAGACAGAGGTCCGCGCGATCGAAAATGTGGGAAATTAAGAACAGGTCGGCTTGAGAAACCGAAAGGGACAAGGAAATCGTGAGAGCAAAAAATGCCGAAGGTAAAAATAAGTCCAAGAGAAAAATGAATATAGGTCAGCGAGTTTTTGATGTCGATCTCGCAAACCTTTTTTTCTTTTTCGGTCTCGCGGACACTAGGTCCTTTTCGGTCTTGCGAACGTTCTGAGTTTCAGTGAACATCTTTTGATGTGCGTTCTTGTGTACAGATACTTGTGCATTTTGGTCTCGGGCTGTAATCATTATACACATCAGAACCATCGGTACAGTCTTTAATGTCGTTGCAAGGACTTAAGATTTTAGCGGCATAGTAAACCTCATCCACACAAACGAAGACATGTCCCATACAATCAAAATTCAAGTTGTTAGTCGATTACAGTAAGATCAGCTTAACCAGGAATTTTTCACTTGAAGGTATCGGCCTGGGGAAAATTGAAGTTTTTGCACAGGAATGAGGCGAAAACCCAGCTCACCTGAACACGGAAGGGTATAGGCGCGTCTCACGGTGTGAAATAGTTTGCTTTTTAATGCAAAAATATGATTTTAGTTAGTTAAATAGAGTTTAACGGCCCAGTTTACAACCAAATAGTTTAAGTCAAACCGGCAACTGCCTTTATAGTTCAGTTGTGGCTCACTTGGTTGTTTTGCCTACCAAAGCACAATTGCAGAATGTTGCATGTTTAACTTAAATTTGGCATGACCCGACCGGGACTCAATATGCCAACCTTCCGATTGCAAGTCGCATGCTTTAACCTACATTTGACCGCGGTGAAGATATGTAATTTGGTGTTTTCCGCATTGGGTATTTGTATGCAGTGGCATCACCAGGCTTTTCATTCTAGAGGGCACTGGGAGGGGGGCACAACAGTTTTGTAGGGGCACTGCTAGACTCCACTTATGGCGCCTGACGCACCGTGGATCATGAGGCACGTCGGGTGTGGTTCATGGATCCACATTAGGGCCCCTAGTCGGGTCCAGGGGCAACATCCCGAGGAGCTCCAGGAGGGGGGGGGCCCGATTAGCTCCTGGATTTTAGAGGTTTTGGGAGGTATTAAAGTCATTACCATATTTATTTATTGAATTAACACTCGTCCAAAAATACCCCGAGGGTAACTTCAAGTAAGACATTTCGTGGAACTACTACCAAGAGTGGATCCGGCTGACATTTTTAAAAACGGGAGATGAACGATAAAGAAAGAAGTTGATGGGCAGTGCAATTTTAGTGTCCTTGTGGGGTCCAGGGGGGAGCCCCCGGAAGCTCGTGTGTATTAAGATGTTTGTGAGGTATTAACGTCGTAATTTAAGGGAAATTCTATTGTCTTAACACTGGTCCAAAGATTGTTTCCAGGGCAACTTAAAGTAAATATTATTGGCAACAATCTAGTGAATCTACTGTCAATTAGAGCGGATCCGGCTGACATTTTGAAGAAGGGCGTGGAACTAGATAGAGAAAGCAGTTGATGTACAGTTAAATGTGATTATGGTAAGGGAAGATGTAATAAGGCCGTTTACCTGAGCAATGCACCACATTCAGTTGGTGTAGTTGGAAGTGTGCAGAAAACTTGAAAAAAGGAAATCGCACTCCCTCAGACAGTCGGAAATTCCGCGATTTTCGCGATATTTTCATTTGGAGAACATGACAATTACTGCCTTTTTTGACAAAGAAGACAACTTACCTAAACATCCGACTTCATCGGAGCCGTCACTGCAGTCCCACTTTATGTTGCATTTGGCAGAGTTCGGCACGCAACGAGTTTTATCATGGCATAAGAACTCGAGACCCGTGCACTCTATTTAACAAACAAAGGTAGCAGTAGTAAAAGGTAAGAGGAATTGAAATGACATAATATTCGTTTGAAAGGAGAAGTTTTCTTGTTGGAAAATGGTAACGTTACTTCATAAACAAATGGGTTTAAATTATTGGTTTTCTCCGTTTTTTAAGTACCTATATACTAACAGATTTCATCTACCACGTGTTGATGTACGAGTTTTGAGCTGTGAGTGTTCTGCATTATCTGGTGCATTGGTATCTTCAATACATATCGAAAAGTTTTGTACAAAAACGATCATTTGCTCATTCTATATCCAAATTTTTTAAATGTTCCAATTAAGGTAAGCTAAATCGATTATGCTTTGGAATGATATGTCAAGGTGAGAGGAACTCATGAAATGCCAATTTTCATTCGAAATGCATGATTTCTGACGATTTCAAAATGTTGTGACGTCACGTGGGGAATTTCCCTCAAATAATGGGCCATTTTATGCCTTTAGTTCACGCGTTTTACGACAAAAATATAGATCCAAATAAAACCAATTCTTCTCCTCCTGTTACCTGTGACATGCAGCTCCCAGAAACGCGTTTAGCCGTGTCAATATATTCGTGGCTAGAAGTGTTTACCCTCTAAATTATGTAGAATTGGGATGAAAACGCCTTTTTAGCCCATAGACATCAAATCCCAAAATTCATGATTTACGACAAAATTAAGGGGTGTGTCCAGTCAAAAAAGTATTCACTAGATGTGCAATAGTATGAACATCACAAATCCAGTTTAACCAGACCTTAAAACATAACCCCGAATACTACATAAAGCGAAAAACCTAAAAATGCAAAATGCTCCCGCACACTGCAACGCATTTGGGAGGTTTGTGATCGAAACTTTTCGATATGGAGAGCTCGGTAACTCTTTTTGATTGCTATGTACATGCGCATCTCCAAATCGTTAGGATAAAGAAACCAATCCCTCCCAACACGTACTCTAAAATTTGAATTCACACGATCATCCTTTCTTAAACTGCCCGATAAGAGAAAACCCGATAAGAGAAATCTGCCAGTTAAAAGTAAAAGTCATGACTTGGCCGATAGCGTAACGACTTCGCCGATCTTACAACAATAGAAAACCGCACACAACAAAAGGCGGTCACTGGGCGATAAAATCTGCATCAATGCTGCTCTTTGTCAGTTGTGTTACAAGCAAGAACTTCAAGGACAAGATAAGTTTGTCCAAGTTTCAACAAAGTAGATTCCCTAAAGTCAATTCAAAAAATTCAAAAATATATATTAAACATCTTGAAAATAAATTTTGTGATGTCATTGTTGTACTACTCAAATTACAATATTTGTATTTCTTTAATTTACTGAATGTTATTGCACCTTGTACCAAGGTGAGATTGCTCTCTTACTCTTTTGAGGTGATGTATTTAACTAAGCTCTCTCTCTGTGCAGCGTGCTATGCAAGCAAACAGAAAGTGTTCAAGGTCATAAAAACATTTTTAATTTTAAAGACAAACAAAGCAGGTTATGTGAGTTGTACAACAAGAAATTCACAAATAATTGCGCAATGGACGAATTTATTTTAGGCGAATAAACTTCAACATTTTATATCTCAGCTCAGTAATATGCTATGAAGATGGAGTTGGTCTGTTAGAATTCATTTTTCATGATCTTAAATAAATATCATGGAATTTTTTTATTTGAAGTACACTTTAACCCATCCACAACATGAGGCGGGATTTCACCTGTGGCTTAGTGTAGTGCATTGTGTGTACTTGTCATTTTTGGTGTAAAAATTTGCTTTCCAATCGGCCATAACTTGTAGGACCGTCACGAAGACTCCTATTTTACTTAGAGTTGGCTAGACACTACGGTGTTATACACGCGTACTTACGAAAACAAGGGAACACCGTTACGTGCTGAGATCGGTTTGTATATTCTTCGCTATGACCCAGAATTCCGCGCGGCAACGAATTACCCATGTCGTTTATTGAAATGAATATGGCATTTGCAATAAACAACTTTGGCAATTCGTTTGGGTGGTTATGCACATAAGTGCGTCCTCCAAACCGTCAGGACCAAGAAACCAGTCCAGTACCTTCGACACTTGTTCCACAATTTAAGTTAACATGAAAATTTGTTGATTTATTCCCTTCTCAATCCAACCATATAATGAGATCGAATAATAAATTCCGTTTTGTGCAATGGACTTTCCCCCTTTTTTGCGGTAAAGTTGGGTTGAAGTCACTATTTTCGTTTGAGCTGCATGAAAACAAGGGAACTCCGTCTTCAATTGATGAAGGATGCTATCTCGCCCATGGGACATGTAAATTTTTTGAAAATCCATTGCTCAGGATGCACTTATTGTATCAACATATCGGAGTTCACATGCATAATAATAATGTGGTAACGTTTTACCATAATGCCTAAAATGTGTTTACAGATCACCATTACATATTTTGCCCTCACAAAGCTTCATTCCAAATCATGAAATTTCTGTTTCCCTTTACTTTTGATATGAAACTGAAGTGAGCAATTAACCGTCACATTTTAATTCATCAGAACCATCCCTGCAGTCATTTTTGCCGTCGCAAACGACAAAGCACGGGAGGCAATAACCTCCATCTTTGCATGTAAAGGAATAATTGCCGCACTGTAGTGAATGACCAATAGAAGCTGTCGTAGCTGAAATAAGAAGTAGGAAAACTAAAATACTAATTCCAATAATCTTTATGATGAAATTGATGAAAAGTCTTCGTCTATAACAGAGCTTCTCAAACTTCATGATACACTTTCCCGCTTAAGGTAAAAAATGATCCGCCATTAACCACTTCAGGGGTGGACAACCTACCCCCCTCCCCCCCCCCCCCCGCGGGCCGCATACGGCCCGCTAGTGACTTTTTCCGGGCCCGCGAGATTTCTCAAGGAAAAGAAAAATATCAGTCTAGTTTATATCATAAGAAACGAGCTATAGATTTGCTTTCTATTTCCCTATAACGACGTTCCCAATTATTTCTATCATCACTATTCACTTGTGACATTAAGTAATCGCCTCGGAGTGGTAAACTCCATGCTTATGATCAGCTACTCACAATCTGATTTTGCACATTGGTGAATGGAGTAACCACTATGTTTAGTGTGACCTTCTTTGACACAACGTAACTGCACAACTTTGACTTTGATTTGACGTCGACATTTAGGCCTAAACGCGGGTAGTATAACTGGTATAGTTCGTCTGTCAGTGTAACAATGGAAAGAGCGGTCTTTTTCCTTCTTTTGCGATAAGCCTAGTGACAAGCTTTACGTCTAACAATATTATCATGGGGTGATGTCGTGATGATATTCCCCTTATTTTGCAAAAGTCGTGGTGGTTAAATTGTATTGCCATGGTGCCAGGATTGCCGTGAAATGAATCGACATGATTTGTTTTTTGATGGGTCTCTACTATTAACTATAACACAAACTTAGCAGTAGAGTCTAGTCGCAAACTGGAATCAAATGCATACGAGGCTTGGCAGGGGAAGACTCCCCAAAATTTCTGAGGTCGAAAATTCGGGTAGGAAACGACAAAAAATCGGGCCCAAAATTGGTGTTTCCCCGGCAGAGATGAAATATAAGTGAAAACCTTGCCCGAATTTTCTACCGAGTTCCGGAATTTTTATCAAATTCTTGAAAAATGTGCAAAAATTTTCGCGCGCTTCTCGTGCATCAGTGGTTTGGTGGTCTGTTTCATGCATCTGAACTGCAACGAAGTTTGGGCAAAAATGTTCTGATTCCAAACTTAAAGAGTTCTTTACGCCTATGATTGGCATTCCTAATTAATAGGCCTGCGATAGCACCTACTATTAAATGTGGTTGTGTTACTGAGGTGCTAACATTGAGCACTGCAATCTTGAAATGACAACCTCTTAATCCAAGATCAGCATTACTTTGATCACATTATTACTGTATTGAAATTTTAGTTTTTGTGACTTAAAGATTTACATTGCTTCAAATTCTTTAGAATAAAAGGTTTGCAATCAACAGCATGTCCTTGATTAAGTGCGGCCCGATCATTTTTTTCCTCAAATCTGACCCGTTCAATCAAAAAGGTTGCCCACCCCTGCACTAGCACTATAAAATGTCATTACACGACAACCTTGTTTGAACTTTGCCATCGGTTCCCTTCACATAACTTGCAGCACCACTGATATGCAGAATGCCTCTCTTGAACACCAACTAAACGCATTTATACACACTATTCTGACCACGGACTTCCTATACATGGACAGAGGATACTGCACGTTCGATTATCTCTACCATATGTGTGAGTATAGACGTAGCAAGATGGATGTCTGCTATGGTTTTGTGTGTGAAAGTTTGGACTTTCTCAAGTAGTTCAAATCAACAGTTTTTAAAGAAACTTGTAATATTGTCGAAAAAGGCAAGGTAGTGCCAAACTCCATACACGTATTGCAGAAATATTATATATTGTTCCTCATTCAAATTAAACTTTGTTTAAAATATTACAGAGTCATCGTAAAATCATACAGATTATTAATTCACGGCGGCCCTCTTAAAGCGCCTTTCTCGTGCAAGACGGTGGCGACAATCTAGGGATAGGTTTAACGCGTTACATGCTACGTTCATGTATATAGGATGTCCATGATTCTGACACACAGTTTGGGGTGAGATGGTGCTATGTATTTCTCAACTCCGAGTCTGGAATCTCAGGTTATTCAAATTTCAGCTATTCAAAAATTTTCCCCTATGCCTATTAAAAGTATTCATACCTTTGTGTATACCCCCCTCCCCATCACACGCATTTCAAATTTCACACCGAGCATGTCAAATTCGCTAGGGTGCACATGGACCCGGGTTTAGAAGCATTGGTCGCCAAACTCAGAGTTACACTTGCTGGATACTTCTACGTGTCTCATGTATATCTACTGTTATACAGAGAGCGTTCTCCGAAAATTAGTTATCTTGCCAATGAAGCAACGGCTGGTACAAGAGTTTGCCCGGCAGGGAGAGTAACAAGCTTCAAGACTTGGTATAATGACGTGAGAGCCACGATAAGGACGATGAGTCACAAACAATGAGGAATGGGCGATTCATCCGCGCGGGGATTGCGAAGAAATGTTCACATGAAATGAAATATTGCTGTCTTTGGAGTAAGGTTTCGTTACCCTCGGAGAAAAAAATCACACTAACTTGCATGGTTGCCCTCAGCAAACTCCCTTTGGGATAGATTTAAATCATTTATTTTAAGTTGCAGTGTACTTACAACACCACAACTCATCAGATTCATCGCTACAGTCGACACTTCCGTCACATATCCATTCTGATGGTATGCACACAGGTACCCCTGAGCAGAGTGTCTCAAACGGAAAGCAAAGAAAGGGAAAATTATCCGATACCCTTGAATCATCCGAGTGGTCGAAATCAACAGAGTGGCCAAAATCACCTCATTGGGTTAAATTACTCAAAAAGTTTAAACTTTTGGAGGGCCAAGTTGAGTGAAGTTTTATAACATGACAGGGCAGTGTATCGGTTCTGCCAGTAATTGTCAAAGCTGGGATAATCTTAGTCTGGTCAGTGGCTGAGCTAGAGATTTTGGTCAGAGGGGGCGAGAATGGCCTGCAGGGGCACGTTAAAGCAGGTTGTTAGAAACCACAAAAGGGCCGCACCGGCAGGCAATGTTGGTCCGTCCAAGAATTCGGTGTCGGGTGAAAAGTCCTCCCCCCCCCCTTGAGAGTTGGAGTCTCATGAAGTGTGCAACCGTATACATGCTGGAAAAATATTAACTCAATGATCACTTATTACCTTAAATGCTTAAAACGTTGTTCCTACAGATGAACTTCACACCACCATTTCATGTTTGTCATCACTTTAAATTACCGTTTCCCGTAACTTACATGCAACCCTGCAGTGCAGTTTACCTTCACAGTTAAGTTCATCAGAACCATCCCTGCAGTCATTTTTGCCGTTGCATTTGACATTGTACGGAACGCAATAGACTCCATCTTTGCATGGGAAGAAATGACTGACGCACTCGAGTTTAGTGTCCAGAGCAACTGTCATAACTGGAATGAGAAATTGGAATAATAAAACATGCGTTTCAAGGTCGAATATATTTAAATAATGAAATTTCGTTTTAAACAAATGTTTAAAGATTCTTTGTCTACGACAGAGTGCTTCTCATTTTTTATGTTCCACTTGAATGAAAAGATCTCCTCCAGATAGTAGCAAAGTAAAATACTACAGTAGTAGGAATACACTAAAACCTTAGAAAAGCATTGCCTTTGGTAACCTCCTATTAATTCGTGACATACAACTGTAGCGCTGATATTCAGAATATCTTTCTAAACTCTAACTAGATAACATTTATAACACAGCATCCTAACCAATGGCTCCCGGTCGGATCAAAAGATGAATTTTCAATATTTATCTCTTGGAGTAAGGATTTGACTGTACAATTTCGGTTTACCTGGTGACATTGTTCCCTCATGAATACGTACCATGAATTTTGCTCGTAAAAAAGCGAAATTCACAACGAAGCTAATAAGAAAAAGACCCCCACCCCCAAATAAGTAATAATTCAACCGAAGGAAAACAAATTGACAGTTTTTTCGTCACTCCAGACTGCAAGGAATCATAGAAAAGAGCTTTTTGGGGAAAATATGCTGAAAAAGGTAATGCCGGTGTTATTGTTTTATGCAGCTTCAGATATAGGAAATCCTTATGATGATGTGGAACTCCTTTTACAGCCACAATTCCGGCCAGTTGATAGGCACAATTAGGGAAGATTGACCGAGGGCCGTGGAGTTGTTCAGGTGTTGTCCTTCAATGGACGTATTAGCTTCTTCGGGAAACCGTTTAAAGTTTATTTTGGTTTTGGTTTCCCTTATGATTTTCAGCCTGCCAGATTCTATCAAAGCGTCCTGCCTGTAGGTTTCTATCAAACAAAGTTTAACTGTTGGTATTTTGAATGCTTTTGAGCGATCAAAGATTGCGGTCAGACAATAAACTTGGGAAATAGCTTTGCTATTATAAACGTTATGTCATTGTGCTTGAAAAAAAAAATGTAATCATTGATATAGTTGCCTAACTCCGATGAACTTCGACGGTGAGGATCGGTCCACGGGGCACCGAAGAGAAGTTTGCTGGTTCTGAAAACCACAATTGAATACTTTGCCTGCTATGTTCAGTCGGCATCTAACCCATTTCTTCGACTGGGTACACTCGAACAAAGTTACGACCGCGTGTTTGATCTAGAGGTAGAGCATCCGCCTCCCACGCGGAAGGCCCGTGTTTGATTCCCAGGTCGAGTCATACCAAAGACTATAAAAATGGAACCTATTACCGTAGTGCGTGATGCTCCGCATAAGCAACGGAGTGGGGAAAACCAGCCAATGAGCTACGACTGGAAGAAAGGACCGTGGCTAGCTCGACTTGAACCAATAGGTTGGAAACTGGGCCATAAAACTAAAATGACTAACTTCAATAAAGTTACGCTTTGACTTCCGAGTCTTTGATTTGACTTGAAATGTCTGCGAGGAGACAATAGTTCATATCAATTGTAGGTCACACATTTCCAATACTCATTTAGCCTATATGGAACCATTTCCTTTCACTAGATTGTCTGGATGTTTCAATGCCGGCTGCTACTAGTTGGTTTCTTTGCGGATAATTTCTTTAAGGATAATTTGCTAAGATTAATGACTTTATCTTCAAAAAAAGGGTGAAAATTCAAATTCATCCTCACAATATTCACTAAAGATGAAGTACAAATGCAGTTTAGATAGAGCGATTCCATTGAAATGAAATGATGTTTTTGTTGGAGTGAGTTTTTTCTCATTTCAGAGTGAAATTTACACCTTCATTCGGAAAAATTCCTTTTAAGTAAAATTCACACTTTTTTCAAGTGACATTTTACCTACCACAGCTGTACTCATCAGATCCATCGCTACAGTCGATAATTCCGTCACATATCCATTCAGATGGTATGCACAAAGGTACTCCCGAGCAGAGTGATTCAGATGGGTTGCAAGGAAAGGGAGATTTGCCGGAATGATCAAAACCACTAGATGCGTTTATATCATCCGAGTGGTCGAAATCACTCGAGGAGCTCAAATCACCCGAATGGTCGAAATCACCCGATGAGCTGGAATCACCTGAATAGTAGAAATCACCTGATGAGCTCAAATCACTCGAATGGTCGATATCGCCTGAATAACCTACATCACCCGATGCGCTGAATTCATCCGAATATTGGAGACCTTTAAAACGAGAATTGAGTAGGTTACATGGTTAATTGTAATAGCTCAAAACAATGTAGTAGTTGCAAAATTGCTTGTTGCATCTAATGCAATTATAATATTCGGACCACATACCAGTTTGTGATATGAATATTTCTTTGTAATGTTATTCACTAAAATCGAAATAATTGTCCAATTACCGCCTGTATGTTTGACGTTGTCCCCTTTTCTCCACTTGTCAGTAATTTTAACTTGAAAACTGCATTCACCGACGTTCTGTGAGCGATTTCTGTTATTTGTTGGACCGGATATATAATGTGCACATGCTCCAAATCGTCGGGATAACAGATACTTAGTTAGCCCCGCAACTACATTACGTGTTCGAAAACTTTCATTTAGAAAAAAATGATGGCATCATTCTTTCTAATCCGTCATTTACATAAGGGGATCTGAAGAGTGGTCTTGGGCAGTGTACTATGCCTTAAATTTTGTTAGAAGGGGTAAGAAGGTACTGCTGGAAAACAAGGGGATGGGTGCACTATATGTAGTGGGATTCGTTTGTATCCCGTGCTGTACACTAGACTAACGACGCAGCCCTTTGTGCGGATAAAGCAAAGTGCTCCGACGTCTTTTGTGTATATTCTAATGTGGCTGCAAGCAACGATGTTGCTCATAAACTAGTGTGAACAAGTGGTTTATACCGGCAGATTTGAAAAGAAACGTTATTTTTTTTTTCATAATCTTGAAAGTTTGATCAAGATAATTAGACAAATTGAATAAGTGATTTTATTTTCTATTCATATTTGAATTGTGTCTGAAACTGAGGTTATTGACTTAACGTAAACGTAGGCAAATCACCCCTTCGTGGCGGCCATCTCATCAAGCCTAATTCGTGCAAATGATTGCGATTGGTTTTTCGTGATCCTCTAAAAGACAATCACAGTGGCCTCAATATTTCAGATAAGACAAAAACATATCTTAGGTATGTTATTACGCTCCCCGGGTATCCCCATTACATTGAAGGAAGAACTAATTGCAATCGTTAGTTCTATCCTTTGTACTGACACAAAGTTCATTTATGCGGATAAGATCAGATACGCGCTGCCTACCCAGGGAAAAATCCTTTTGAGACCGTTCGAAATTCCTACAGATTTAGTCATGCAGGTATTAACAAGTATGGACAAGAATTGTGCCAATTACCTTTATAAGTGATGAAAGTCAACAGGTGTCAACAGGTTTCACCGAAGAAGTAAACAGGTTTCTGTTGAAACCTGTTAAAATCCTTTTGAAGCCTGTTGATTTGGTTCCCAATTACCTTTTACACCTGAAGCCTGAAAACACCTGTTAAACAGATGTGAACTGGAATTTTCTCCTGGGTACCTAAATAAGCTATACCGCTTCTTGAAGGTATTCAAGCACTCCTAATTTTTTTAACCTTAAACACACAACACTCGTCTGTGAAATAATTAAACTGAAAAAAAAATAATAATTGGACACTTCTGTGTTTTCTTGGTTGGTGGTCTACTTGTTACTATGAATTATCATCAGACGGTACAAGCCGCCTTGGCCTAAATTAAAAGTTAAGAGCAGAGCAGCCCCCCCCCCCCCAATTTGTAACAGTCTAGTAGTTAAGCCTACTAACAGGATGGGTCGTGAGAATCATGTGGCAATATTTTTCTTACTCAAGAGTGAAATGTGTGGTCTGCAACTCATTGCTTTATTTTAAGATATTTAATATAATTTAAGAAATGAAATTAAATGGGCTTGAAGAAATATTTGGAAATATTGTTATTGTTTAAGAAAGCTGTGGAGACTGCTGCTGATGTCACCGTTTCCCTTTAAGACTTCACAGATTTCCAAAAACAGACTGAAATAATTTTTCTAAGTATGCTTGCTCATGTTTTAATTTACCTTGACAGTTGGATTCATCAGAACCATCGTTTTCATCATTCTTGCAGGTCCGATTCATGAAAACACATATTCGGAATATGACTTTATAATTTGTACCTGTACTATGAACTCAGCATGTACCTATATATATCCCTACCAGGAATGAATTCACCCAAAGCCCACTTCTCATGAAGGTGCTTAAAATCGTCTCCCTAGAAATGTAGTTTATAAACCATAATTTCATGTTATGCCTTTACAAAGCATTTTTCCAACAGTTGAAAAGTGAACACTTTACCTTCACAGTTAGATTCATCAGAACCATCCAAGCAGTCATTTTTGTTGTTGCATTTGACATAGTACGGAACGCAATAAGCTCCATCTTTGCACCGAAAGAAATGACTGGCACACTCGAATTTATGGTCAATAACAGGTAAAGTATGTGAAATGAGAAACCAAAATCATAAGCACTTGATTGGAACACGAAGAAAAGGTACACGGAAATGTGCAATTTAGTTGTAAGCATGTAAGCAATAGGAAGAATGTTAACTTTTAAGATAGAGTGAAATGCCAGCAAACTGTCCTACTTTACTTGGCAGCAGTGTTGTAATGACTTGAGTCAAAGATGTGACTCGAGTCACGATTTCAGTGACTCGAGTCTCAAACTTATGGGACTCGACTCGCCTCGAGTCATCACTTGTCAAAGACTCGAAGTGACTCGAGTCATCAAAAAAAAAAATCCCAAAGACTCGAACTGACTCGAGTAGTCACTTTTGTGACTCGAGTCACACCTGAGAGTAATAAAACAGAAATTAAAATTTGTTTCACACATGCATACCAATGGCCGTTAGGCCTCTATTTATCCAGTTTTGTATGCGTTCCTATCTGTACATAGGGAATACTGATATAATATGCGGCTCTTCTCGACGGATTTGTTCAGCGCCAACAGCTTTCCAGGATATCTCGTACAACAGATTCCTCGAAGCTGAGTGTATGTATATAGTGCATAGAGTTGATTAGCTCTTTGGTGTAGCAGGGATCTTCCATTCTAAAACCGGTTGTATTTTGACTTGAAGGTTGAAGGTGTGAGGAACAAACTTATTTTGCACCTAGTCCTATTCAGTTGGTACTAACTGTTATTGGTATATCGAGGATTAACGAAATCAGTTTACGTAAACATCTGTGGCTGCTGATGAACCACAGTATCTAGGCCTATTGTCACTAGCCTAGTCACAACGTACAGTAACTCTGGCCAATTAATTTCGTGTAACTGGTACCCATATTCAGAGGTGACATCTTCGTTAGAAGATCAATAGGGTAGGCTATTGAATATAATGAGATAATGTGTGGATCTTGTGTTGTACATGGCTTCAGATTCAATGTAGGCTTGAGAGTGTGTTAGTCAAGGTATGTGACGATATTTGATTGTTTTTGTATGGCAAACATGTTATTATCAGGTGAATTTTGTCACTGTTCAGTGTGTAAAGAGATTACTAAATATAGATGAATGTGTGGATTCTTCTCATTAAGGGTTTTGTACTTTCAAATATCATTTGAAAGTACAACTACAAGTGCATGTGGACAGCAGCCAGCATCTGAACCCCACCACCACCACCAACAACAACAGTGTGCAGTCACTTAGCAAAAGATTAACCTATGACAACATCCACTCGAGGAAACTTGACATGTAAGAGATCAGGTGACTCGGAGTGACTCAAACTAGAAACACATTCTGACTGGAGGTGACTCGATGCGACTCGAAGTGACTCGACTCAAGCTGAGGGATGACTCGACTCGACTCCATTAGAATCGACATGACTCGAGACTCGACACTTTGTTTTTCGAGGTGACTCGAAGCTATCGGAAGATTCGAAGTCGTAAGTCATTGCATACTGTTAATTTTATTTATACTGGAAAAAGTTCCAATCCAAATAAAATTGTTATGCACCAAATGTTGAACAAATAAAACTAACACACGCAGTAAATAATTCATCACTTTTCAAACAAGGAAAGTCAGGTCAAGCTTTCGGATTTAATAATTCAAAGCGATTAAAAAGCATGTATCACATATCACCATTTGCTGTTTATGACACGTTGGTGCATGCATGATAAAGTGAAAAGGCTGTTGTGCCGTAACTAAGGAACGGGCAGGTCTAGATATACCGCAAGACTTAAATGTATTGACAACATAAACTCCGTTCTGTGGCGGAGCTATGGACTTTGGTCAGAGTGGGCTTAAGGTAGCGAACCACCAACTCCAATACTCGTGCCTGTAAAAATGATTACTGATAGACAAAGTGCCTCAAAAAAATTTTTATGGGATGTTGTTTTTGACTGTGTTAGTTGCAAAATATGATCATTTTCGCATTTGTATTTTGTAGGCAATGAGTTGAAATAGAGACTGTGCAAAACTCAAGGAAATTTGACCAATTTTAGTGCCATTTTTCTATTGTATTACCACGCTCTGTGAAATACCGTGTTTGAGTAGCTATAATGGCGGGAAACACATACCTATCATTAAAGACTTTCTAGCTCAAAATTTCAATGGTCATGGTATAGACATTTGAAAGTGTCATGATAGCCCACATTGTGAGCTTCGATCAGAGGGGTGGTATGTCCTTGTTGAAAACTTGTACTAGGAGCTAGAGTCACGGAAGTAGCCTAATTTAGTGTGTAAGACAATGGGACTTATCATTAGCGGCTTGCTGCCGAGAGTAGCCTTCTTGTGAGGTGGAAGGCGGAATGCACCGATGCCTAGCATGACCTACAGATTGGAAGAATCACCCGCTCGAGGGAGTTTTTAAACATGGCTATTCATGAGCGCTTAATGTGTGCCCCTTCAAAATTGTTATTTTTTGGATGTTTATATATTCAAATACAATGAAAGTTTCAGCACCATAGACCCAAATCACAACCAAAACTTTCAACATGAACATAATTGCTGTCACGGGTCAGTAGCACCCAACTTCCTGTAGAAACCATTGAACAAATTTTGCGGCCGTGTCGAGTCTACAACTTAGGCTCTGGAATCAACGTGCCAAAATTGCTCGTGACGATATCTCAGTTTTTTTTTAATTTTTTTTTTTTTTTTGTTCTCCTACCAAGTTGAACATAGTTTCCAGATATGGCAGAAGGTCTCTTTCCTAGGATCAAAGAAAATATCTAGGTGTTTTGAAAAATCGTCTCTGTTGAACTTGCGCGGGAATATCGCAAACCATAATGAGAGATATTTGAAAAAACCGCCACTTATGAGAGGATTTTGCCGTATCAGGTGAAATACTTCCACCCCCTCGCCTTTAAAGAGGTACCGCAATCTCCTGAAACGTTCCATCGATGGTTTTCCAAACGTTACACTTTCTTTCCCACGGCTAAAAACAGACACCCTCGTATTTCTCCCCCCTCCCCCCCCCGAGTTTTCCTTTTAAAATATATTTAAATGTTTATCTTTCCTAAACCTTGTGGTTTTTCCAAAGCCAGATTTTTTTTTTTCTATAAAAAAATTGAAAAAAGAAAAAAAAAAGAGAATTTCATCCATTTTTAACTAAATCCCTAAAACAAAAAACAAAAAATAGTTAAAATATATTTGAACGAAAGTCCATTCTGAATATTTTCTAGTCAAATTTAAATAGAATCTAAACAAATGGGTTATAAAACGGAATCTTTTCAAATCTTTGACTAGATTCGACTCATAAATAAAACGAATAGAGAAGCGTTTGGAGTGTACCTGAAGTCAACAAAAAAAATTGAAAAGGTATGTTTAAAGCCATGAAAAATGAATCCTAACAGTCCCAATCCCATCTTCATAGCACATTCTTGAGCTGAGATATAAAATGTTGAAATTTATTCACTTAAAACAAATTGGTCCATTGCGCAATAACCTGTGACTTTCTTGTTGTAAAACTAACGTAACCTGTTTTGTTTCCCTTAAAAAATTAAAAATGTTTTAATGACCTTGAACACCTCTTGATTGCATGCAGAGCATGTTGCACAGAGAGTACTTAATTGATTACATCCCCTCATGAGAGTAAGAGTGGTATCATACCTGGTTACATTGTACAGTAACATTCAGAAAAACAAAGAAATGCAAATATTGTAAATTGATTAGTACAACTATGACATCACAAATTATTGCGCAATACACCATTTAAAGTTGAGTGAATAAACTTCAACGTTTTATATCTCAGCTATGGAATGTCCTGTGAAGATGGTAGTTGGACTGCTCGAATTCATTTTCAATAGTAAAATTTTGACTTTTAAAGCCCTTTAATGCAAATCATTCCATTTTTTCTGTTTAAGATGGTCATTTTTGTGGGAAAGCAGAAGACCTATTTGTTTACTAACAACATTGTTTACTTAAGCGACGTTCACACTTCAACAAATACGGATCGGAGTCTGTATTTGTATTTGTTTTTTGTATTTTTGTTTTAAAAAAGAAAAAAGAATCTCTGGTTAAAAAGACCCCAGATGTTCGAAATCTGTGCCCAATAAAAGCTTTACGTTGGTGTGACGTCACAAAAAATTAGTTAACATTACATTTCGGCTGAAGCGCTCTTTTTAACTAGAAATTGCTTGTTGGTTGTTGTATTGTATGGATTGAAATCTTCGTCAGGGTTACCGCAATTCTTTGCCAGTTAGGGAAAATTTCTTGTTAAACAGTGCACATCAGCTATTTTACTTTCATAGACCTCTGATGCAAATGGTGCATTTACAATGTTTGACAAATATTTAGCTCTTTTTTTACTAGAGATATAAAAGATTTAAACAAAACTCTCAACACTTATCTTTGAGGACATGAATGCATTTGCACAGGTCCTTATTGCGTCGTTTTTAACTATATCCAAAAACACAGTATGAACGTACTCACCCAGTGAACATCCCAAGATTAACAAAAACAAAAACGTTAGTAATGAAGACATGATTTCAAAGATATTGGTCACAGAGCGAGGACCGCTGCGTTAATTCACGTTGAATGCATCTCATTCAAATGATAGTTTTCGTAGTGACAGTGTAATAGTTTGAACAAATAAAACACACACGAAATGAGTACTTATCCTAAAGTGCACAATATTCAATCGACATTAAGATTACAATCTGAAATATTCGCTACTTAGAGCAATAACCAAAATGAGATTCAAATAAATTCCCAAATTAAGTTAAACTTTCGAAATGAGACAAAATCATTTATCATAAATGCATTTAACAACAGACGCACGGCGTGACAAAAATGTGTTTTTCCCAAGCTCTCCTAAATGTTGATGAGCATATTGCAAGTCAGTCTTTGATAATTAAAATATTAACTTTCTTTAGAGATTTCGAAGTATTGTCCGCTTTCTAGTAAAGTTGGGACTATTCCCCTGTTCGGATGACAGT
The DNA here is from genome assembly GCA_037179385.1 of Holothuria scabra. Classification (NCBI taxonomy): domain Eukaryota; kingdom Metazoa; phylum Echinodermata; class Holothuroidea; order Aspidochirotida; family Holothuriidae; genus Holothuria; species Holothuria scabra. Next base: position 40,424,511 of record CM074189.1, read on the forward strand.
TTTCTCTCTCAAAAGCAGAAATATTTATGAGTACCAACACCTCTTAACAGTTGTCGATTTGATTAATTAATGTGTCTGTATTCAAGTCTATATGTGTTTATTTCTTCCTTTTTAAAAGTCACAACGAAATTTCAACAACGTATTAATGTAAACATTTCTTTGACATGATGCACTTTAAAAGGCGATAAGCCAGGATTGTGTCATGGGGGTTGGGGGCTGGTGGGGGGGGGGGGCTGGTGTCAGGGGGACGCATGACATGAGGGGAAAGTCTAAGGATTTCGAGGAAACCTCGCTCTTTTAGGTGTTTTTTGCATTGCCAAGTTGGCTACGCCACTGGCACTTACGCATCTTTGTGTTGACAACGCACAAACAGTATACGAAACATGCGTCTGCAAAGTAATCTTAGGACAAAAATAACACAACGTGTTAATGATCACGGTTCAACAACGTGTTAATGAACACGGGCGTTGGTACGATACATTTACACATCTTTATGTTTACAAAGTACGAAGAGTACGCAACATGCGTCTTCAAATAAATTTTAAAACAAAAATAATACACAATATAAATACTGCACCACTTGTATCAACTAGTTTTGTCACAAATCCCACTTTTGTCTGACGAATCACTTTTGTCAAAATTTTTGTCTACTATTGTCACAGACACCACTTTTGTCACAACGGAGGTCACGACAAGCGCCCATATTTGTCACAATTTGACAGGACACGACTTTTGTCACACCATAGCTATTATACCTTTCCCTGGTTGGTAAACTCCGCGAACTGACTGCTTATGTCGAGATTCCGGTTTTCGTCAGTCACATGACGTTGATAGCACAAGAGAGCCTTGTTGTTGGACTACACGAGTGTAACAGCTCATCGGACGAGTGTATTATACAATATTTATCAGTAACTATGGTGTTCAAAATTTTAGGAAGCCCACCTAGCGTAATGAAGTAGGTCTACTTCACCCTTACCCTTACTGACTGCGGTATGATTAGCATGTAAGGTCTACTGAAGGTCCCCAGAGAAGGTCTCCAAACGCCAGGCCTCGGAACCAATATTTTACGCTTAAAGAGGGAAACAGAAACCCGAGAATATAGAAGTTCTTCATTAATTCAAAAATCTTAACAACTTACTGATTAGGAGGCCTCTTGCAGTTCCCTCTCAGGCATTGGGTCAACTTTAATTTCCTTCCCAGCAGACACAGTACATCACTCAATGGAGCCATATCGCTACCGATCGATCGTGTGCATCTTCAAAGTCACGTGATGAACCTTTTTGAAGAGCTCAACATGCTTTTACGGACAGTTACGGACTCACCTTACAAAAACTATGAACGTACATACAGCTTTTACTTCTGTGCAAACACAGGAGTTTCCCAGCCAGGGAAAGGTAAAATAACCATGGTCACACACATTTTTCCCACTTTTGTCACACACGTTGAGAAAATTTGGTCAGCCTTGAAGTCATACTTAGAACGATTTCAGTAGTTAAAGCAGTGTTATATGTTCAGTTTCGAGCAAACCACCTCTGTAAGCTGTAATACTCACAGGGAGAGGGAAAGGAACCCCCTCCTTCCCAATAACTTTACCAAAGTGGTTTCCTGCACCAAGTTGTGCACGGAAATCATATAAGGTTTCGATCTTGCCCCTCACTCCAATTTCGAAGCGAACTAGTACTTCTTCCATTAGGGCTGGAAATGAGAATCTTGCTTTCATTTTAAATAAAATTTTAAGCAGTGGCGTAGCTAGGATTTTTTCGTGGAGGGCCATGGGAGAGGGCTGGATACAGTTGGCGCGGAAGGTGCAAAGAAATTTTGGATTTTAACACATCACAGATGGATGGAAATGGCCTTTGCTAGGTTGAAATGCTTTTAATTCTAGTGAAAAAAATTTGTGACTTTCCTCAGATCCTAACTCACTAATGAGATACTGAAAAATGTAATTCTTCAAGACCGTCAAAGCGGAGCCCCACCACTGGTTGGCGGGGAGCGTCCAGAAAATTTGAAAATTCGTACCTCTCATACGGTCAAAAATGACATTTTCAAGTCTTAAAAAGGGGACCTAAGCAGTGGTTATTTTAAGTTTCAAGAACAGATAAACGTTCACTCCAAACTAAAATTCAGCCAGAACGACGAAGCGGAGGGCCACCATTGGTTGGCACGAAGCGTACAGAAAATTTTGAAATATCCGACCCCTCAGACAGTTGAAAATGACATTTCCGGGGCTTATAGGGGGCTCTTAGCAGTCCTTATTTTGGGTTTCCTTTGGCAAAAAAAAAAAATGCTCTCTTGAAACTTGAATTCTGCTATGAAGCAGTCTAAGTGGGGCAAAACGTACAGGAAATTTGGAAAATTCTGACCCTTCAGACAGTCAAAAATGTCCGTTCCTATGATATAGGGGATTCTAAGCAGTCTCGGTTCCGTTTGCAAAAGTGTTCACTTGAAACTAAAGTTCTGCTAGGAACACTATCAACGCGGAATTCCACCACTGGTTGGCCCGGAGCGAACAGAAAATTTTGAAAAATCGGACCCCTGAGACAGTCGAAAATGACATTTTCCAGGCTTATAGGAGGATCTTAGCAATCACTGTTTGATCAGAAAATTACCAGATGAAATGTGTCACTATCAATCGATGAAATGATCCCACATTTTCGGGGGAAAACTAAAAAATGGAATTGAAAACATTCTAATGAATTTAACTTGTGTGACTACCCGAACTTCTGATAATATATGATTTTACTTTTGAAAAAATGTGACATTACAAGGTGTGTTTAAGTGAATTTTCAAGCAGACTTGTGGGAAGACATTCTCCCACTGCATCTTTAAAGTATCGAAACACAAATAACCCAATTTTCGTAACCTTTGCCCGTATTTGGGTCTAGAGCAGGAAAGATGGCAATCTCTTGAGCACCTGAACACCCTCCTGTCTTTCCAATAAGTTGATTTGGCAATTGAAAACGTTCCGGCACTTTTAAACTTTGCCCGAATATTTGACCGTTTCGGGCAATTTTGGCAAGACTTAAGTATGAGGTGGGGATGATGAAAACCTTTTTTTTTCACATTCTACCCAAATGTGTCGCAAGTCTTTGTTATTTTCCATGGAAATTTATCTATAAATATAGCGTTTTCTGTTTTTCGTCAAAGATTTAAAGCTATTAAAATAACCGGCCATTTCGGGTATTGTGTAACACACGATTTTAAAACAGGCTTAAACATAAATGTTTCTTTTAAGCCACAGGCTTTCCAAATGTGTCGCACTGTTTGATTTTTCGTAACTATGTTACCCTTACTATGATATTTTTCCATTTTCGGGCAAATGCTTGAAAGAATTTGGATATTCGACAATTTCGGGCATTGTGATGTGATAATCTGTGGGTTAAAATTCACGAATAATACTTACACCAGTAACTGGCTCGGGAGGTCGGTTTCTCTTTTGCTACTCGAGTTATGACGTTTTGATGAGCCGAACGGTTATCAGCTTAACTCATGTTACACCCCTGAAGAAGCCGGACGCGCCTTATAGCTTTTTGCGCTGCCCGAAGGTGACGCGATTTTTTTTAATCTTGACTTGGTTTTTCGTGAAAATTTTATTGCAACTAGATGACGTTTCTTTCCTTTTTTCGTGCATACCTTTTTAAGATTTCGGCCACATCCAGGAATTTTCTGAAAACCTATCCCATTTATTTTTCAAATTTAAAGGGCTGTCCTTTTTTTAAATTCCAGTCCGAATTTTTTCAAATTCATGCCTGAATTTTCCGAAATTCTTGCCCGAATTTTGATTTCGCGGGAATTTTGGGCAGTCTTCCCACTGCCCAGTGTCGTACGCCACTGGGTATGTCCACTCCACACCCAAGAGTTAAGTGAGGTTCTGTGAGGTTATAGTGGTAAGGTTGCGACATTTGAGACTGCATTGACCCAACATGGGTTTGGTTGTTGCACTGGCCAATGACTGGCAGCAATGGCTTCCAAAGTGCAAATTCCTTCTAACCATATTTGACTCAAATATTCTACCCACCACACCAAGTATGGTATGATTTTACCAGGAACAAATCTGGGCATCCCCAGGAATTGAAAAAAAAAACCTAAACCTAGGAGCGCACTTTATTCCACACCAAGGTAGCCAAATTCAGCCACTTTAAAGCCGCTGGAAAATTATCCATCCAGAAACTAGTCGAGTATAACTTCAACAGATTCCGAAGATATATAGTTTGTCACAGTCTACCTGAATTTATTCCGAGATTCAGACGGGCCACAATTGCAGAATGCTTTTCAACTGCGTGTATATCTCAAGTGTATCCATGTCATAGTAATCTGGGTTGCCTTTGAGTAATATTATCATCGACCAACATGAATTAAACTTTTTTTGCCCAGATAGCCAGTGGTGGTGGGGCTGGTGGGGGTTGGGCGATTCAGTGGGGTTCTAGCCCCCCCCCCCCCCCGTAGCTACGCCACTGATTATAAGACATTTCCAAGAAACAATTTTGTATCAAAGTTTGAGGCAAACAATTTATGACCATGTAGAAATGCTTAAAGAAGGTGCTTGGAAAATTAATTGTTGACTCAAGTTAGTGAATATCCCACATGTTTGGTGACAAAAGGGACGGAGTGTCCCTTGAAAATTTCCCAGGTAGGGCGACTTCACACCGAGCTCAGAAAGAGGTGAAAGGAAGAATAAAGAAGCGGGGAAAGAAAGAGACGACGGAGTTTAGAGAAAGAAAGGTAAAAGGAGAGAGTAAAAGGCCCGTACAGACCACACAGAAATGATTCAGACGGGTATGTTTTCGTAACTCTTCATTTTGCAGATCTGCCAGATCATATGCATATTAGAGATCAAGAGCGACGAGGTAAAGGGGAATTTAAAATAATACAGACGAGCCCTAACATCTTTTATTGATGTTTTAGTTTCTTTCGCAAACGTTGGTCGTGGACACTTTTCAATCATCTCATGACAGTCCTGTCGCTACATGATCCGCGAACTCCTGAGCTCTACTGGAAAATACAGTCTGAACTACAGGATACATGATGACACTACTGATCTGTACAGAAATACACGGGTAGCGCTTGTGGCAACTTTTTCGTTGAAGTCACCAGTCCGCCGTCGTGCCTCTAACAAAATATGGGTCTTCAGTCGATACGACAGTTCGATGGTGTGTATAGATAGAACATGACAAATAGCTGATTTTAAATTCGAATAAGGTGTCTTCGTGTATTGTAAGTAACTGGGCACTGTACCCTATGTTCCTGCAGCCTATTGTTGATTTTTTGCCCATTGCTCCGTTCACAGTAAAAAAGGTAGGAAAGCTTTAGCTCATCATGCTGACTGGGACCCTGCTTCTCGTCGTAGGCTACAGAAATTCGCATTAGTACAGTATGCATAAGTCATACGACTGTCATGGTTCCAGGCCCAGAATTCATTATAAGGCAGTGAAAAATGATCGCTCATGGTAAAAATTACATGCCCTCTTTAATATATCTTCTGTTTACTGTCATAGCATCACCCGGCATGCAAGCTGTACGGCAATCAGAAGGCGGGGCATATTGTGGGTGACACGCAGCTTAGCTGACCCATATGGATCCCACTGATTTGTGAGGCCAAAATATTGGTGAGGCCCAGGTGGCCCAGTACCTACTTATCTATATTGCAAGGGCCCATGGCTCCAATAATGTTGGCAGGAACCCATAAAGAAAAATTATGCTATTTGTGCCCACAAAGATTTTTCCACAGAACGATGCACTCGACGCGAGCCTCACGTATGGGAGGATGAGGCAAGTTGGGTATTCAAACTACACGAGCCAATTCGATTTATTCAAGACCACGTGCCCAAACATTATACTGCCATTTGGGCCCAAGTATAACTGTAGATCGTAACCATGCATTACTGGAATCCCATAATGAATGTAGTTGCGGGCTGGGATGCCCATTCTGCGATCATGAAAATGGTCAACAAACTTTATTTTGCTGGTTTGCTATGCTGTCCATGCACTTGTTTCAGTCCCCCTTTCTTTCCTATGCAACCATCAGATGTATTACTTCACTGTATGACCCTTCCAAGAGTCTCCCGCATTCTCGGCACCACCTTTCATATTTAAGAGAGGGACTAGAGTGAAGCCCGAGGATCCCCTTCCGTTGTCGTATCTTCGGTCTCCTGATAGGCCTGAGATATCGTAAGCCCACCTCGCCTCTCTTACAGTAGGCCTAATGAACTCCGTTGCGCCCAGGGCAGTTTGGTGCCTTCTAATGACAGTTGAATATATAGCAGTTATGTAGTTATGTAGCACTTCTTCCTGTGTTAACAATTTTAAAAATACCCTTAACTGCTTTTCGCATAAGCTTTTTTCTTGCCTTCATTCCAATTTTCCTTCTTGCGAGATTGCGTTTTTTGACAGCCATCAGCAAACAACAACTTTAACTACACACCTTTGTTTACAATGTTTTCTTAGTGGCAGGGGTATAAATACGGGGGAAGGGGAGCGGGAGTGACACCCCTTGAAAATCAACAGTCGGTCTCCGAGCGCCGAAAAGTCGGTCTGAAATCTACAGACTCCTAGTTCCTTGCTTGTCAACGTTGTATTGCGCGTCACATTATGGAAAGCCTAAAATATTTAAACACAAATTTTACTTCAAAAGGTAGCATATGTAGCACCAGATTGCATATGAGAGTTCCAAATTTTTGAAAGAATTGAAATGGGGGAGGTAACAATCAGTCCCAAAAGCCGGAGGTTACCCAAAACGCCGCATGATCTCCCAACCCCCCCTTCCTCAGAGAAATCGTGGGTATGTCACTGCTTGAATGCATATGCAATCTACCTGAAGTTATTATTACTATGGTCTTGTAACTTGCGTTTATCCATGAAGTTTGGATCCTACAACTATGTCAAAGAGTTTGGATCTCCAAAAAATGTAGTTGTCTCAAATTATTCATAATCCCCACCCCCACCACCACTGCAAATCGATGTTATATACGCCACTGCTTACAGGCCTCGTTATATGGAAGTGTGCGGCAACGCAGGTGCTTCAACTGGTTGTGCGGGCTTCTGTATATGCATTGAAGATTCTAAAGCGCCGAGTATCATTCACACCCGAAAACGTACGAAAATAAAAAAGTGTAGTACGTCAATGTGTGTTGTTTCCGCCATTTTAGTACGCACGCAAAATCCCCTCGAGGTCAGTACCATGCATGTCCGTTTCGGCACGTTTCTTTGGTTTTACGGGGTTGGCTCTGTTAACCCTTTACCGTTGTTTGGGTCCTTTTGGACCCATACGGAGAGCGCGGCTGTCACCCATCTTTACTGTTTCACGCGGAGCTCGAAACTGCGAGTAGCTACCCGAAAATTCGGGGAAGCTGATGCGGGGCGTGCTACGTCCGCTTTTCCGCCCACTCCCGAGGCGCGCAAATATGCCCCGATTGGAGCACAACGGTAAAGGGATAAGTGCCACCAGTAGGCGTGGGAGCTTTTATCAGCTCGAGGGAAGAATAAGAGGGGCCAGGAAGGAGGACAGAGGAGATGAGTGCACTCTTAAAACGTTGGGTAAAATATCCGTTGGTTAAAGAAGTTTATGAAATGTGTTGGTTAAACTTTGCCCAACTTTGGGGCTAATTGGTGCAATGTTTAAACGCTGGGCAAAGTTTTTGTTGAGTGAAAGTAATTGCTTAAGTGTTGGTCAATCTTTGCTCAAATAATGGTTAAATTTCCCCTGACTGGTCAAAAGACGATAAGATTTTATTCTACAGTTGAGCATATTTTCCCTTTACCCACTTGTTGGGTAACTTTTTGCCAATTTGTTGGGTATATTGTTGGTTGCAGTGTTGTCACCAAACAACAGTGCACTTGACCCGATTTGTTTCACAATTCTTCTCATAATCAGACCATGGTACCATAATCTGAAAATTCTCTTTGGCATCTTTTATATTGGCCAAACAGCTAAACTCGTACATTACTTTAGACCATGAAATCGATCTCTATTTCCATAAAATTCTTTAAACAGTACTACGAACTAGGACACATTTGTATGAGATTCCATGATTCGTATTTGGCGCAAAACTGCTATCCAATGAGAGGTCAGGATCTGGGATATTCTCTTTCACGTCCGAATGAGCGTTTATATATTATTATTTGAAACCTTTAGGCACAACAAGAAACCTGTCTCATAACCATGATAACACGGTATGAGAGCTACGGACCAGCTAATTCTCATGCAGCCCTGTGTGTCCACATTTATGCATTGATGAAACTACAATACTTCATCACATCATTAACACACATCATTTTACAGTGCCTTTTAAAAATACAGTGCCTTTTAAAAGTGATAGTTTTGGACGTACCTATACGAAACTCAGTGACAAACCAAATAGGCTATTAAGCCAGGGTTTTTTAACCGGGGCCGATGGGTTGCCATAACCAGGGAGCTGCAGTGGCAGCTCCCTGCCAAAACCTACAACCTAACATTTAAAGAAAGCACCAATGTTTAAGGAAAAGATGATTAACATATAACCAACATTTGGTTAATGCATTTGCCCAACAGTTTAATAAAAGAAGTGCCCAACAAGTGGGTATGTTTTAAAATGCTAATTTACCAAACAGTTGGGTAATCTCTTGCCCAACAGTTGGGTTCAAACTTAACCCAATTTGGTTGGTTAAAGTTTTGCCTAACTGTTTAGGTTGTTGAATAGATGCCCAGTGTTGGTCAAAAAGTTGGGCAAAATTTGCCCAATTTTTTTAAGAGTGTGGATATTTCAGATCACCGCCATCGGCACGGATCCCTCCCCCCTTTGAAATCTGTTTTGGTTATTTGAGGGTCACGAAATTCGGAAGCTTAACTTTCTGTGTATTTTGAAGTAAATTTATTGAAAAAGGAGTTTCTGTCCATGAAATGAAGGTAGACGGATGCCTACAATTAATTCGAATTTCCAAGCCGAATTCGTATTTCACTGTTCCCAGCCACAAAAGTTTACTCTGAACCATCTCCCCCCCCCCCTCTCCAAACCGCTCGACATGATTATGAGTTGTGGGTGTAATTATCTGAAATCAATTTTCTTGCTACGTGCCCCTCTGATTTACAAAAGTGAATACTATATCAAAGCCTCTATTTAGTAACCATGGGTTTACCTGCATAACACTTCTCACTTCAACTAAGCCGATGTGTGTGACAAAAGTGGGAAAAATGTGTGTGACAAAAATCGGGTCCTGTCAAATTGTGACAAATATGGGCGATTGTCGTGACAAAAGTCACAAAAAGTGGCCGATGATTGAGACAAAAGTGGGCAAAATTTTTGACAAAAGTGGTATCTGTGACAAAACTAGTTGCTACACCACTACCAAACATAATCTGTGTTTGGTTCTAAAATGTAAATACATTGTGTACAACCTTCCATTATGTAGGTATTGCGCAACAATTCTGTGCCTACTTAATGTACATTTTCGCAGTATGCCGCCAATATGACACCCACTTTGCCACATATAAATAGGTATAACATGTGTTGTTAATACGATCCCAATTTCAAGACGCATTAAACATGGAAGTACCACCTCGAGGTACTTCCATGCATTAAAAAGGGAAACATTAAGGCACTGTATATGGCATACATAACTTTACTTAAAACATGCACAAAGAGGGATGTTATAGGCGCTAAAACAATGGGTCCTCACCAAAATGAGTGCCTAGTGTAAATGAGGACCTTATCTTTATATTTAAATGTACATTTAGGTTTTGTAGTAAGCAGCTGAATCTCTAATGTGTCAGAATTTTTCTCGCTCATGTTGCTCAGTATATATTTTCAATGCATCGTGGGAGAAATTTGCTAAAGATACCTGTATCAAAATTTCCTCTGCAATAAAGTTTATATTTTCACGTCCCTGCTACAGGGCCGTTAGCGTCGCATGCTAACGTTTCATTTGCGTATTTTTTCACACTATCAAGATTTCAACCTAACATCCAACCACTAGCTTCAATTTATTCTTTGCTTTTGTTAAAGCGGCTTATGGAGTTGGTTCGCGAAATTCAACACGTTTTCTAAACTTGTTCATTTTTCTTCAAGTATCAGAACAAATGGTCAAACTCTTAGACTATCCCCATATCCGACACAAAAAATAAGTGTTTTATTAGTAATACTTAACGTTTATATTCGGTTTTCAAAAGTTCGTGACCAGACACTTTTTCCCCATCTTTTGAATATGAAACTTGACTTACTATGCTTGACTTAACTATAAGCATTGTCATGTGGTAGTGACCTTTATCAATGTCGTTAATACATTTTCGATAACAACACAATGAGTCCCTTTAAAAGCTCAGTTGGTGTAGATCAACGCTTTCGCAAATAAAAATACATCATTGCCATGTGCCGACCAGCATTCTATCTAGACCTGCACATCGGAGATCAAGACCAAGACCGAGACCAGTGGATGTCGAGACCGAGACCGAATGTACATGTTGCATAGGAAAATAAACTGTCCAAAATTTTGAATACCTTTTTACCTAATCACATTAGTTTCTGCTATAACCAGAATGCAAAAATGCATTGAAGTTTCGATGATACATAAAAATGTTCGTTTCAGACAGTGCCATCATGCACCATTATCTTTTCATTCAATTGTTATACTAGCATGTTCACACAATAATTTTGCCATTCCAGATTGCCTTTTAACCTCCATAAAAGCCATAGGTAGATAAACAGACAAACATACAGACAGACAAACAAATGGACAGACAGCTATCTTGAAAGATCTTATTTAAAAAGGCTCCCAGTCTTATCATGTTCTAGAACAAAGCTTAAGACTAAAAATAAGAAAGAAACCATTACCATTCACTACTGCACAGCTAAATTTCCCAGTAGGCTTAAGGATATTGCAGAGAAAAACACATGGAAGGATACGTTCAAAATGTGTATGCTATACGATTGGCATTAGCAAAAGTGTCAAGCAATGCTGAAGAAAATTACATCGTAGAGAAAATCTCTACACCTAAAGCTCACAAAAGTATTGCAGATTGTTATATACGGGTCTTTTACAAATGCCTTGTACATATTTTTTATGTTCTTGGCCAAGTGGATTTTTGCTGACCCCCTTCAGTACTCGATCCTGCTTTGTGAAAGGAATGCTGCTGACTAACCTAAACGTACAGTAGGCCTAACGTTAGGCCTACGCAGAAAGTACTAGCCCACTTGCTCAATCGAATCATACTTTTTCGGCCTAAACTTCTTTGTTTAGGGAGCTAGACACTTTGAGTTTTCAATTCTTCCTAATGTCAAGAATTGTCACGGTAGAATATCGTCAATTTAGTTACTTTTCCACCCATACTATATAATTCAAATGACGATTTTTTACGAGGTTCCTTCGTTGAAATTTCCTGGATCCTCTAGCTAGCCGTACACACTGAAGTTGCATTGAATGTGTCGTGAGTTTTGAGTGGCTGCAGGTATGCAATCATTGGGGCATGGAACCAATCAGGGTTTTAACAGAGATGTTCTGTTCAAGTCCATCCAGTCTTCTTAGCAGGTGTTGAGTGTGTAACTATCCTTTGTTATTCTGGAGTGCAAAATGAAGAAGCAAGTGCAAGTATTTGTGCAAAATATGTCCCCCAAGCAGGCTTTGTTTCAGCATGCATCTGCTGAAATCTAAAGCAGTCCATAACTAACAACACTACGTGGCATGGGATGACACGATCATGTTCTCGGTACCAAAAGTTAATACTCCTTGGATTATATGTTTTGACTGATGTTGCGTCCGTCAATCAGACGTTGGGTTTGACTTTTCACGATGTTGATTGTGCGACAAAGATCCTTAACGGCTGAAAAGAGGAATTTTTGAAGAATTTTCGAAATGGTGGAATCGGGAGTGGAAAATCGTAATTATTCCGCCTTAATCGAGATACTTTGCATCTCTGTCTTTGATTTCCACCAAAAACAAATACCAAGAGATATTGCTTTAAAATGATTTTCAGACTTTAACCCTCGCTGACCCCAAATGACCTTTGACCTTAGCCACAAATAATCGGACCATCTCCTGCCCATAATGCATCCGCATAGCAAATATGAAATCTATCCGAACTTCCTATCTTGAGATATCATGTAAAGAGATTTTAGACATTGCACCCAGGTGAGCCCAGATGACCTTTGACCTCCACCAAAAATAATAGCCACCGTCTTCTGACTATGACGCATCCACATAGCAAATATGTATTCAAGCTCCCTATCTTGAGATATGGCGTTAAGAGGGTTTTCAGAATTTGACCCCAGGTGACCCCAGATGACCTTTGACCTCCACCAAAAACAACAGCCTTCTTCCTCTAAACATGGCGCATGTTTGTACCAAGTTTAAAAACTTTGAGACATTCCTATCTTGACATGTCGTGTTCTCTAGATTTTCAGAATTTGACCCCAGGTGACCCCAGATGACCTTTGACCTCCACCAAAACAGTAGGGTTCTTTCTCTTAATATGGCGCATCTATGTACCAAGTTTGAAAACTATCAGACATCCCGATCTTGAGATATCGTGTTAACGAGCAGTGTCACAAACACACTCATACATACGCACACATACATACGTACACACGCACGCCATTGGGAATGCATTGGTCGCTCTTATCATCGAAACCAAAAATGATATGTAGCACCAAAGTGCGTTGTCATTGATTTTTTACATGCTTTATCGTATGCACGACTATACGCGACAGAAGGACGGGGATGTGACCCCCGATTGACTAAGACCCTGCTGGCTGCATCAGGCAGACTTCGGTTATTCGGTGGGGAAGGGATTATGCCCCTAGTTCGACATCTCGAAAGGTGAAAAAGGTCCGACCGCCCTTGACAAAGAATCCCTTACGGTTTTGATCATATGGCAAACCAGAGATCTTCCAGCTCCCTGGCCGAATATAGAATAAAAGAAAAAACTAAAATTAATCGAAGTATTTTTTCTAATGTGGCCCTCATTGCCGTACAGAACTCTTTCTATCAGGGGACGGTGACTTTTTCCCGACTCCAAGTGCCCAACCAAAACATAATGTCTGCCCGACAATGGACCGAAGTCCGCCAAAATTGAGCAAGGTAATGGCCATTTGTGCGCTGGCAGGTCGTCCTACCAGGCCCCAGTCCAGTACGATCCATTTGACCCTGGTCACATGGTGTTTAGTGTTGTGAATTTGTTTCCAATTGATACATGAAAGTGAATTTTTCCAACCCACAGGAAAATGAGTGGCAGAACGATTTTAATTAATGTCAAGTTTTACACCGGAATTATCATGAGCATGTACTACTTGCACTCACATGCACACAGTGCCTCTATTGCACTTGAGGAACATGAGTGTTGAAAACATGCCTGCAGAAAGACGTGCTTGATGTTGGACAAATTGAAAAATTTTGATATAAATTGTTATATTTGTTCATCCTGTTTCTCAGTTTCGCCAAATTAAGGGTTTTTAGATGCCAGATTGAGTAACATCCTTAACAGCCAAAAATGGACTGCATTGAAGAGTGAGAATTTAGAGGAGTTCAAAACACACAGTGAAAACACAATGCAGCTCAGTCCAGACTGCCACTTTACTGATAACACTGAGTGACAACAGTTGTGTGAAGGTCCAATACAGTACTTTGTTACACTATCCTCAGTGACCAAGTTATAGACCCACTCACTAACTCACATAAGAAAGTTAAAAGGGGCCTGTCCTCTCACCCCAAACGACATCTATTGTGGTATTAAAGGTTATTTTACACAGCATAACCTGTAGGCTAATGTGAGTATTTTGATTTATACACATTGATCTTTTAAGGCCTGTATACACGAGCAACATTTGCAAAACATTCCCCAAAACATTTCCAAAACATCCACTGGCAACAAGTCCAAAACGTGCTTGTTTTCGGTTTGTTGCACAGTGTAGACAGGGTATACAGCATGCTTTGAAAATATATTGGAAATGTTGCAAAAGAAATGTCCTGTCACTTTTTTTTTCAAAACATTTTCAAAACATTTTCAAAATGTTTTCAGATTGCTTTTACTCTGTCTACACTGTGCAACAAACCGAAAACAAGCATGTTTTGGGTTTGTTGCAGGGGAAGTGTTTTGAGAATGTTTTACAAATGTTGCTGTGTATACAGACCTTTATAGTCACACTGAAGCAAAACACTGAGATGGGGACAGGGAGAGGATAATTTTAGACAAATTTGGGGAGGGGCTTAAAGGCAATCATTCGTCACCCCAAACTACAGTTTCAGTATACATATATCAAAACCCTCAATTGGTACAGCTCTTTGATTGGCATCACATTAAAACAATGCATCATAGCTAAATTACACAGCATGGGCATTGAGAGTGTCTTGATTGCATATTATGGACTTGTATGGCCACTGGGACAAGCCATGAAGCAATAAACAAGGATTGTGTCTGGATAAAGATGAGTTTTAGATAAATGTGGGAGGGGCTAGAAGTAAGTGGGGTGGGAGAATTGGAACTGTTTGGGATGATGAAAATATGCCTTTAAGTCAGAAGTTTAGGATGATTGAAACTGTTTTGGGTGAGAGAATTGGGCCTCAAAACCCTTACAGATGGAATGTGTGAACACATTTTCCTCAATGATACGCGAATTTTTTCGAAGCAATTGGCGTTTTTGAAAGATAAACTCAGTCTATGAGTCTATCAAAGTAAGGTGAGGTTCAGCGGAGTACGGAGGATTTCTCTGAAAAGAGGAGGGGACATGCATTGTGTTGAGTGATTGCCGGTATGGGACGGTCTAATGGAAAGGGTGTCCCCCTTCCCCCTGAATATTTTTTTGCCCAGGAGCTTCGATGCAAAACGGTGCTTAATATTTTTTAAACATAAAAGTTAGGGATAAAATTAAAGCAGAATTGAACATTTTGTGTTTTTACATGCAATCGATTCCTATGTACGGTACCTTTACCCTTTCGAAGTAAAACTTGTTTTTAAAATTGCATACTTTTAAGAGTAAAAATAAAAGAACATCACTGATGGTAGAAGGGGTATAGGAGCATATCAGTTTTTGATTTTCATGCAAAAAAGCAACTTCTGCCATTAGGATAATCTAAGAGGAACACCACCATCAGCTGGTGCTGAAACAAAGAAATTTGAGCAATCTCTATTCCTCAGATGGCCCAGAAAGAGTATCTACATAGTTTAGATGAAATGATGTTGAATCTTAAAAGGGGGGAGGGGGGTCTACGACGGAATTGAAAATATGCTCATATTTCTCTATTGTAACTCTTGGCTAAATTAAAGATCCGCTACACTGAGGCAATTGTGTATGTGACTGTTCGAACTCCCGATTATCATTAATGGTTTTACTCCTAAAATTTGTTGCGTGAGAAACATTAAACTATTGCTCAAGGCACCTAAATACACTCAACCCCTGCCCCTTTGTCGTACGTCTATGCCGGCTGCAGAAGGGGCCTAACGGATGGCCCCTCTCCTTTGAAATTTTTTCATCAAAGTTGGTGTCCTTAAATTGATGCAATCTTGTGCTACGTATGCTAGCTTCCGTATCAAGGGGATGGGGTAGCATGGCCCAGTGCCCTTCTCTGCCTATTTCATGGTGGGGTAAAATGAAATCATTGATATCCATCATTAAATAGCTGTGGACAAAAACAACACAAATAAATAAATATATAAGTAAATAAGCTAAGTTATCTATGCATCTTGCAATGTGCGTAACACATAACTCTTTTCCTTTTTAGACACTATTCATTTTATTTTAACAAAAAAAGAAAGAAAAAAAAATTGGCCGGTCATTTCCGAAAGGGTCCGGGACCGAGATCACAGGGTGAAGAGACCGAGACCGAGACCGAAGCTAGGTCTCAGGCGCTACACACTGGTGCCGAACAATATTATTACAAGACTAACAATATTATAACATGTTGTATTAAACTCGAAAAGGGTGCTGAATAAGCTAGTTCGGTAAACCGTTGCCGCATTGAATCGTGGGGCACAGCGCGAGGAGACACAAACCGTGATCAGCACATAGAGTACAACGTTACCTTGTTTTCGTCATTGAATGCAGCACTATCGAAGTGTCAAGTCAACTACAATCTTGGACAACACTAGATGAAACACCTCCGCTCCCCCGTGCAATGTTGGAGATGATAAAGCCAATTCGAGACGCACAATTTTCTTTGGGACCCAACATTGTACTGGGGGACGGGGGTTTCGTAAATCGTTTTTTTCTGTAGGACACAACTTTTTAAAGGCGGATAGAGGTCATGCAAATAGTACTCGGCACCATACACAACACAATGACGTGAGGTGTTTCAACAGTTTTGTGCAAGATTGTCTGAAAATGCAAGGCACATTTTTCAAAGATTTTCCGAGAATCTACTTCAGCAAAATAATAGAGTGGGTTCATATTTCGAGTCATAACGATTATCTGTCTCTTAAGGTGAATTACACTGGCCGATTCGACAAGAAGAACAACATTAGACAGTATATATTCTTTCAAATTGTGACGCAACGCTTCAAAGGCGGTGACATGCTTTTCACTCCATTCATTGGCACTTAAGGAAAGGCATCGTTTGACATGTCAGAAAAAATAAATAAACAATTGTACAAATAGTTTCGCCTATGGTAATACTGCGTTATAATAGTTTGTACTTGACAAGGATACTTACTTTTTTTATTTTTTGAGTATAGGCTATTACACCCTTTATCTGAGCATAAGGTCATCACAAAATTCATTTAAGTATGAACTTCATTCAATTACGATAAGTTATAATAAGAATATTATAAATTTTGGTCAAGAAACAGATGAAAATGAATTCATTGTTTCGAAGGATAAAGATTTACAAGAGTTGCATGATTTTCCCTGCACATAAAATAAAAATTATAAATAAAGAACAAAAGCAACAGAAGAAGCATCCTAATTGAACGATAAACAGTAGCCAATGCTAAAGAATTTGCCAAATTTATGCGACGCTTCCATTTAAATGTAAAGTTTGAGAAAAGAAAAAGTCAACTTACTCCTAGGAAAATGAAGTTGAAGTAGTTTTGATCCCCAAAATTTTACACCAATTACTTAGCAAAGGTTCAAAAACCGAACGGGGTGGGCTTTCAACGATTAACGGTAGTCGTTATTAAAAAAAGGTCACCCCAATGAGATCTTTGAAAAAGTACTGTTTATCGTGCCGCTATTTCGTTCTGCCAAACTCAGTATCTGTCAAACGTATACAGAGTTCCATAAAGGCCTTCACTTTCGTCATTTGTAAATTAATGCAAGAGCGCCCTTACCTTAGGGTATATTCTGCAATGACCTAGTGACCTCATCATGTAGAAAATGATGTTATAGCCAACTTACAGGGCCCCAATGCTCTTTGGGGTTTGCCAAAATAACAAATGTTCTACCATTAGTCCCATTTTTTTAGCTGGCAAAACTCAGACAATCTTGGACAAAACTAGATGAAACACCCCCGCTCCCCCGTAAAATGTTGGAGATGATAAAGCCAATTCGAGACGCACAATTTTCTTTGGGACCCAACATTGTACTAGGGGACAGGGGTTTCGTAAACCGCTTTTTTCTGTAGGACACAACTTTGTTAAGGCGGATAGAGGTCGTGCAAATAGTACTCGGCACCATAAAAAACACAAAGACGTGAGGTGTTTCAACAGTTTTGTCCAAGATTGTAGAACGAAAATAGGGTGTCACTCTTACTTTACGCCAGTTTAAAAAGGGAAGTTTAAACCGAAGTGGATCATATTTGAGAGTCTTCCTTATATTATTGATGGATTAAGAAAGAATGATTTTACTATATTCTCATAAAAACTCAAATTTTGCAATCTTGTGGTAGGTGTAGGATTGGTTTGTTTTTCCCGGACGATTCGTAGGATGGGTTCATGTGAATAGCCAACAAAACGAATTGCCAAACTCGTTTATTAATTAAAGCCACTATGGAAATTGGCCGACAAAACCATTCAGAGTTTCTCCAGGGGACAAAACTTATTGTTCGTGGCAGTGACGGAACACGAATATAGTCGAAAGAGCCCCCACCGCCACCCCCATCGATGGACGCAAGT
The DNA here is from genome assembly GCA_037179385.1 of Holothuria scabra. Taxonomy (NCBI): domain Eukaryota; kingdom Metazoa; phylum Echinodermata; class Holothuroidea; order Aspidochirotida; family Holothuriidae; genus Holothuria; species Holothuria scabra. Next base: position 40,442,518 of record CM074189.1, read on the forward strand.
CCTGCTGGGTCGGTATCCTTTCCAGTTTTTCCTTCAGTTACTTTTTTGGAATACTTGGAAAATTTTCAACTTTTGCCGTTAATGTTAATGTTGCTTTCAAACTATCAACACGGTATCTTGTACACAGACTCACTTTTATAGAGGGTTGCAGTTATGCTTACCGAAATCTCCGGCAGGTAAATGGGACCCCGGCACACTCAAGGCTATAAGTTAAGGTCACAACAGTCACTCAAACTTTTTGGATCATTGAAAAGATAGATCTCACAATGTGTATTTTATTTTCCTTCAAAGTAACTTAGTTTTATTAAATTTTAGGACTGCAACATTGCATTATCAAGGTAAATCGTTCCAAGTAATTACTTCCGGTAGGTTTCGCATTTGAGGAGAAATATGCCGCACATGACCCTCGGGAGTCAAACATGAAACGTGACAGTACTCCGAGCTGAGGTGAGCGCGTTTACCTGGTGACCCCAGAAAGCTGACTTAAATAAGACCCAACAGGGCAACCTGAACTTTGAACATTCTGCCACTGTTGAGAAACTTAGAAAAAAAAGCAAAATTAAAAGAGTGAAAATAAAAAAAGTTCAGTCAAGAAAAATTCAGTAAAGTGAAACACTTCTCAAAGTTTCAAAGTTTTTAAAGTTTTTCCGTATACTGTAAATATTTTATACCTTTTTGATGGATATAACTAACAATGACAACCATTTCAAAATGCTAATCCACACATCCTGCTCTAAAAGTTTTGAAGTGGTCCAAGGAAATTCTCAATTGACGAAGCCCGTTGATTGAAGCTTGTTTAAAAAGTCAAAATACCGAAGCTCATGCATGTACTCCACTGAGAGTGTTTTACACACTGAGATCTATCTTGACGGAATACTGTCCACTCTGTGAAGCAATAAACTGCCTTTTTTGTGTATCTGGATGAGGATCAATTTTAAAGAGTTATGGGAGGAGCCCTAGCTAGTAGCGTAGGAGAATTTAAACTGCTTGGGTGATATTATTAGTTCTTAGTCTGTTGGCTGCATGAACAGGTGAAGTAAGTCAGTAGTTGACAGATATATCCTCCAAAATATTCCTTCAAAACCAGACATTTTAATTGATGAATTTTATTATTACTTAATAAAACTGATGACGAGCTCGTATCCAAGAGGTAGAGTTGGAGAAGAGCGACAAAGATTCATTCAAAAAACTTTGCCTTTCCTCGAGAATTCGAAAAAACATTGACTTAGTACACTTTTTCACCTTTGTCCCCTTGGAAATTTCTTGCCTCATTCAGAACGATGTCTGCGTACGGGTCTGCAAAGTAAGTGGTGTGTACAGAGCAGTCATTTGTCACAGGTTCAAACTAAAAATTTCGCCAGCAGTCTCAGTTGCGGCGCCAGTGTCGAAATTGGGGGGGGGGGGTAAACTATGAGCAAAGGATACTTTTTGGGGCAAACACTTTCGGGCGTAGCGCGAAACCGAGACCAAGACTCCTAGTCTTTGAGTGGGGTTTTACTGGGAGGACCCCCGGAAGTTCTAATGTCTTACTATATGTCTGGATGAAAAATAAAAGGGCAAGGACAGTCACTCCAACTTGAAGTAAAGTTAGAAGACTGTCCTGTTTCATGATTGGCTCTGTGGAGTCAGGTGACAATATTTTTCCACTCAAAACTGAAATTTACTGTTAGTTACTGCTTGGTTAACCTTCAATATGCAATATGGAGATCCGAAAAATATTATAAAACTTAAAGATACTTCGAAGAGAAATTAGAAGAAAATCTTTACATTTAGCTGTTGCTTCAAAACAAAGTTTCGGGCAACTGCTCTTGCCCTTTAAGCACCCGGACAGGAAATATTATTTATTTTGTTCGGTTAACCCAGCTCCTAACCTAACATAGGGTGCAGGTGGGGTGGGACAAGGATAAAATCTAAGGGAAAAGCCCCTTCATACACACCATTTTCACTAAGTGCCACCACTGAGCAGTTTAAAAAAAACTGTCAGTTGCTCCAGCTCTTTGACTGACATTAAATGTAAACAAAAACATAGAGTTCAGATATCTCTAATTCTATTTCAGCTATCTCTTATTCAATTTTAGATATCTTTAATTCAATTTCAGATATCTAAAATAGTGCATGATTTTAGATATCTGAAATTAATTAGAAATATCTGAAATTCCTGAATAAATGTTAAAACTGTATTCCATACGGCCCTACATTATTTGTGGAACTCTAAGAAGGGTTACCTGCAAGACGCCGGCATTATGCTGCAAGAAAAGGGGGAATGTATCCCACCCACCTATGGCAAGCCTAGGCGATTTCACGGGTGTAGAAACGTACAACGGGGTCAAGTATACGAATGCATTTTGTCAATGGCAATTTCAAAAATTCAGGTAGGAGGAGAAAATGTAAGAAGGATGGCGGCTTGCCTCCTCTTCTCTCTTGGATAAATGCCTGACATGTAGACACAGTTTGATACTTCCATCGTTCAATGTCAGTGCAAAATGTAGCCTCGGATTACATTCCAAAATGGACCCCTTTAAACCATGATCAAACATTAAAACATTCCCTGGCTATAATTGCAAAGTGCACATGATTCTTTACTGCAGACGGGGGCTGTTCTCCTCTTTACTTCTTTACTTCTCTCTAAAAGATAATTTTGAAGAGTATACGATGAAGATATCAGAACAGTGCACCTTTCTTCAGAATGTAAGGTACTAGTACACTAACACCAGAAGCTTAACCTTTGTTAGGAACCTTATCTCTTCCAGTTAATTCCCTCATAGGGAGCTATGTTGATCAGTCCCTCCATAAAATGACCCATGACATCATGGAAAAGTAAAAGATGGGCGTCAGTTGATAAATAAATGTCGAAAAGAACCATACGGATAATTACTTTGTAAGTAATGCTTGCCTTGGGGTAAACTGATAATGTTGGGGACCAAACAATACCAGGAATGTCGGGAGACTCTTGAGATGATGACCACGGCACAAACGTTGGTGATGCATTCAATTGCTAACACTCTATATAAAAACTAAATAAGTGGAATTTCGCTCGTTAGAATATTAGAATGAAAGTTATTTAAAAAGCTCTTAAAAAAGTGAAAACTCACTCGAAGAAGAGTGAAATTCACCCCAAAAGAGCAAAATTGCACTCTCCATGGAGTGCCTCCAGGGACCACTCTTTAAAAAAGAGTTATCACTGGAGGCACTCGTTTAAGAGAAAAAAAATCACTCTTTCGCTCTTTCATGGGAAAAATTGAACTCTTGGGTCGTAAATGTCCCTATTCTTTGAGTGAATTTCACTCTTGATGGAGTTAATTCAAACTTTAATGGAGTGAATTTACACTTTTACTCTCTTCGAGAGTAATTAAGTTCACTTTTTTATTTTAGAGTGTAGGTGATAATGAAATAGTACAAGATCAAATGATAAAAGATGTATCGCCTCATGATGATTTTTCTTCGCTTAAGCGCTTTAAGTTCGATTGAATGAAAAAGTAACGAGGAATGCAGGTATAGTAAGCAAAGATATGGTCCAACATTAGAGCGTCAAATAACCCATCTGTAGGGCAGGGATTATGACGTGGTGTGGGGGGGGGGGGTGAATTACCTGAACTGACACAAACGGAGGCGTGTTAGAGGAGGGAATTTGGGATTTCTTTCTATCGCTGGACAAGTCTAATAAACACTCACGCAAAATGCCTTCTAAGGATAAATAGAGTTTTAAGGCCCAGTTTCAAACCTATTGGTTCAAGTCGAGCCGGCCACGGCCTTTTTCCAGTTTTGGCTCGCTGGCTTGTTTACCCCACTCTATTGCTTAGGCGGAGCATTACGCACAACGGAAGTAGGTACCATTTATAGAGTCTTTGGTATGACTCTACCTGGGAACAGAACCTGGTCCTTCAGCGTGGGAGGTGGATGCTCTTACCGCTAGACCAAACGTTACTGTAGCTATTTGTAAATATATAAATGGCGTTCTGGACTGTCCCTAACCGCTGCGTATTTTGGTGGTAAATCATTGTGGGAAAAATATCCAGTACCTTGCTCTCTGTCTCGTATGTTTTGGTTTTAAATCAAGTAAACGTTTCTCTTGAGGAAAATACTATCTTATATGTATTTTTCCTACGATTTTATGGGCAGCTCTTCCAAACGGACTAACGAGGGTTTTAAGAAATTCGCCACCGGACTTATTTCATAATGCAAGCTCTTCGACCAGCATTGCTTAATTCTGACGCCGTGCCTAAAAAGTACATTGGCCTACCAAATTCCCATGCTTAAAGGGAAGCAGCAGTCCCCCCAAAATGAACGTCTCTAGTAGTCTGATCGATTTTTTGATTGTACGAACCATTTCTTGACGTCATTCATGATTGACAGTTAGTCTCCGTCTCAGTTCAAAACGAAGGCTATGCTGATTGGTGGATATTGGTCACATGGTTTTGTTTACAAATGTTCAAACGCACGGTGGTATACACAACACACACAATCTCAACGGTACGTTGTTGTATTATATACAGTGGGCAGTACATTACTGTACAGTATATACTGTACTCATTGAACCCATTCGAAGAAGGAAAGCTAAGTACCCCACAAACAAACGTGAAATAACGTAATAGGCTATCGAAAAGAGAAACTTTCATATTCTGTGCTTACTAGTATTACTGGATCTTGTCCCAGATCTTGCCGGTTCGTATACATTGGATTATTCCATTATATATAAGGTGTCCATTGTGTGCGCATTAAGTGTGCACACAATAGCAGTCTGCATTACGGTGGTGCGGTAACGTTGTACCATCAAAGTCAATATGCTATCAATAAGAAGATTAAACGGCATATTTCATGTAATAAACACTGGTATATTTCTGTTTCCAACAGGTGATATGCAAGAAACCTTCAAGGAGTTCATCAGATCATCGAGCAAGTGTAAAGGATGATAATTGTGTCAGACATACATAGTCTTTTACAGACATCCGTTTTATTTCTCAACCATGTAGGTGATGGGCTGTTGCTGGTGGTTTTGTGTTACTGGTCATGCTTGGGTGTTGGTGTGCTATTGTCTATGTTATGAACACGGCACAAGCTATAAATTGAGATAAGTTAGAATTCCCGACATTGGTTATGTTCTATTTAATTTGTAAAGATTTTTAATAACCAACCAATGGTCTAGGTTGTGAACACCGCACAAGCTATAAATTGAGATAAGTTAAAATTCCCGACATATTCTATTCAATTTTTAAAGATTTTAATAACCAACCAATGGTCTATGTTATGAACACCGCACAAGCTATAAATTGCAATGAAGTTAAAATTCCCGACATATTCTATTCAATTTTTAAAGATTTTAATAACCAACCAATGGTCTATGTTATGAACACCGCACAAGCTATAAATTGAGATAAGTTAAAATTCCCGACATATTCTATTCAATTTTTAAAGATTTTAATAACCAACCAATGGTCTATGTTATGAACACCGCACAAGCTATAAATTGAGATAAGTTAAAATTCCCGACATATTCTATTCAATTTTTAAAGATTTTAATAACCAACCAATGGTCTATGTTATGAACACCGCACAAGCTATAAATTGAGATAAGTTAAAATTCCCGACATATTCTATTCAATTTTTAAAGATTTTAATAACCAACCAATGGTCTATGTTATGAACACCGCACAAGCTATAAATTGAGATAAGTTAAAATTCCCGACATATTCTATTCAATTTTTAAAGATTTTAATAACCAACCAATGGTCTATGTTATGAACACCGCACAAGCTATAAATTGAGATAAGTTAGAATTCCCGACATTGGTTATGTTCTATTTAATTTGTAAAGATTTTTAATAACCAACCAATGGTCCGTCGGCATGCGCATTTAATGGAGGAATAAATGCTGTTACAATGTTACAAACGACGCTACGCTAATCAGCCACCGAATTACATCTTATGCAATAATCGGATTAAATGTCGGCATGTACACAAGGTGACTGCAGTGGTCATAACTAATGCACACAATGATATTGTCAATTATGATTAGAGATAAGTATCAAAATGGAACAGATTATACATCCACATGCCCGGAGGAATCAATGCGGCAATAATCAGATTAAATGTCGGCATGTACACCAGATGACTGCGGCAGTTATAACACAATGCACACAATGACATGTCAATTACGATTAGTGATAAGTATGAAAAATTGAAATGAACTTTCAGTTTGGCTTACTTCAAGATGCAAGAATTGTTAGTGACAGAAGGACATTTACACTATCTGCTCGGAAAAGGCATCGAAAGACAACCGATAAGAAGTGCAGGTTGACCAAGTTGCATTCTCCGAATCGTTCGAAGCGTCCGTGGAAGGAAGACAGCGGTAGCCGAGCATTCCCTCAATTTGCTGCCCATCTACAGTATTGGGTGTACATCGACGAAATTGTGGCCACAGAACCGGGCTGTTAATGGTAAGTAAGGCCTATATTATAGGCCTTTACTAGTCTAAACTTTTCATATTTTATGGGGTTCCAAGTATGAGCATTAGCTTAGGTCAGAGGTTACCTGTTAGTTACCAAAATATCATACTCGTAGTACAGTAGGCCAACAGTATCAACTATCAAGTATGCCTACGGCCAGTACTAGTAGTGTTGTTACAATAGCATTTTGGTCATGATAAAGCCTAAGCCAAGCCAAAGCTAGACAGAGTAACTCTACTTACTTTTGAGTGCTTACAGACCTACAGTATAGGGCACACAAGACACAAAATTACACGTAACAACTAATTTTTGTTCACTTATGTTTGTAGCCAAATACCTACGAGTAGTAATGTACTAAATTCAGTTATCCAATGTTCAGCTAGACCTGCCAACCTTCAAATAACAAACACTGAAATTTACCGCAGTACATGAACTTGGACAGATGGAGATTGGTTTCTCAAACCTGGAGGATGTTTTAAATCATTTTTAGTACCAGCTTGGAACTACCCAACTTGCATAATTTGCATACCAGAGTTGCCAAATCGAGGGGTGGGGCCAAGGATTGCCCGACAGGTTGGTTAAGCTCCACGACAGCATCTTGAAGTTAGATCTGCCAGAGAATAGACAATGGGATGAGATCTGGTGTGGCAGGCAAAAATCCCCCCTCCTCCAGAGAAAAATTCCCATATGACCATGCATTCGACAGACGCCCCCCACCCTGTTCACTCTTTTGATGGTGCAACACTGGCCAAATCTACTTATTGAATACTGTATGATTGAATTAACATGAAAAAATGTAATGTGATTACATTTTCCAGAGAAATATGCCCTGGTCAAATACACAATTTTTTTAACTACTGTAACAATGGTATCATAACCTTGTTTTAAGAGTATGCTACAATTTTAGTGGAAACTAATTACTGTAGGGCATATTATTTGTATTAGGGTCGGGCTGAATTTTAGGAGGAGATGACAGAAGAACGGATAATCTGTATTGAACTACAGTATTATTCTTCTGTAGACTGTAGAAAGTCAGTGGCTGTATATAATTCTGAGTCCTTCTGACACTCTGGTGAAGAGCCGTTTGGGGATGACAAACAAAAGTCTCGAAGATGAATTTAGTAGACCTATTGCAACGATTTGTTTAAATGCTCCATAGGGTACTGTTATGTATATACTGTACCTCTATGCATAAGAAATTTACTGTGAGATCTGACAAATTATGTGACTGTGAGCGGACATCTGAAACAGTGAAGTCTCATGGTGAAACAGTGAGAGTCCCAACTGTTATTAGAGAACTTCCTGTTCAGGTATTTTGAGATCAATATCAGTTGAAGGTGTTCTCCCTCTACAAAGACTATTTGCTCAGGTTGGTTTAAACGGGTTAAACAGAGAAGACGCGCAGAGCTACCAACTGTTCCAATTTAGGAGGAACAGTTCTGCTTTTCTGCAACAAAATTTGTTCTGTTCCGATTTTCCAATGTCATGTTCTGATTTTCAATACCACTTGAATCATGATCATGTACAATATTAATGTTAAGTTGGGTTTTGAAATCTGACAGGCTGAATGTAGGCATTGTAGACTTTGGCATGGAATAAATCTGTTATTGAGGGCTCAGAAAGTCTTCCATACAAACACTTAACTACTAAAATCCAGTGCTTTGCCCACTACATCCCTCCAGGGGTCCTAAGGCAGGTCCTTCACCCCCCTTTTGAGGTTTACCTCAGCATACTCACGGGTGGTGTTCCTCTTCTGTTGGCAGCTCCGATCTGGATGTGTAACATTGGATAAAACATCCCATTCAATTCTAGCAGCATGGGCTATGCCACTGCTACTGTTTGAATGCACACCCCTCCAGACCAGGGATGCTATTTTTTTGAGATCCTAAAAATATTGAATGTAATTTACTTTTAGTAACACAAATTTTGCTTCATAATGTACAAAGCATACCCTTTGTGGCACCATATTGCTTGTGGGATACCTAATTTCTAAAAAAAATCAAAGGAAAGGATTTGTCTCCCAAAAGCCCTTTCACCAATGCCAATTTTTTTTAGGTCCAAAAAGTACAGAAATTTTGAAACACTTCAAAATTTACTTCAAAAGGTAGCATACTGAGATTGCATTACTGTAAGGACATGACCCAATTTCAAACTTTGCAAAGGGGTAAGGGATGTGGATTAAACCTCACTTAGATCCCTGATCCCCCAGGCCAACTTTGATTCAGGAAAACTTATTGCATGAAATTGTAAAAACCCATGACCACTTCACAGCTGTGATGCATCCATGGAATTTACCGTCATGGCTCACATTGCTTGTTTGCTCATTAAATATTTCCATCACAGGGCTCCGGTTTGGCCACCACAACAATAATTTGCCGTCATGTCATGGAAAGTCGAACTTGGCACCTACAATATGCCTAAGGAATTGTACATTCCAAACCCTATCCCCACTCTGTTAAAAGCACTGAACCAGCATGCATGAGCACACAACACATACTGTAACTCTACAGGTGCATATAGTCTGGGGTAACTGAGCATACTGTACTTCTGCATGCTTGGAAAATGAAAGTCTGTAGTAACTAAGTGATATTTCCTTGTAAAAGTGTAAATGCGTGCAAGATTTGCAATGTTTTGAAATCAGATAAGGGAAGGTTGACTCTTATTTAAAGGACCAAACCTCTCACCCAAAACTACAATTTTGGTACAGGTGTACCAAAATTTACAATTGGCAGTGGCTCAGCTCTTTGATTGACAAAGTTCAAGCAGTGCAGAGAACCAAAGCTTATATTACACAGCATGAACGGTACTGAGAGTATTTCAATTATATAAATTGAGTTTTTCTTTACTCACCTTGAAGCAGTAAACTGAGATTGTACAGTATCTGGATGAGCATGGATTTCTGACAATTGTAGGGGGGCTTTTAAAGTAAGAAGGTTAGGAGAATTGGTACTGTTTGGGGTGAGAGAACAGGGCCTTTAAAAAGGAGAGCAGAAACATGTCTAGTTAAAGGTTTGAGAAACCTAACAGAGCAGTACTTCAAAGTATCTGCTGTCTTTAACCCCACATCACAGCACAAAGATGCTTCTGGTCTAATTACAAGACAGAATGTCCGTTAAGAACGCATAAAAATGTAAAAACTTTTGAAACAAGAGACTGAATACGTACAGTAGTATCAGATAATGCTACTGCCTACCCTTTTTGGTTTCGATGAAAAGAGAAACCTATGCATTCATGATGGTGTGTGTGTGTATGTGTGTGTATGTATGTGTGTGTGTTTGTGACACTTTGCTTGTTTACACGATATCTTGAGAAGGGAAAGTCTGACAGTTCTCAAACTTGGTACACAGATACCCTTACTGAGAGAAAGAACCCTATTTATTTTGGTTGAGGTCACAGGTCATTTGGGGTCACAGGGGGTCAAAAACCAAAATCTTTGTTTACACAATATCTCAAGATAGAAAACTTAGATTAATTTTAAACGTGATATGTACTGTAGATGCGTTATGATGTAAGGAAGAACCCTATTGATTTTGGTGGAGGTCAAAGGTCATTTGGGGTCAAACTCAGAAAACCTTGTTTACTGTACACTATATCTCAAGGTAGGAAACTTGGATTCATTTCAAACTTTCAATGTTGATGCGTTATGATGTAAGCAGCTTGTTTGCGGAATATCTTAAGGCACAGTATGAAATTTGTAGAAATGTTTTGGTTAAAAGAAAAACCAGTTACTAACAGGTGGAGTCAAAGGTCACTTCGGGTCACCAGTTGTTGCAAGAAATGTAGCATTTCATTGAAAAGAGCATGTATGTACAGTATCATCGAAACCTCAATGCATTTTTGCGTTCTGGTTAATTAATTGGATCAATTTCAAACTTGATACAGTAATGTTGATGCATTACATGTATAATGTGAAGGAGAATCTATTAATTTGGATACAGAACAAAGGTTGGCTGGGACCAAAGGGGGTCAATCCGAAATCCTTTCTTGAATGATATCTCAAGGAAGGAGGAAGCTTGGATTGTTTTCAAACTTGTTTTGTTGATGAATTATGATGAGAGGGTGGCCCCAATTAATTTTGAGCGAGGTCAAAGTTAACCTGGAGTTATCCAAGGTCAAACCTTGAAAACCTTTTCTACTTTGTATTTTACTAAGTTACAGTAGGAAAGTGAGATAGAGCTCAACTCTCAGATGGCATCTGTAGTCATTGGTGGAAGTTGAAGGTTATTTAGGGTCATCAGTTCTAAGTCAAACTATGGAAACATTGTTAATAGGATAGCTCAAACGTACAAAAACTGGATGGATTGTATAATTAGTGTGGATGTGTTATGGTGAGTTGAAAGTCCCAGTTGTTTTCAGTGGACTGAGGTCAATGGTTTTCTACAGTAGTACAGTATCACCTGGCACCAAACTCTGAAAACCTTGTTTGCAGAATATCCAGGTATCTTAAGGCACAGCTTGAAATTTGGCTTTTTTGAATGTAGAAGTGTAAATGGTTAAAAGAAAAACCAGTTACTCACTGGTGGAGTCAAAGGTCACTTTGGGTCACCTTGTTTTACAATAAATGTAGCATTTTTTGAAAAGAACATGGACTGTATGTATCATCAAAACTCCATGCATTTTTGCATTCTTGTTATTGTGTTGGGAGAGTAATTTCCTTCAGCAATGTTTCTTTCTTCTCTTCTGGATAGGTTTTTTGCAAAAATTTAGAAAGCAGCCAAAGGATTATAAACATGTACAAGAATGCATCAGAATGACACCTGTAATAGAATCAGATATCAAGTGAAACTGTACCAAGAACAAGTGGACTGCTGGTCGCTAAAACAGATGGAACAAATCCAGTGTAGTGGCCATTTGGAGAAGGATTCCGGTTTTTGCATTGCCCAAACAGCACAAGGTCATATGGTAATTCTTCCTACAGTACCTGGAGTGGATTTCATCATTTCCAAAACATGTTGTGCCTGTACAGTAGCTCGCATGTGTGTTAATGTTTAGTCTGTCATTGCAGAGTAACAGCTACACATCTACTGTAGGTGATGGCCGAGGTCTAGAGACTCAGGATCCAGTATAAGGTTCCCAAATTGGTTGGTGACACATTGCATTATTTTATGTGAAGGCAGCAGCAAACATTCTCAACTTTAGTGCACATCTCTACTCAGTTGCCACAGTGACACCATTCTGGTTGGTTCCTTCAGGTTCATCAGAACTATCACATTCATTTTCTTGCAACCTTGTCGATTCCTTGGGATGTCTCTGTATTAAACAGCTAAAAGCAATGGGCTAGTTGACCAACTTTCGCACTTTCTACAGTAGGTATTCCTTCATAAATCAAGAAGGATGAAGACTGATATGTGACAGCCAGAGCAATAGTATGGCAGCCATAGGAATGAATTAACATAGGCCTTCTTTCTATTGGAATCGTAATTATTTTATGGTCTTTTGTTGATACAAATGACTGACACTTGTTCTATTTAGTGGATACTGTAGATTTTTCATATTGAAAGGATAACACAACTGCATTCAACAGAGGTAAAACTGACAATCTTGTACCTGTAAATGACAGCAATAAAAGACACTTTTCATATTTGGTATATGTTGACTTGCTTTGTAAAGAGGAAGGTGATTTATTGATTTTGGTGGAATCAAAAGGTCTTTATTTTTGAGGTCAAAAGAAGCTGTTTACTGTAAAAATCGTGCATTCTTTTTATCGTAATGGAAGGAAAGCTTTTATAGCTTGCAGTGAAGATCAGAGGTTATGTCAAGTCATAAAAGGGGAAAGGTTACAGTCCTGTAGGTCACCAGTGGTCAAAAAATCTTGTAAACAAGATATCTTTAGACTGGAAAGTTGGATACACTTTAAAGTCAACATGTACAGTAGATGCAGTAAAGAATGGTCAAGAAGGGGTTTCTCCAGGGGTATGCAATAGCTGCATGAATTTCCCAAATTTTCCTCACATCAAGATATCACTGAGCCTTCAGGCTTTCAGTTTGTTCTTACAATCTTGATATGCATAACATAGTAATGTAAGTGTGTTGTGAATTTTCCGTGTTATGTGATGGTAGAGGGTTGAACTGTACATGGTGGGGACAAATTAATTTCTCAACTTGATGATCATCAAGATTCTGCCAGTCTGCAATAAGTCAATTATTGGAATTAATTATTACAGTGTGGATTTTAAATCCTACCCATACTGTATGATATATTAATAGTAGCAGTGTGGTTTAGTTCAATCATATCTTCTATACAAGCAGTTGAAGGCTTAGTTAAAGTACAAACCTCCTTTGTGCATACTACTGTACCCCACTTACTGAACATGAACAGCATTCTGGGCATACAGAAGCTGTTGTCCATCAGCACCTCCTCTGCAATGAAGTCTGTGTGTGTTTGAACCTGTCTAAGTGGGCTTTTCTCCTATGATGCAGTGTGCATCTTGTGTTTTTTGTTCTTTTTGTGAGAAAGGATGAACAAGTGAGATGAACATCAACCATCCCCTTTCTGAACTTTGCAGGCATTGAGGAGTGGGCAGAGTGTAAAATCTCCATTCTTAAATGGGGAGACACCCTCTCCCCATTCAAAAATGTTTGCCTTTCGGGAAAACTAAGATGTAAAATGATGCCTTCCAATGCCCAATTCAATGGAAGACACCTTTAAAAATAGAGATGGTGCAGGGTGTGACTGTCCTTTTGTTAGGGAGGGGTCTAAGGGATGTATGTTCCATTCAGTTTAGAAAATCATTGCTTTTTGGTTTCAATGATAAGAGAAACCAATGCACCCATGGCAGCATGTATATTTTGGTGTGTTTGTGATGCTTTATTCCTTTAAAAAGGATAGTCCAGAGTCAAATTTATTTTTGATATGTTAAAGAGGAACACGTTCTAAGCATTCTAGTGAAAGTTGTATTCATTTCCCATGTTTGGTTCTTGACATATTACTGTAGCAATTGAAGTTAGAACATTTGCTGTATGTAAATGTAAACATGAAGCAAGCAGGTGTGATGTCATGGATACATGTAGTTGTTGGCCAATGTTTTGTTTTTCTTTATTTTTCATCCTATTTGTTTGACCTTGAGTTGACTAGGGATGCTACCATATCTTGTCCCACAGCCATATAAAGTTTTAAAATTCTATTGCTTCGGATGCACATATGGTGCTGTGTCAAAATTTAGTTTCATATTATTGTTATGGTAAATTATAACTAAAAACAAAGCATTGACCAACAATGTGAATCTATGACGTCCCCTTGATATGAGTTCATTCTGTGTAGGAAAGTTTGTCTCATTCAACAGCTAATATCTTGAAAACTGAACATGAGAAATAATATTGAAACGCAAAATGGTGCTAAATTTGAAACATTCGTAAGCACATTCGTACTTACAGTATACTGTACAACCAAAAGGTCATGGTTACATTGCTTCCGATTGATTTTCCAAAATGGCGGATAGCTGTGAATACTTTAGGGGTGGGGATGGTATATCCTCCTCCCCCTTGGAAAAGTTACTGCATCACCACACATCAAGGTTTAGCTCATTTATTGCAACTCATAGATTTTGTGTGAAAGAAGTGTGCATTTTCTGGGGAATAAAGGTAGGCCATGTGTACAGTATGTTAATGTGATGCATAAGGTGTGCCGGGAACGACTGCATGTGCAGCAGTTAATCATTGGAAACGGATTGTTTCCAGAAATTTTCAAAAGGGTTGACCCCAGTGGTGTAGCTTGGATTTTTTCCAGGGGGGGGGGGGCAAAGGTATGAAATTCCCCAAAATTTTTCCCGGTCAATGTGTATGTATTTCATATGAAATATGCAAATTTACAAGTATAACAACATTACCATGTAATTTTGAAATATTACCTGCATTTTAATCTTAAAGTTCAACATAGAGCAATCGGAAAAAACAAAGTATATTAATTTGGTAAACAATATCTGGTTTATTCGTACGTAGTAACGCAGTGACGTAAGCAGGATTTCTCTGAAGGGGGGTGGGGGGGGGGGGCATGTAGCTTGGTCAAAGGGGACGAGTGTCTGGAAATTTTTTGACGTTTTCAAGGAGCCTAGATGCAAAATGGTGAAAGATTTTCGACTTTGACAGGAACAGTGTTAAAAGTTGAATCGTTGTGGTTCATGGGGTTAAAACTGAAACTTTTATGTCTTTATATGCATTCTTGTGCCATTTATGCTACCTTATGAAGAAAAACTTGTCATTAAATTTGCACACTTTTAGGAGTCAAAATAAAGGGCATTGATCGCTACAGGATTGTGGTTTTTCTTGGCCAAAAAAAGTTACTTTATCATAAAGATTATCTAAGCGGAGCGCCACCATTGGTTGGCGTGGAGCGTAGAGAAAATTTCGAAAAATCAGACTCATGATGAGGTGGCCGGAAATAGCATTTTCCAGACTTACACGAAGAATCTAAGGAGTGGCTATCTTCTTTTGTCGTTTGCAATAAAATTCTCACTTCAAAATATGTTCCCAAACTGCAAAGTGATCAGAGAGTAAAGAGCTAAATTTGACCCCCAAAATGTAATTTTGCCCAAAAGACTAGGCAAAGCACCACCATTGGTTGGCGTGGAGCGTAAAGAAAATTTCGAAAAATCAGACCCCTCAGATGGCCAAAAGTAGCGTATTCATGCTTGTGAAGAGAATCTTAACATGTAGTCTTTATTTTAATCGATCCACCAGTGGGATACAAAGTCCATCTTTTTAAGTAAAAATTGGAATTTGACAGAACTTGCCTATTTGTAGGAATTAAAAAAAATTGGCATCACTGAGGCCTTGCAGAGGCAATCCTTCCCGTTTGAAAATTTTTGCAGTGAAAAATTGGGTGTCCTTATATGCAATCTGATGCCACATATGCTATCGTTTGAAGTACAATCTGTGTTACTAAAGTTTGACTCCGTATTTTTAAGAAAAAAAAATGGCATCGGTGAGGGGGAGCATGACCCAATGGGCCCCTTCGTAAGCCACTGAAAGGACTCGGCCTAATAGTGGCTCGATCATACAGGATATCCTGTTAGAACAGCAGTCTGTCAAGTGTAGAAGGATGCAAGGTACTCATGGACCCGTTTATTGTTACACCCCAAGTGAGCAGAAAGCTATTTTCCCGAACTAGCCTGTAAGCCTCCAAGGATTAGGCTAAGTAACAAAATATAAGCATGCCTATGGACCCCGTTCATTCTAATTTTTAGACTAACGTTAAGTTTATCGTTGGCCATGGATTGTTTGAGCCCCATCCATCGTTATGTACACAGAGTAAAATCGGTATAGTTTAAACCCCTCCCGTTACTAGCTTGTAGGACAATATAACCTCGGGAGTCTACGTTAGTGACTTGTCAGTTTTCACATCCTTTTACTGAATTCCCAAAGTGTACAACGCAGAGACTGTGTGCAAGGGGATAAGTTCGGGTTTACAGCCTTTCAGTGTCAGTTGTACTGTATCAGCTGTTGTTAAATTCCTGAGTAACAGTTTCCTGTGCATTGAAATGCACTGATCATAACACCCGCGCGTATACACGACTGTCAGGAGAGCACAATCTGCTACGCGGCGAGGACGTTCCTGTGGAACGCGAAGTAGGGCCGGTTCATGCGACACTGACGAAATGTTGGTTAATTTTCTGCATGAAAATACGAATTATGTATGAAAAATGTCTCACAATTTCTAATTCTCACAAAAATTTTGAAATTTTTTTGTTAGAATAAGAAAATTCATCAAATTTCCCCAAATTATTTTCCGGGGGGGGGGGGGAACTTGCCCTCCCCCTGCCCCCCCCCCCCCATTAGCTACGCCACTAGTTGACCCAATTTGTTGGTGTCTAGAAGAGATACTCTTGTTAACAATGCCGAGTGGTTGTTTGCAATTGGCTAATATTACCCGTATGGAACTCTTGTCAAGTCCACGGAATGCGTTATTTTTGCTCATTTAGCATTTGTAGTCGTAGTTATAAAGTGACATCTGGTGGTCATGTAGATTCTACCTGCTTCGACTAAAAATTTCGCAAATTTCACGATTTCTTCTAAACAAACTTTTTACTTTGTCGCGTACTAGGCTATTTTGCCGGAGGGAATGATATGTTCCCCCAATTTTTTTGGCGGATAAACATATTCCCAAATAATTTTATCAAGGCCACGGTCTATCCGGAGTGTATTTGTCAAGCACAATGCTGACCACATTTTGGGCCATCTAGGATCGCTCGTTTCATTGTCTGTTGGTGTCGCATTGCTCATTTATACTTCTTTCTATTAATCTGTTTCTTACTGACAAAGAGAGTGATGACGATTGGGCAAATTCGACGTATTGTAACAACTCTTTACCACCCTTCGAGTATGTATTTATAAGGAGGGATGTTTTCCTGCCCTGTTTGAAATTTCTAGCTGTCTCTAAGGGCTTAGGTGCAAAATGGTGCTATATTTTGTTTGCTTTTTATGCACAATCCTTATGCTGGAAATGCCCTGATCAGTCGCCCTTCAGTGAGAAGTTGTACCCCATGTTAAAGAAAAAAATGTGAAAACCTACACTCTTAAAACACTGGGCAATATTTTCGTTGGGTAAAACGCTTTGGTTAAATGTTGGTCAAACTTTGCTCATTTAATGGTAAAAACGTTTCTTCGATTCACGTTTATTCCACTATCCAATCATTGGGCAAACTGTTAACAAGCTTACACTCAACGGTTGGGCATATATTTGGTCTATCTACTTGTTGGGTAATTAATTGCTAATTAGCATAATGTTTGCTCATTGGTTGGGCAATAAACTTTGCGCGTTCCGCATACGTAAATGTGATAAAAGCATTGCACACAATGAACATGTGAAAGTTAAGAACAGGCGCGCGTACGTACGTATTTCTCAGTGGTTCAAAGTCATTAGCAGCTCATCAAACGACAACTATCTCGCTGATTAATGTCTCAGATTACCTTGAGGAATGGAGCTTGGGGGGTTCTTGAGTGTGTTTGAGGCTAAATACGAGTACAAGGAGTTGTGTGGAGTATTAAATGTTTATATCGAAGATATAATCAACACGATTTAGGAAGAAACTGGTGCTGCTACTGAGCCATGGCCGAAACGTTCGCCTGCTCATCCAGGCTAGGCTAACATAGCCTAACACTATGTTTGGTACTGTAATGTGTCAATGTGAGTTTGATTAGCCTACAGACTAGGCTAGCCTACATCCTTTGGCTTACTATGGTAGCATCACGGTTTCCTAATCGTTTGATTCTATCATTGGATACTTCTCTCCTTGCCATGTGCTCATATTTATTTCAACACAATCTTCAAGTCTTCATGATGCCTTATTGTCGGATAATCTGAGCCTGATTTATAAATGGCCACATTTACTAGGGCAATGCACTAGGGATTAGCCCAACAGTTGGTTAAAGAATATGCCCAACTGATGTTGAAAAAGCACCCACGGTTATGGAAAAGATGATTAACGTTTAACCAACGGTTGGTGAATGCATTTGCCCAACATCTTAATAAAAGACGTGCCCAACAAGTGGGTATGTTTTAAATGCTCATTTACCAAACAGTTGGGTAGTTTCCTGCCCAACAGTTAGGTTCAAACTTTACCAAATTTGGTTGGTTAAAGTTTTGCCCAACTGTTTAGGTTGTTGAATAGATGCCCAGTGTTGGTCAAAAAGTTGGGCAAATTTTGCCCATTTTTTTTAAGAGTGTACATTGTTCTATAACTGCCATTCATTTCAGTTCTTGATGTCACAAAAAGAAAATACCGTGGACCAAGTGTTCCACAATTGGCGAGTTTGGTAATTCATTCGTGGCCGCATGGAATTGTGGGGAACCGTGCGGGATATACAAACCGAGCTCGGCACGTAGCGTACATTGTTGCCTTATTTCGTCAGTATGTGCATGCAACACTAAGTATCGAGTGAACTCAAACGAAAATAGGGGTCTCAGTCCTACTTTAAGGCAAGTTTAAATGCAAATTTTTACACCCAAAAAGACAATTTAGACACAATACACTGCACAAAGCAACACTAGATTCTCCTCATTATGTTATGGATGGATTGAGAAAGGATGATTTCACGAAGTTTTCATGTAAACTCAAATTTCGGAATACATGCTGTAGGTGCGGGATTGGTTTATCCCGACAATGTGGAGGATGTGTGCACGTGTTTAGCCACCAAAATGAATTACCGAACTGGCTTATTAGCCTCTATTCCTCTTAACTCTGCTGGCAATGCTTGGGCTAAAATTACCATTCGGTGAAATGGTGATGTATCGTCTCAGGAGAAAACAATACACAGCGGAATTTAAACATGTTTGTGTATGCGACGCTGGAACCCAAAGGTCCAATTTTTTGCCAAGGAGAAGGGGTCAAGTTAAACCGATAAAAGGGTCCGTTGCGCGAATTTTGAGTCCACAGCACCATAAGGTATCTTAGCAGTTTTCATCCATTTTTCAAATTGAAACTGCAACAACCTAACCAACTGACCACAGGCTGCCAAAACATTCCGTCACTCTCTCTCAGCCTTCTTGTGACTATTGGTACCGTCATTCACACGATGACATGTGATTGATCTTTAGGGGATAACTTCGGGCACCTTCACGTCTGGCAATGGAAAACATTCGGCTGAGATTCTGCCATTTCGGGCGAAGTTGCCGCGCAGAAATGTAAAGTCTGGCTAAAGAAATAATCTGCCCACATGTGTCGAGAATTTTTGAAATATTTTTTATTCTTCGTAAAGATTACCATACTTGCATTACCTAATTACGGTGCTTCTTGTTTTCCTGCCAAATATATGAAAGGATTTGGTTATTCGGTTTCCAAACTCTGGAAAATCGTGGAAAAGACTTAGAGTCTATGGAATAACTGTTTTTTAAAAGCTTCCCCAAAATTTTTGCAACCTTTTCAACTTCGGAGGCTATTCTGCCACTTACGAAAAATGCTGGGAACGACTTGGAGAAGAGAATGATGACTGTTTTATGAGCTCTTCAAATATGTAACACTTTTTTTATTCTTTAGTTGTCATAAAAAATCTCTGTGACGGCTCTTTCGTCTGGCAAATTTTTAAGAGAATTCGGGCGAAGTTACAAGTTTACTGTGTCGTTAAAACACACTCTTAAAAATGTCTGAATGTGTTCAGAAATTAATCGTTCACACCTTTTTTCCTCGCTTTGTTAACACGTTTAGATGCTACACACACCGTCGTGTTTATTCCAAGACGTTTCCCGGATTTCCGAGTCAGTTTTAAACGCATTCAGTTGTTGAACGTTTAGTGTTTAATTTCTAAACATGTTTAGAGTTAAAAGGTCTTAGGTGCTTTAAGAATGCATGACAGACTTTTGAGATTGAAATAGCTAGCCGATTTTTCCATATCCATGTCCGGATTTCAGATCCTTTGCAAAATTTCTGTGGCTAGCCTGTCCCCTCAGTGCCCGGCTTCCCTGCCTCGTACATCTTTGCCAACCACTATTGCCGCTGTCGGCCGGTTGGCCCCAGCCAATTGCTCCAAAAGTAGTCTGGATAAGGGCCGGCACTTCCTGCTTATCAATTCCGTGATTGAGTTTGCGTAAGGAACTTTTGCATGTCATCATGACACGTGCATGTCTTGCGATACCAATGCCCACATATTAAAACCATTCAAAACCCATTTTTCACTGTCACACGCCCAACGTACCTCGGAGAGCTATTGCAAATAACTTTTTTTTACGAGCAATCCAAACCTGTAGACAAATACAATGCCTTATCTTAAGGGGGGGGTGCATAAAGATACATGAGCCCCGCGGCAGTGGTGTAGCTAAACTTCTTTCAAGAGGGGCAAGCACCAAAATTTTCCGATTTTTCCTAAAGTGTGAACACAACGGAATTAGAAAGTAATTTCCGTCGAGCAGAGTGCGCCTAAAATTTGTGTTCTTTCAAACAAATATTTGTAAATATGGAGCTTGTATTGCAGAACATAATTTACATTCTGGGTTTCCAGTGAGGACTGAGAAATTTGAAAATTTTTGGGACTATTGAAGAATCTGCGTTTCCTGTTAGCATATATCTGAGATAGCATGTGGCCTGAAGATTGTCGTTGTTACATTATAATTTTATCTGTAAGTCCAGTTTATCTGTAAAGTCTGGATCTAAGGTGTCCTCATTTGAGAGTTTTGGAATGTACAGTTTCGTACCGTGGATCAGTGTAAATAGATTTCAAACTTTATGCCTCCTTAGAAAAGGTTTGATGTACCTTCCATAGGCCCCTGCTAAAATCCTAGATGCGCCAGCGAAGATATAAAGTGAACGAAGAGAGAAAATTTCCCAGAAACAGCATAAACTTGAAGGGGCGGGTAGGTTTGGACTGGAGGTATTTCCCTGTTAGCCTTTTAGCTTCCCTGTTGCCTATACACAATCCCAGAACCCAAATAATATTATCTGGCTATGTACTTTCTCACCTCGATATCAACGTCTTAGCCTCCATGAATTCATGCTCTGAGCTCTCACTAATTTCTTCCCCGGACCCACCCATGGCCTAACGGGACATCTTTTTCTGGGGGATGACTTCTTGCTCGACGCCAGATCCCCACCAGGGCATAATCTCTGCCGGGGGGGGGGGGCGACTTGTCCCTTGACCCAATGTAGTGTCCCTTAGACGGTTTTGTTATCTCCACCATTTCTTGTCCTCATTTTACGATCCCGCACAACACACACACCACCCAAACAATAATTTTCAAATCCTGTAACTTCAACCGATGAAAACATTTTTGGTATTTTGTCAGTGGGGTTTTCGGGGAGATAATTTTTCCTTCAGAAGCCTTATGTATGAGCTTGCAGCAATTGTTCTCGTACAGGCTATAGCCAAAAAATTATAAAGTTTACTTGTATAATTATAGTTCTTTCGAATTACAGTCCTTTACAGTGCATTGACCGACTATTGCTGGTAAAGTTATGCTTTGCATAATACAGAATAATGTTGACTGCCTTACCAGTGAAAGGAGTGAAAACGTGGGAGAAGTGAGGAGAAACAATTGTATTGCCTCTTTGCAATTGCATGAAGCTAGGCTGTTGTATTACCAGACACTCATCTAAATCTAAACAGAGAGTTACCATTCCTCGTCAGTGCGTTATATAGTGACAAGGTATAAAAACATAATAGCTTTGCTGAGTGTACATACGGCTCTTTGGTGTAAACAAGCACACAATACTTTTACACTGGTTTCTCATAATATAGCACTGCTTTACAACAATCAATGCTGACCACTGCTGAAGAGAAGGTTATTAGGCAGACGAAGATGTTTTGATTTGGGTTTCAAATGACATAAATGAAAACTTCATGACCAGACGCGTGTGGCACAGTTGTAGACTGGGCAACCAAGGACAAGCAAAGCAGATGTAATTAGCTGGTCCGCCTCAGGGCGATCCAAGGACACATGATCCTAGGCTTTTTACAGCTTTTATGATCTGTGTAGTGAACTTAGTTTACCAAGTGGGTTTCCCCGATCAAAGTGGGGAGGAGATTCAAAAACTTTTCAGTGGTGGCAGCATAATCCTTTGGGGGGACTGCGGCTGACCTTTAACGTGAGCCTTGAAAATAGCCTTGACCAAAACTTAAAAAAAAGAAAAATAAAAATGCTCGTGGACCCTTGTGTGCACATATCATTTTGCCACTTGTAATGCAATATGCAAAATTCTTAGAACACTATGGATATTCATATGTACAATCTGATTACAGTTTCATGTAGAGATTGGACAAACAAAATTGCGCTTGCAAACTCTTTAAATCCATCAAATCTCTCTCAAAATAACGTTTTTGATCTACGCCCTCTATTTCAGGCACATGACGCAGTTCATTGGTTTCAAAATACGCAGCAAACTTTCATCGGTCAGGAGGTGAAAACAGGCTGCATCTCAATACCGTACAGCATTCAGAGGATTCCAAATGTCAGAGTTCTGCTTTTTTTCTTGAGATTTAGGGCAGAATGGGATATCCGTAATGATATCGTTGCACTCTGATTTAACTAACATTTTAATTTAGATGTTGCTGCAGCGCCACGACACATTGTTTGCTATGATACCCTACGTATGGTGAAGCAGGGATGCTACATCTACAGGAAAATGTATAAAGAAACATCCCAAAGTATCAAATTTCAAGGACAAAACAAGACATTCATTAATAATGAAAAAGAAAAGGAATCTGGCAAAATGTGCCCAATTGGACGTTACATAACTTTCCATGGCTTTGTTGGAAAGAACACAGGTATTGAAGTGAATGGTATTTGGATGTATTTTTTCTAATAAGACCTTAAAGTGTACTTCAAGTCAAGAAAAAAAAAATAATAACTACAGTCCAACTCCCATCTCCATAGGACGTTCCTGAGCGGAGATATAAAATGTTGAAGTTAACTCACACAAATTAAAAAAGGTGCATTGGGCAATAATTGTGGTGTCATTGAGTTGCAATACAATCTTTGTATTTGTTTGTTTTTCTGAAAATTATTACACCTTGTATCAAGATGTGATAGCACTCTTACTCCTATGGGGGGATGTGATTAATTGAACCCTCTCTCTGCAACATGTTATTTAAGCAAACAACAAAATAATAAAAAAAAAAAAAGATTTTTAACTTCCAAGCGGGACAAAGCAGGTGATGTCAGTTGCACAACACGAAAGTCACTTAATTTACTAATTTGTTTTAAGTGAATAAACTTCAACATTTAATATATCGGCTCGAGGGTGTCGTATGAAGATGGGATTTGGACTGTTAGAATTCCTTTGTTATGCTGTTTATTACAATGTTTTGAAATTTTTGACTGGAGGTATACTTTAATCAGAAGCCACCAGGATGTGCCTGTAATTACTTTTAGTAAAGGACATTTTCCTCTAGTTAACGATCAATAGAATATTGGATTAAGGTATGATGCAAACTTGAAGGTGAAGGGATAATAACTGGGAGAGACAGTGCCCTAACTACGGGAGGGGGCTAATTACGGTAGCTCAGTTGATATGTAAATGTGTGTTTGAAAGGGCACCAAAGTTTAGAATAGTATGTCCATAGATCCCGTTCATTCTAACGTTATAGTCATGGATTGTTTTAGCCCCATCCATGTTATGTACACAGAGTAAAATCGGTATAGTTTAAACCCCTCTCGCTACTAGCTTGTAGGACAATATAACCTCGGGGCCTACATTAGTGGCTTGTCATTTTCACATCCTTTCACCGAACTCCCAAAGTGTACAACGCAGAGACTGTGTGCAAGGTGATCATATTCTTAAGTTCAGGTTTACAGCCTTTCAGTGTTAAGCTGCGTTTACTTGACACGCGTATTGCGGAACGCGGAACGAGGAACGCAGAATGCGAAACGCGGAAAGGATCCGTGTGCCCAATAAACACCCCACATGGATCGTTCCGCATTACGTTATAGTAAAATCAGCTAAATAGTTCAGTTCCAGTAAACGACGTTCTACTGCCTGATCTTTGGGTCATTAAGCAGTTTCTCGTGGATGACTATAGCCCAGTGAATAAAGATATGAAACAGATACCACTACGTATTGACTGGAAGTTAGTTGGTTCATAGCACTTAAGTTTGTCATTTTTCCATTGTTGTGAGAAGTTATCACAATAAAACATCAAAAAACCTGCCAAAGATCTCCCGTTTTATCAGTATATGGTACGACGTAGTATGAGAAGTCCAGGGAATGTGGAGAAATCCTACTGGAAGCTATACACGGTGTCCACGTGATCACCAATACGCGTGCGGAACGAGGAAAGAATTCGACATGGAGAATTCGATACGCAATCCGCAATCCGCCTGTGATGGTTCCGCAATCCGCGATCCGCGTTCCGCGTGACCAATAAACAGGTCATTGGAAAAACAAAAGAGAATTCTTTCGGCGTTCCGCATTACGCATTCCGCGTTCCGCATTCCGCATCCCGAGTGTCAAGTAAACACAGCTTAAGTTGTACTGTATCAGCTGTTGTTAAATTACGGAAAAAACAGCTTCCCGTGCACTGGAATGCAATGATCATAACACCCGCGCGATATACAAGAGAACATTCAATCTGCTGCGCGGAGAGGACATTTCTGTGGAACGCGAGTCGGGCCGGTTCATGCGACACTGGATCTGGGTTTATTTGTGTTTTTTGTAGCATGAAAAAAGAATAATGTATGACAAATGTCTCACAAGGCTATCAAAATTTTGAGAAATGGAAAAGGGCATATCATTACTTTTCAAATATCCATAATTTCATCAAATTTTCTCAATTATATTCCAGAGGGGGGGGGGCAACGTCCCCCCTGCCGCCCCCCCCCACCCCCAATGGCTACGCCATTAGTGCCACGGAGTAGTCAGTGGCTTAACCAGACTTTTTCATTTTGGTGGGGTGCTGGGGATGGACAAAGTGTTGAAGTAATGTTAAGCTGTAATGACCAGTGGCGTAGCTAGAAGTTTTTTCGTGTGCGGGGTATGGGGGAGCTGAATACTTTTGAAGGGGACTGGAGTTTACTATCTAAACGTAGCGCCTTCATCGGTTGGCGCGGAGCGAACAAAGGAAATTTTGGATTTCAACACCTCCCAGATGGCTGGAAATGGCATTTGCCAGGTTTAATTGTCTTCAATTCTGGTGACAAAAATTTGCTTAAGTTCTCTCAGATTCAAGCACACTTTAGAGATACTGATTAGCTCAGTTCATTAGTTCACTGGACTAGTGTTGCAAATTCGGAATCCAGCTGTTTGTTGCAACTGAAGCAGCTGTTCCATACACGCCTGAGAAAGGTATTTCCACAGGTGTAGGGGAGCATTTCAGTTTGGGGGCAGAGTATATTTGCCAGAAAAATGTAATTCTGCCCGTAAAACAGTCAAAGAGGAGCGCCACCACTGGCTGGCGCGGAGCGTCCAGAAAATTAGAAAAATCGTACCTTATCCATAGGCTAAACGGGTAAACTGCGGTCATTGCACGGGTGATTATTTCATCTTTTTCCATCGACTGATTCTCATTTTTTTTTAATCAGATCCTCCGATGTGCGTCAGCAAGTAAACTGAAAAAGCAGGATAGATCTTGGTCCATGCACCTTTGCATCACCCCTTCAAAATATTGAAAAGCGACGTTAAACGACCGACTGTGTGATCGGGTGACCGTAACTGCGTAGCATCCCTTAAAAGAGTTATTAGTTTGTTCGCTCTATGCACAGTCTGACGGCGGCGTCAAGCTACACTGAATTTGATTCAATTTGTCATGGACTTGTCTTTAAAGGTCCAATCCTCTCACCCCAATGCTACAATTCTGGTAGAGGTTTACCGAAATTCTCAATTGGTTCAGCTCATTGATCGACAGTTACTTCAAACAACGCAGAGTTCCAAAGCTGATATTTCACAGCGTGAACTGTACTGAGAGGGTTTAAATATATACATTGAACCTTTCAATACTCACCCTGAAGCAATAAACTGAGATTGTTTCTGGATGAGGATGAATTTGAGACAATTGTGGGAAATGCAGAAGGTTAGAGAATTGGTACCGTTTGGGATGCGAGAATTGTGCCTTAAATTTGCTGGGAATGCCCGACCTTGCCGCTGTAAAATTAGGCAGAAAATCACAGTTTAAAAAACAAAGCATAAGCGCCAGATTCTTGAATGCTACCGACTCACTTGGCACGTCGGATAATGACAAATAGCAGTCTAATGATTTTGAAATTTTATGTCTATTAAAGGCCACCATAATAGACCGATGACGCGCCCTTGTTGACCTTCGAGGTAACCCTCGTGTGATCAGCCTTAGGGCAATAAACACAGGTGCGTGCATGTATTTATTATCCCCAAGGAGTTTACTTCCGACATAAAAGCCGTAAAATGAACTTAGAACAGGTACCCTACGAAAGTACACTTTGTGTTAGTATTGCTATTCGCGACAGGATATATGTGTGGGAGCACCATGGAAGTAGTTCACGGTTATATAGCACCATTCTAGGAAAAAAGGGAGAAAAAAATACTTAGTTGTGCTTTGCATTATTCAGTTAAAGCATGCCCATTATATCATGGCACTATGAATAGACGGTTCTGGCCTTGTTTAGAATCGGTCCTTTCCACAAGTTTAGGTCATTGACTTGCAAAGCCAGCCGCCGAAGTGCAGGGCACTTTAACCATGGAAGTACGCATCATTATGGGTGTAAGCAAAACGAAAACCGAAGATGGAAGACCGAAGACGGAAGACCGAAGACGGAAGCTCATATGCACACACGCATTTACAAATAATCTAACAAGCAAAGCCAAGCTCCCTGTCTCGGCGAACTCTACGTGTACAGTTACTAGAAAATATGCGTTCCAACTATCAATACGACGAAGCTAGTCGCAGTTCCCCACAGACAGGAGCTAGGCCCCCTAGTTCTCTCAAAAGTTAGTTGTCTTCGTTTTCAAAAAATATGTAGCCTTGTTGCAGTGACGGAGCTCGGGGTTTTGGTCAGAGGGAACGATTAAGATTGGACGTATTGGCGTTTTGAACTTAAATATATCATCGTTCGGGGGAGGGGGTAACGACACCGGACAATATGGACGTGCGGCCACTTGCATTCTTGACCGAATTCCTTAGCTGTACGTCACATGCGATAACTCTCAAGTTCCAAAACGAAGACGTGGCTTTTAGACCCTTAGCATTCATAGAAACTCGCTGGAACTTATCGTGCATTTAGAGACCTTACTTACAAATAGTTCTGACTGGTTTTCCGATAAAATGTATTTGTCAACTAAGAGAGTATCACAAGAAATGCAGTAAACAAAGGCACCTTGGTAAGTCATGATGTTCAAACCGAAAACGTGACACAAACAGAACCCCGAAGAGGCGCAAGTCAAATTGAAAGGTATAAAAACTTATGGGAAAGGAAGCGGACAATGGTTGTGCGTCCATGTAGTCCGGGGGGGGGGGGCGCTCCACCTCCCGACAGACTCAAATCGCCTGTAAGCGTCCTTGTTAGGTTTAATTCGAATTGGGGATTGGGTGTATATCGAATTTGGTACGTCCATACATGCCACTCCCTACCTCTCTTATGGAACTCACTGGTTTCGTCACTGTATTGAATAACTCTAGATTTCAAAACGAAGACCAGACTTTTAGACCCTTTGCATTTATGCAACTAATCGTGCAGTTGCAGATTTTATTTACAAATATTCTGAGTGAATTCCCGACAAAATTTAACTGATATCTAAGAGAGTATCACGAGAAAATCAGTGAACAAAGCTCATATTGTAGGTCATGATATTCAAACCGATAACGTGTCACAAAAAGAACCCCGGAAGTCGCAAGTTAAATTGAAAGGTATAAAAACTTCTGGGAACGGTACCTGGCAGTGATGACCTATCCATATATTCCTGGGGGTCTTGCGACACCCTCCCACGAGACTCAAATCGCCCATCAGCGTCCTTTTTAGGTTTAACTCGATTTGGGTCATAGGGTAAATATCAACTTCAGTGCGTCCATTTGGGCCATTCATTCCCCCTTCTGATCGAACTCCCTGATTTCGTCACTGCAATAACTGTATAATTTCAAAACGAAGACAAGACTTTTAGACCCTTAGCATTCATGCAAATTCGAAAAAACTTATCGTGGAATCGGAGACTTTACTTACACTTATTCTGAGTAAATTACCGACAAAATTTAACTGATAAATAAGTAAATTTCTCAAGAAATGAATGGTCAAAGCTATATTTGCAGGTCGTGATATGCAAAACGAAGACGTGTCACCACCCGAAAGCTGATTGGGTGCAAATCAAAATAAAACATACAGTTATGAATACTAATGGAAGGGGTGGGCAGTGGCCGCACGTCCATATTGTCCGGTGCCGTCCCCCCTCCCCCTCACGTTGGTACATTTTTACTTCAAAACGCCCACACCGTCCAATCATGATCGTTACCTCTGACCGAATTCCCTAGCTCCGCCACTGCAATAAGGCTACATAATTTTTTTTTTTTTTTTTTGAAAACGAATACAAATAACTTTTGAGAAAACTAGGGGGCCAAGCTCCTGTGTGTGCGGAAGTGCGACTAGCTCCGTCGTATTGATAGTTGGAACGCAATATTTCTTCATGTCTTCGGTCTTCCGTCTTCCGTCTTCGTTTTGCTTACAATCTCATCAGAATTGTTGCTAGCAAATTTTACGACGCCAAGAAAGTATACTAGTGTTTTAGCCCTTTACCGTTGTTTGGGTCCTTTTGGACCCACAGTTTAAGGTCACGGGGTCAATAGCCTACGGAAGCTGATGCGGGGCGTGCTACGTCCGCTTTTCCGCCCACTCACGAGGCGCGCAAATATATCCCGATTGGAGCACAACAGTAAAGGATTAAGCCATCGTTTATTTCACCGCCACAAATTCACAATTTATCAATGAGTTTCTGTTCATATATCCTGAGACCAATTAAATGGCGAGAGCAGTCATGCACCCTAACTTAAATTAGTGTAGCAGAGTGTCCTGTTTCATGATTGGCTATTTAGAGTCATGTGAAAGTATTGTTTCACGTACTTCAAATGTGAAATTAAATGCCACATAATACGCGCGGGTGTCAGATTTCGTCGTTCTTAAGCTAGAAAGAATGCATTCTTTTACCGTGATATAAACCGTTCAAGCTTAGTTCCTTTTAGGAATGTTTCATATTTGACTGTGCTAAGCTAGAAAGAATGCATTTCCTATAGTACACATTGGAGTGCGCATTACCAATATTTCCAAGACGATTTCAAGGAATGCGGGCGTACTATCCAAACTAAAACTTTTTGCCAAGAAATATACTCATAATACTATACCAGACTTAAATTATTCCCCACTTAAATTATTGTTCCATTGTCTGGAGCGGGACTACCCGTCTTACCTTAGCCAACTAACTACATTGCAGAAACGAGCGTTTCGTCATTAGCTCATGCAGGTCCAAGGGACCACACCAGTCCACTATTTAGAAAGTTTCAATTACTCAGATTTACTGACATCATTGATTACAACATTGCTTTATTTTCTTACAAGGCTTGGAATAGACTACTACTAGATACATTTCATAATTTTATAATTAGCAATACTTTGGTTCATAGGCATAGGGCTAGACAGGCTAACTGTGCCCATCGCCATTACTATCGTACGGACATCGGCTCGTTTAGCTTGCGTAATCGTAGCCCTAAAATCTAGAATACCCTCACAGACTCGGTAAAAAAAATTCTGCCTCTCTGTTTATCTTTAGGAAGGCGATTAAGGAAGGCATCATTGATAATTATTAAGTTTCCTTGATGAAATTGAAATTATTCTTAATATCTTTCAAGTATGCTCCTGATAATTTTTCTAAATGTGAGTGTATAATACGGAGACATGTCATAGTTTTTTTTTTTTTTTTTGCTTTTGTAGACGTTGTTAATATCTGCTATCTTTTTTTTTTGTAATAAGGAGTCATCCGCTTTGTTAAGCCCATTTTGGTTTTCTGGATGGCTTCCTTTTACATCATATTGTAATGTGCAATGTGATGAAACAAATAAATGAAATGAAATGAAATGTAACTGCTTGGTTAACCAGTTTACTCTGAATATGCAATATGTAAAGGTCAAGCACAGTCGCTCCAAAATTTGAAACAACTACAAAATTTTGCTATTTTTCTGTCATTTTTCTTCCAAGAAACTTTCGGGATATTTTGAGGCTTAAACATTCAATATCCAAGGTTAAACAAGATATTATTACTTGTAAATTTCACAAATCAGTGAAAATACCTTGCTACATGGTTGTCAAGAGCCATTTGAAAAATTGGTAGGTCTATGTAGTATTATCCTTGTTCAAAATGAGGTAACTGCAATTGCCCTTTTAAGGGCCAAACTCTCACTCCAAACTTCAATTTTGGTATGGGGGTTCAGTGGCTCAGCTATTTGATTGACGGCTAATTCAAAAAATGCAGAGTACCAAAGCTTATATTACACAGCATGAACGTTACTGAGAGTGTTTTTATTATAAAAATTGAATTTTTCTTAACTCACCTTAAAGCAATAAACTAAGATTGTGTCTGGATGAGCATGAATGTCAGACAATTGTGGGAGGGGCTTCTGTAAGAAGGTTAGGAGAATTGGTACTGTTTGGAGGGGGGGGGGACTGGGCCTTACTGTTTGGGGTGGGGGGGGGGAGAGAACTGGGTCTTTTAAAGATACTTTGAATAGAATAAGAACTTTGTATTGTTTAACTGTTGCTTCAAATTGAAGTTTGGGAAAGGGGAGGGGGGGGGGGGGCTGCTCTTGACCTTCCAAAGTGTCGGCCTACTGGTTTTCTCATTGCAGTTCGCATAGTGAAAAACTTCATCAGTGAAAAGCAATTCTTAAAGGATTTATAAGAAACCCGGTAAAGAGCCTTTTTGGTAGTTAAATTTCTAGCGGAATGCTACATCTGAACTAAATAACCTGCTTAGTTGGTCATAGCTATTGTACAATATGTAAACCTTCATGATGGACGGACAGAAAGCCTGTTTACAGGTTTACGTTTAGATTATATCCTTCTAATTTTATACACAATCTTCGGTTTGCACCCCCATATTGCTGTGAAGAAGTCTTCAACGATTATCTGAAAAGTTTCGTGCTTGAAGCGCCCTCACCCCAGGGTACCCCCTTACCCCCCCCCCCCCTAAAAGCATATTGTCAAGAGGGAAAAATTGTGAAAAAGAATGAACCTGTTTCAAATCCAAGGGGAGTCTTAATTTCGATGATGATATTCCAAATAATCCCGGATTGTTCCTGAAATAGCGAATAATGTATATCTTTTTTTAAAAAAGTAATAAAGAAATACACTGCACCTTTTAAAAAGTGGCACTTTGCGGCCGCACTAGTTGAAATAAATTTTGCTTTCTTTGACGGCTGACAAGTGTAATACTACTGGAGGAAAATCATACTAAGAGCTCTTTCAGATGTAGCAACGACGAAAACAATTGTCTTCAATGCCTAATCCCTGTTAGTTTAGAGGAATTTCAGGATTCAAACAATACAAAACTTAAGTGGCGTCTACGCACATAGGACAAAGGAGGAGCAAGCGTTGTTTCTCCTTCCCTTACAGCTCCATGTTCGGACTGTCGAGACTTGGGCGTAAATAACGGATCCTTCTTTGTCGTCTGTTAGATTCCAAGAGTTGTGGCCTAATGTCAACAGAGGAAACAACCTCTAGAGGTTGTTAGCAACATTCAGAGGTTGTTAGTTCTGTTAGACGGTGATCACATTGCTGCGGATTGCCATGGCGATGACTTCATTTGGGTGACCTCACAATAGACCTGTCAATCAAAACCTGCAACCGACAGAC
Source organism: Holothuria scabra (assembly GCA_037179385.1). Classification (NCBI taxonomy): domain Eukaryota; kingdom Metazoa; phylum Echinodermata; class Holothuroidea; order Aspidochirotida; family Holothuriidae; genus Holothuria; species Holothuria scabra. Next base: position 40,474,176 of record CM074189.1, read on the forward strand.
GGCATAAATGCATTCAGTTTAAATAATGAGGATCTATGGGGAGACCTGAACCGTCCTGGCCACTCACACTGAGGTCATGTTCGGTTGGTTTGAAGGTCCAACAAGCGAAGTCTGAACAGGCTTTAGACGTACTTTTTAGCTGGTGAAAACAGTTTGCAAATTTTGAAGTAGTAACAGTGAGATACAAGAATTTTGTTGCATGTGCGAGAAAGTCTTGAGAAGGAAATTGGGGCACATAGCTTTTTCTTGATATAAGGGGTGGATTACGTATGCATTTTCGAAAAAAGCTAGTGTGTAAAATTAAAAAGGAAACGGTGCAATTAAATTTTCGGTAACAAGTATCACCTTGTCACTAAGGAGCGACGTCCGCGGGTAAAGCAGTAGTCTAGTGGCGAATTTGAGCTCAAAGCGTCTGTTACTGCGGGTGGGGTCCAGGGGGCAAAACCCCAAGAAGCTCTGAAGTTTTAGCACATGGGGGCAGTTTTCACTGAGAACAATCAGTAATTCTAATCGGGACATCCCTACGCTCCGACATCTCTATGTCCCGATGTCTCTATGTTCGGACAATAATGTTCTTCGGTACCAACAAAGTGTTCTTTGGCGCCGTTTTGTCGGGATATAAAGAGGTCGGATCATAGACATGTTGGAAGATAGAGATGTATAACACATTCTCATCTACCATACCCGCATAAGCAATGGCAGAGAAAACAATCCCAGGCGCGAATCCAAGGGGGGGGGGGGGCTTTTACGGCTTCAGCCCTCCTTCTTTTCGTTACATCAACAATAACAAATACACTAAAATAAGCATAATGTTTATCAACGAGGTACTCGAGGGGCTGTTTCAGGCTCATCCTTTCCCTCACAACAGAAATACAAATACACGGACCTCGTATGATATTAAGCCCGGGTGGACTGGCTACCTACACTTTTCAGTGCCGCCTTGCCTTCGCTACAACAAGCCTTGGCCACATCAACAAGATTTGAACTAGAATTGAAGACTTGCACGCAAGTCCAACGTAGCCTCCCTTACAATTCGTTTACTCCCGAAGGGGTTTTGCTAGTCCCTGAAATGAGCTACAACCCGGAAAAGCTCACAATTCACAAAACTGAACTGACCAACCTCTCAACCTTCGTTGACATCGAGTCTCTCATGCAGCTGTATCAATTAAAGTTGTATAATTCTTTTTACATAGTGCTAATGAAATGACACGGTGAAAACAAACAAACCGAACAAAGCCACCACAGATTACGAAACAAACCTACAATCGCCGCCAAAAGTAAATGAAACAAACCCCCCTTCCCCCGTGTCAATGTTGTTACACTCAGGACTGGTCAGTTTTTCCCAACCAACATTGAAGAGGGGGAAATGGGGAGAGCGGCTGTCATGTGAGATTGATAAAGGGCAATGAAACATCTGCTACGGAGGGATTTTGTTTCATTTATTTTGGCGGCGATTATACTCGCAAAAAATTGATCTGAAAATTAAAAGAAAAAAAAAAAAGGAAAAAAAAAAAGCCGGCAAAAGCACGCAGTGGGATTTGATTACGGGTCGTAAAATGGGGGAGTTGCGATGCATACCGCTACACTATCTGTAACGACAGTACCTAGCCGTGTACAAAATATACTTACACTTGCAACATGTTTTAGACGTTCAGAAAAATTCCGACTTCGATTTTATAATTCTCGCTAATGTTCAACATTTGTGCTTGTGAAAAAATTTTGGTTACTCTGAGCATCTTTGGCCATCATTCCGTAGTTTCAGCCCCCCCCCCCCCAGAAAATGGTGGTCTACGGCCCTCTATCTAGTACTAGTAGTAGGCTGTACGCTCATTGCAAACCTAGACCCGTCGAGGCCTGCGTCGTAAATATACTCCTAATTTCGGACGTGCAAGGGAATACCTTTATCAAGACCAACCGCAGACCAACCTCTGGTTGGTCTACGCAAGCCATGAACGAGATGTGCGTTTGCTTGACGTATCAAGTCAATTATGCATGTCAATAATGTGTTGCACAGTACGTGATATAAAGATAGACCGATAAAAATACAAAACCACCACCGTCTCTTAGGACGATATTAGGGAGCTTTAGGTTTTACGACGCGGACCTCATCTACAACGAAATGACGTCATTTGTACCTATGCCATTTCGAACACAACGCGCTACACACAGTTGCTAAATGACAAGGGAAATGTAGGTTGTGACGTCACTACGTTGTAGTTGACGTCCGCGTCGTGAAATCTAAAGCTCACTATTTTCTACTTCCAGTACGGTACGCCAGCGCATGTGGCCCAAGTCATGGGTTTTTGCCCAAAAGCCAAGCTCAACATCTACGGTAATTGTGATTATTTTTGTAGACTAATATGTGGCAGTAAAAAACTTGCAAAGATTTTCAGGTTTCTTTGCTATATTTCTTCAGACTTCTAAAATATCTTGGAACTTTATTCTGTTTGCACCTGAACATTTGGAAGCTGAGTGATCCTGGTAAAACATCGTGAATCATTGGCGACTTAACGGAGTGCAGGATTCTTCCGCCTTTAATTCATACGCCCAATGGAGTTCGCGTAGTACTAGTGAAAAGGATTGCTTTCTTTTGCGCAATGTAAAAACTGGTCTACTTGGGAGTAGTTTGCCTTCCTAAATGATGTGCTGATCTGAAATACGATTCCGTACAAGTAGCCACAGGGGCTACGTAATAATGTGAATAGCTGTTGGTCAATAGGCCTTTGTCATCACGTTATGAGCCTTACCGACTGAACTATGTTCATCATAGTACAGTCGCACGTCCATGTGCGTAGTGGCTGTGAACAGTCGGCACGTTCGTCGTGTCTCAGTTTCCAACGGTGGTTCATTGCAGTTCAATCGAAGGGTGTGCAAACTTTTGGAACTATCACAAGACGAATCTTACAATTTTCAATTTTGTTTTAAGTGTTACCGGTATAGTTATGATGCGACACACAATCATTGAAGCCTTTGTATAATTGTTGATGCTTACAACGGAGAATTGGGCTAAACGTTGATTTTGATTTCTATTTCTGTTAATCAGGCTGCTCAAACACATGCGATCCTTGTAAAGTTCGATGAAACTTGTAAAGACTAGGTAGCCGGTATGCGATGCATTGCAATCCTCACTTGAAGTTCAGCAGGGATTTATGCCGGTCAATGAAGTCGCTCGAATTTATACTTGTCATATTTTTATGTTGCAAGGTAGTCAAATAGTTTGTATAATGCCCATACCAGCTCATTTTCCAAAGATTAATTTTTTACATTACCATTTCATCCAATGGTACTGGTTCATTTTAACTGGTAATTTTCTGATCATTTTGACTTGCTTTTTTTTTTTTATTGAAGTATAAATTTTATTGCTAACGAAAGCTCAAAATAATGATTGCTCAGAGTCTACTTAAAAGTCGGTGGGGAATCCCGTTTACGGTGGCTGTTTGAGTGGTCGTGGTTTTGGAAATTTTTCTGTACGCTCCGCACCAACAGATGGAGGCGCTCGTCTTGGTCTTCAGGGAGGAATAAGATATTCCATATGAAGGGAAGGGGGAGGGGGGGGGAGCTGGGGCGACAGTCTCTCCGGCAAAAAATGAGGGGCGAAGGCATGCTTCCGACTTTCACTTCCCGGGTCAGAAAACCCCTTTTTCATTTCCCAAATCTCAACTTAAAGCAAAATTTCTTGCGCTCTTCGCGAAGACGCAAAATGCAATATAGAACGCATAATTCCTCGCTCATAATTCAATTTGGTAAACCTTTCTGAGCTCTGTAAATGACAAAATCGGATATTAACATATGTGACCCCACATCATCAAGAGACACCGGAAGCTATATTGGTATTTTTCTTAACTGTTTTTCTAAGAATTCCAAATTTTTTTCAATGAAAACTCTTGATTTTAAAACACATTGTCTAAAAAGGACAACAACTTAAGTTTGGGAAACTTGAGATGTCATCGGAGGGTGTCAGTTCGTAGGCCTTAGAGAACATTAAGTAGCAACAACGATTCAGTCGTGGTGCAATCACTCTCAGATTTGCCACCAATATATGAAGGAAGTGCAGATCCCCTAACTCTTTACATTTTCTCACAGGAAACCCAGAATCCAAAGCTTTCTGCAATTAACGCTCAATATCTACATATACTTGTTTAAAAGGGACAAAAATTTCGGCACGATTCGCGCGCCGCAATACGTCCCTGATACAGTCAGGTATTCACACTTAAAAGAAAATTCGGAAAAGTTAGCTACTACCTACAAGCCCGGGACCGGTCGCGATTTATAACCTTTCCACCTTGTCACTTGAGTTGTCTGTGTAGGCCTATACGGATGCTTTTCTTATTGAAGTGTTAAAATTTAATCAAAGTTCAATGTTGCAGAGCAGTGGCGTAGCAACAGGGGGCAGGGGCGATTGCGTCCTGGCTTGAAAAAGTAAAAAATTGGAAATTTGCCATTTAAGACACCAGTCAAATAGAGTGCGGTTTTCCCAACTTTTCCTTCATAAAACGGCAAATTTTTCCTCGCGCTCCGCGCGCCTTAACCTGCATCCCTTTGTGCAGTTAGTAGTCGCTCATAAAACAGTTAGTGGTAAACTTTTCCAATCCGCTACAGTGCCGTTTCCCTGAAATTTTCTTCAAATAAAGGCTTTGTTTTAATTTTTAAGTGTTTTGTCCAAAAAAGATAACAACGTTTCGGGAGCTTTTTGAATGTCGCCGAGAAGCCTCATTCCGCACTCCGTAGCCTAGCATTATGTAACAAAACATCTTCAGTCGACATGGTATCTTCGATATATGCTAACAAGAAACGCAGATTCTTCGATAGTCCCCCAAATACTCAAATTGCAATACAAACTCCATATTTGGGGCGATGCGCGACGTTTAACAAGAAATTTTCTAACTGGCTAACGACAACGCTAATCCCTACGCTAATCTCTAAACCGAACAAAGAATACAATCGATACAATACAATAGCAACAGCCAATCAAAAACACCTTGTTAAACATTGCGCATCTACCCGCATATTTACAAATGTGTAAAAGGACCCAAATTTTCGACATGCGGAGTACAGAAGTGTTTAAACTTAAGAAAATAAAAATCGATTTTTTTTTTTCATTAAAAAAGGGGTTCTTGCTCGTAGAAAAAAGCGAAAACTTTAGCACAAAAATGTACCGTTTGGTCAATAGAGTAGTCGGAGAGGTGCGTGGTTCACAACTGTTTCTCTCCACCACTTTGATATGCTTCAGTTCCACGCCACTGAGATATTCAGACAGACAATCACCGTGCGTCCCTATCACCCGCTTTCTCTGAGTTCTGCCCCCTCCCCCTCTTTTTGAAATGTCTGGACCGGCGCCTAAATCCCGCTGACTCATTACTGGAAAAGAACGTTCGGTATATGTGATTGCGCTTCTGAGCTTCATAGGAAATTTAGGCATAGAACTGTAATAATCAATCAACCATCTATGTGCAAAAACAACGCCTGCTACACAGACAACTCATCTACTATTTTGCTATAAAATAAGCTCAGTTCTAACCTTCGTAGCAGGATTCGAGTCTCGATTTTTTTTCACGACGTACAAGATGGTATAGGTGAAACAAGGTATTAGGTGCAGGAGAATTAGTACCCGCCTCCAAGTTGGACAAAACTATATGCCTATTGAATTTCCTTGCAACAGATGAACAGGGCTTCTTTCTACACAACTCTTTGACAAATATGGTCGGTAAACTGAACCACCCGCTGAGCAGACCAATTGTAGCTAAATATCCCAGTCCAGATCATCACAGCTCACCAGGCTTCTGTGTTCACGGATTGTAGAGGTCGAAGGTTGTCCTAGAATTGTCTGAGGGAATTAGTCCCGCGATTTGTGCCGTAGGCTACAACTCAGTTTGCACAGGCTATCTTAACACCCGCGGCGAATCTTTGAACAATAATCGGTCCTGATTTGGAAAACAGATATTGAGATAAGGACAACCGGTGCGCAACTTTGAATGGACTGATTGACGGACTGATTCCCTCAAGAGTCCTCACACTGAACAGCTTTCGGCTTGCTGTCCTGTGTTTATGTCAAGTTCTGCTGATTCCAGTGCACCTCACGGGAAGCCGGTGATTGCACTGCATGTACCGTTGGTCCTGTGATTTCTCCGATCAATTTGCCTAGCAGTTGTTCTTATCGTTCAGTCTCAGTGTGTGTACGTTCAAATTACCCGTAGCTCAGTTTTACTCCACTGTGCGTTCTGGACTCCAATATCACGACGTAACCTTTGCAATCAAAATTATTGCATATAGAGGATTTACCGTACACTCGTTACTATTTTGACTTTTCTTACAACTATTTGATAAAGAACTCAACTCTGTTTACCACTAGAAGTTGCTTTTGGATTAGCGTGCTGGTTCATTGTCGTTTTCTTATGTTACAGTGAGTCACGTTATGCATGTGTCTTTAACTTCCAGTCTCTACGGATTGATGTAAAATATTTTGGAAACAGAGGGAAAGGTCTATTTTCTGCTGTCACCGTGGCCATGGCAAAGATAGTTGTAGTATTTCTTTTGGCAGGTAAGTATTAGTTACGCATGCATTCTTGACCCTCCGAGCTGGAGGGGATACCTTGACCTCCCTGTATATTTGATCTAGTATTGATAATAGGTTTGTTGCATTGTGCAGTACATCCATGAAGTTTTAGTCACGTTTTTCCTGCTCAAAGTAGGTTCGTTGCTCTCGGGGCCGCAGGTCTGGTCAAAACTTTGGGCACTGGTCGAAATTGCGGGTAGAGGACCGTTATGCCACCTTCTACACAGCAGTGTTGTCACAAGTCATGACTCGAATCACTTCCTCTCAAAATGATAGTGACTCGATAGAATTCAGGAGTAATTTCCCCATTGAAAAAGTACAGTGACTCCAGTCAATGACTCGACTCGAGTCACTAAAAAGTTTGAAAACTGGTGACTCGAGTCACTAATCTAGAGATTCGATTACAACACTGCTATACAGTAGCGTGTATTAAAGGGGGTGGCCGGCCGCCACCTCAGAAGTCAGTCGGGATTAAATCACTCAGTCGGGGTTGGGTGGAATAGGAAAAGTATGAAGTTTCACCCTGAGTATTCAAACCTTAAGTGCAGATAGGATTTTTTCATTGACTTGGTCTTTTACCAATTGTATCCAACTGTCCTGGTCTCTCTTCCGAAAATAAAAAGTCAGGGAGGGGGGGGGGGAGGGGCTGTAATGTTGCCCATGATACAGGTGCTCATATCATCAACTTTCCCCAGCAGAAAATTCCCTTTGAGACCCTTTGTCCCATTTCCATTAACCAAAGGGTTTCAATGGGTTTCAAAGGGTTTTCAAAAAGGTTTGGTTTGTGCAAAGGGTAATTTGGAAATTCCCTTTGAGGTTTGTCCAATTTCCATCAACAACCAAAGGGAACCTTTTGGATGCAAAGGGTTTTTCCAAAGGGTACAATCTGAACCCCCTTTGGGCTTAAAGGGTTTTACCCCAAAGGGTTCCAAAGGGAATTTTCAGCTTGGTCAAATTGCCGAATCACCCGTTTAGTCTCCTCAGCTGGCTTCAAAAATTTTTACGTGTAACTGTAAGTTACGTGCTCTTAACTTTTGCTTGCATTAGTCATCTCATCAACCGTGTTGACTGGCCCCGTGATCCTTTATGGGGCGAAACTTTATGCCCCTGACTCCTTTTGGCTGCGGGCCTAGATGGGACACATGCACTCAAAACTTGATGTAGTATTCATGGGCAGTAAAATAGGCATTAACACGAAAGTTCAAAGTCATTTGGTCAGGTATATAAGCTGTACTGTGTGCCCGTGTATTCACTGCCCCCCCCTTTTTTTTAATGTATTATATCATCCCCTCTGTTCTTCAAATGACACTTAGGCTAAGTAAAAGTTGAAAGAAAATCACTCTTACCGTTAGACCAAGCACGCTGTCGGCACTTCTTTGAGGTTAGTTAGTTAGTTAATGTAGATCAACTCCCTGTTGAAACTCACTGGTTAGATGGAGTATTACGGTCCAGCTCCCATCCAGTATTGTGTCAAATCGAACCGGCCATGACTTTGAGGTCCAACGAGATTTATTTATAGAGAATCCAAACTTCTCTATAGGCAGAAATATTTAACTCTGCTTCATGCATCTACGCCTCGTGCAGTCTTTGAAACATAACGCAGCCTTAACCGCACACTATGTGTTTTTCATGTGTTATATTGATTAGTTTAATGCACCCTTCTCATATGAAGCGTCTTTAAAATAGCACACGTGAAACTTGCCTTACCTGTTACGTTCACCTTTTACGAAAAAAACCGTGGGTTAATTATTCACGAAACCGACAAAAACCAAGATACAAAAGGACCTTAAGAAGAAAGAAAAAAATGAATACGTAAAAAACATATCCAAAGTGTTTCTTTATTGCGCAATTATTAGAAGTCAAGCTTAAATATTTTGGCAAACAATACACTTGGGCACTTGGTACCGTATTACTATACCTTTAAACCTCCTCTTTATAAGTAATTTTATGAACTAATATGCCCCTTTAAAAGAATAGTCCAGACACAAATTTATGTTTGATATGTTTTAAAGAGGAAAATATTTTAAGCGTTCCGGGGGAATTTTCATTCATTTCCCATGTTCGGTTCTCGAGATATTAGCAATTGAAGTTAGACACATTTTCTATAGAAAGTGAACTTGAAGCAAGCAGGTGTGATGTCATTGATTCACATTGTTGGTATTTTTTTTTTTTTGTCTATTTTTCATCACATTGGTTTGGCCTTGAAATGATAAGGGATGCTATCTTGCCCATAAGGTACTTACGTTTCTTTTTCTTTTTTTAAATTGATTGCATAGAATGCACCTATACCATCGATATATCACAGTCTAGTTGCATAAAATTAGTCGTAAATTATGAATTAAAAAAAATCGCCACCAATGTGAATCAATGATACCAGGTCTACTCGCTTCAAGTACATTCTTTATAGGAAATGTGCCTTATGCAATTGCTCATATCGAACACGGGAAATTAATAAAAAAAATCTCGGGGAATCTAAGAATATGTTCCTCTTCAACACATCCGAAATAAATTATTCTTTTAATTTGGGTCCTAACCAACAGCCCACCTTCGGGTGAGGGGGAGGGGGATTTGTTTTCATGGTCATTGAACAGTGCAGTGCTACGCTCACTAAGTTGAGTCGCCCTGTCTCAAGTTAACAGTACTGTAACTGTACCGTCAATACCGCCCCTCCGTGGTTTGAACTTAAAGGCAAACATTCAACACCTCATGTACATTTTTGTTAGGAGTTTTAAAAAGTCTGAAATTTTTCAAAACTCATATTTCACAAAACGTGACACCGAAGGGTGTTTAGATTACGCATTGGACCTCATATTCTCATTAGGGAACGTCTTTGCTCTCAATCAATTCTTAAAAAAGTTGAGAAATCATAGCACATGCTGAATTGTGGAGAAAGAACTTTGCTAAAGTGATTCTTAAGTGACAGAATCAGTGAAACTGGGACAAGAATAGACGGACTTAGTCCTTTAGGGTTTTGAATAGACGATGTGTTCTTTAAGTTAACGCGTCGCTCAAGGAAGCCAGCAAGGATCATGTCAAATTATTGCAACTCCCCATTTAGCAGGCGTTGGCATACTGTATATGCTCATTACGAGAGCGAAAGGGGTTCAGCAGAGTGCAAAATTAGTTCATGACAAACGTCAAAATTTGTATGGATTCGGGGGAAATTTTCAGGCAGAGGCGCCAAGAGTGAGACCCACAGAAACGCTGTGCCCCTAAAACTTACCCAATGGCAGTGTCAGAATGCCAACATCGGGATGAAAATTAACAAAAAGCAATATACTGTAAAATACTCGGGGCAAAAATTTCCCCGCGCAGAGAAAAACAGAACGACAAGGTGGGTTCCAGGCGGAAAAAGTCCATGCAAGCTTCAAGAATTTAGCATGATACGTACACCTCTTGGTGAAACAATAAGTCCCAGGCGGGTATAATAGTTTTGACTTGAGGGAGGCAACCGGGGGGGGGGTGGGGGTGGGGGTGAGGGGTAGTGATAGAAATGCCCCTCTTTCCCCCGTTACTAGCGCCGCCGCTGTCCGCGCCCGTGGTTCCTTCCTATTCAACGCTGTTCCCTCTTTGAAACATTTAATGTTTCACATATGGCTCTTGCCCTTCAGTGGCGTTTCTTGTGATTTAGTACCCTATCGATTGCGACTCATGTTGCTCCAGCTGTGGTTTTGTTCACTGAGAAATGTCTCTGAATGCCCCCTCCCCTCCTTGGACTGGAGTTACAGTAAAGAGTGTGATGGGTTTTGCTCGACTCCAGACCTCACCCTGATACTGGAATTTCAATTTTTTTAGCCGGACTGCCATGAGACTAAAGCCGTGTTCCCATTTGATCCAGGGAGGTGGATCTTGATCTACCGAGGTGGATCAACATCAGTTACCTTGATCGAGATCCGCGTTCCCATTTGAGTGAGCGCGGTAGATCAAACGTGTTTTATGAACACATTGCGCAAGCGCGAAAAGGTCACCAATGTTTACAAGTCGGCCTGCAATGCATTTCGTATCGATGTATCACAAAAACATGAGTGTAACCGGAGATCCAGGGTCACTTGATCTACCGATGTGTTCCCATTACAAACTTTGATCCAGCGCGGTGGATCTGATCTACCCCGAACGGTCGATCAAAATCGGTGGATCTTGATCTTGAGTGAGTGTTGTTGATCTGCGTTCCCATTAGTGTTTGATCCACCTCGGTAGATCAAGATCCACCTCCCTGGATCAAATGGGAACACGGCTAAGTTGTCTGCCCGATTTAATAATGATACCGATTACCTCAGATCCTTGCTCACACAGCCACGGGCACCCTTAAAGTGTACCTTAATTCCGAAAAAATATCTGTTAAGCAGCGTAAAAATGAATTCAAACAGTCCAACTCCCATTTTCATAGCACATTCTTGAGCCAAGATATAAAATATTGGAGTTTATTCACTCATATTAAAATTGCTCATTGCGCAATGATTTGTGATGTCGTTGCTGTACTACTCAAATTGCAATCTTTGAATGTATGTATTTTTCTGAAAGTTACTACCATGGTGTGAAAGCACTCTTACTCTTATGGAATGATGTAATTAAATAGGCCTAAGCCATTTCTATTCAACATGCTACACAAGCTGACAAGCAAATTGGAAGTGTTCAAGATCATAAAAAACATTTTTAATTTTAAGTGGAAGCAAAACAGGTAATGTGAGTTTTACAACAAGACAGTTACAAATTATAGCGCAATGAATTTGTTTTTAAATGAATAAATTTTAAAATTTCATTTGTCGGCTCAAGGATGTCCTATGAAGATGGGATTTGGACTGTTGGAAAACATTTTCCAGGCTGTTTAATAAAGTTTCGATATTTTGTTTTTATTCGTGACTTGAGGTACACTCTAAAGGCGTTCCACAATTTTAGACGTTTTCAGTTGTACCCACTTCCCTCGTTTGGTCAGAGCGTCGCTCTGAAAGTCGTCTTCCCATAATTTCTTGTTTCCACCATTTACTATAGCAAGGTACAGCAACACAACTTTAACCATAAGAAGGACGTATAGAAGACATTCCACATAGAGCTGCACCAGCCTTTTATCATGGAAGGCTTTATCTCTAAATAATTTCCATCAGGCATGCGGTTGATCCTCTGTTTCATTTAAAGGACACTAAGGACAGCATGGGCCCTGTGTTTTGATTGATTTATACTCGTTCAAGTGTATTTACTAGATCACGGTCATCATGCTCAAACCATTCCACGTTTAAGCTTTATTGTGAGTGATTCTGTACCACAAAGGCAAAAAGGGCAGCTTTAAGCCGTTTTAATCTCCTTAGTAAACCCATTTTATATCTGTGGTTAATTCTTCTTGTTTGGTCAACAGATGTGGCCGCCACAGTGTAAATCTGTACACTTTGTTTGGTAGCCGAGAAACTACCACTCTGAAAACATTTCAAAGAAGTCCCCGGGCCAGTATCAAAACTCAGTGAGAATTCACCTCTTTTGAAGACGTTGCTGTATAACATGCCGGCTTTAGGGGAATAGTTACCGTATTTGCCCATTCTCCTTATCTGCCTAGCAGGCAGTACGGCATACTCCCTTATTCAACCAGTTATTTGTTATTTTTTTTTCTTCTGTAGTCTTTATGCAACTTTCTATTGTTTTTAATTCTGTAAATCTACAGCATTGTTTACCAGCGCAATGTGTAGACACATACAGCGGCGTAACCAGACCTGACTGTCCGGGGGGGGGGGGGGGCATAGAAGCATAGAAGTTTCCCGATTTTGTGTTAGTTGAACTGTGTTAGTTTGCGGGTGTCTTAGGGTCTTAGGGCAAGTGTTGTGGAGGAGGGGGGGGGGGGGCAACAGTTTTGGAACATGCAACTCACCCTACCCCATTGACCAACTGAGGGTACATTTTTATGCTAATTTTTTTTGCTTTTTCTACGAGCAAGAAAATTTTTTTTTCAAATAAATCTGATTTTTTTTTCTTAAGTGTGAACACTATTGTATAAGGTACGCACTCCAAAAAATTGTAAATTTGTAGCTTGTATTGCATACAATAGATTAAATTTAGATTCAGGGTTTCCTGTAAGGAAATTTGCATTTTGGGGGGACTATCGAAGAATCTGCGTTTCCTTTTAGCATGGATCTGAGATAGCATGTCGCCTGAAGATCGTGTTATCTCAGGAGAGCGGATTAAGGCTTCTCGATGACATTAAAAAAAAAAAAAAAAACTCTCGAAACTTTGTTGCCTTTTTTTGGACAAATATGAAAGCCTACATTGTAGAAAATTTTAGGGAAACGACACTGTAGCGGCTAGGACAAATTATTCAATGACTGATTTATGCCCAATCACTTACAGCTTTAAGGCTTGCAATTTAAGGCGCGCCAAGCGCGCGGAAAATTTTGCCTTTGTTAAAAATAATTATTTTGAATACGGAACTTTTATTAGAAAGAATTCGGAATTTTATGAAGGAAAAACGCACTGTATTTGACGGGTGTCTCAAATGGTAAATTTTCGAATTTTTCACTTTTTCGAGCCAAGGCACAATCGCCCTGCCTCCTGTAGCTACGCCACTGCTCTGCAACATAGAACATTGATAAAATGTTGACACTTCAATAACTAAAGAATCCATCTACAAAGACTACACAACTGACAGGGTTGAAAGGTACCTTATGACAGGTGTGTATGAGAGCAATTGAGTACGGTAGAACAATGGTTTCCCTGCCCAGAATATGAAGTCTTGCTGGAAAGACTGTCTTCAGTTGGCGCTGAGCGAACAGAAAATTTTGAAAAATCGCGACCCCTCAGACAGCGGTAAATGGCATGCCTAGGGATTGTAAGTAGTAGCTAAGTTTTTCTGTTTTTCTTGAAAAGTGAACACCACTGTATTAGTGATGCATTGCCGCGCGCAAAGCGCGCCGAAATTTCTCCCTTTTTGAAACAAAAACTTGTTGATATGGAGCATATATTGCAGAAGACTTTGGATTCTGGGTTTCCTGTGAGGAAGTTTAAATAGTTGGGGGATTACTGAAGAATCTGCACTTCCTTGAAATATTGGTGGCAAATCTGAGAATGATTGCTTTTCTAAAGTCCTCCCGACTGTCTGGCAAAGAGCAAGAGAGGAAAGTCTTTTCTCCGACAAAGTGAACCTCAGATATTATTTTGTTAACTTTAGGCGACTAAATGAATGTTCATATATTTTTCTAAATAAATGTTCATATATTGACCAAAACAGTGTTCCATGAATGCAGATCAATCTTGCTCTTGATGTTATAGTCGGCCCACTTTCTCTCTTTTCTCATTGTTCTCTTTTTTTCTTTTCCCTTTCCTTTCCTTTCCCCTTCTTTTCCGTTTTCCTTTTTTCTTCTACCTTTCTTTCCTTTCCTTCCTCTCCTCTTCCTCTTTTTCCTTTCTTTCCTTCCCTTCCTCCCCTTCCCGTTTTTTCTTCCCTTCCCATTTTTTTTGCGTCCGGGGGGCAGTTTGCCCCCCTGCCCCCCGCTGGTTACGCCACTGGACACATATGTTCATCCGTACATACTAATTTGTAAATTATTGCACACCTACTTCAGTACTTAAAGGCTTCCTGATATGGTATTGTGTGTAAAGGGCTCCCGTGCGTTGAATATTGAACTTGCTCAACTGATTATTATAGACAGAATTTGGGAAAACTTCAGTTAGGTATCATGCAAGTTAAGGCCAAATTCACCGAACAGATCTACTGAAGGACTGATACTATTCTTTATTCACGTTTTTTGCCTGAAAAAGTTTGACAGCTATGCCCAATATTTTTTAAACCTGTCTGAGTGGCTGGCCTCTGAAGGACCAAACTCGCGGGTGTCATTTTTAGGTTTTGAAGGTCTTACTAGAACCTGCTGATACAGGCCAATCCCTTTCCTTCTGGCCAAATACCTAGCTCCGCCATTGGTTGGAACGATGGTGACAAAGCTGTTCCCATGTTCCTCTGTCCAGTATTGGATGCCCGTTTTAAATCATATGATGTCACAGGGCAGAAAACATGCTTTGGGGTGCAAAACAAACCAACTCCAACAAATGCAGACAGAAGATTTGTTAATTCGCGGAATACGCGCATAGTGTACGTGCTACACGTGCAGGGCAAATTATTACGCGTGCTGCCACGTGCCCCTTTATTGCCCCCAAAGATGACGTCAGTGTGTCGTCAATGCATAATGTCTATAATGAACAGAGAAATCAAAAGGTCAAGTTATTAGCACTAGCCTAGGTTAGGAAAAAATATACATTAAGTGATTGGAATAGCGGTCAACGTTCAAGTGACGACTGCTGTAAACAGCAGGACCAGTATCTCAAGTCCTACGTCTTTCGTTATGTTTCAGCAATTACATTTGTATTAAATGACAAAATGACATTTGTTAAGTGTCAGAGAAAAAGAAAATCACATCATTTCGTACAAAAGAAGAAGAAAGCCGTGTAATATGGATCCCCTACAAATCCCCATGCCGTGACGTTGATTCACGAGGAAGCAACTTAGACACGTCGGTAGATGAAAGGCGGTGTGGGGTGAAACTGCTATCTGGCTCTGCTTTGTAATCTGTGATCTCATTGCAAATGGTCTTTGCTTTCGTTTTGTACACACTGAGTGAAAAGCAAATTATACACGCTTGACTGGCCTGTTAGCTAACGATAACCTCTTACGTACTGTATTTTAATACATTTGTCACTATAAATCAATTAATAAGATGTGAAGCTTAAGTGTATCAGGTGTGCGTGTAGTGAGCTTCAATTCTTCACTAAAGCGATAAGAGGTAGTCAGGCAGAGAAGGGGAAGGTAACAAAAAGTAAGAAGGAACGTGCCATCATTCCCATAAAAACTAAGGTAAGCGCAACGAACCGCGCTCAGGGGCAATACTAGCAGAGCAACGGAATAATCTATTTGTAGGGGAGTAGAAAAACTCTTCTTATTTTCCCTGGGTAAGTTATACGGTAGCTTAAGGGCGAAAGTTGTGAAAGTGATCCAGTTTACACTACCTACGTGCAATTTGAACGAACGGGGTGGGGGGGGGGGGGGGAATTATGTAGAATGGACCACCTGGCGTACAAAATGATCAGGCAAAATATTGCTGCAAAATTTCTCAAGTTATTTCGAACAGCCCCTTACACCCTTACTGTCTTGAGTATTATGTTCTAGGGCTAAAAAGGCCATTTCCCCTGAAAATCCGCATGCTCTTTCTTGCCTTCCCTACTAAATTCCAAAGTCCAACCAAAGTCTTGAGCCAAAGCGTATACTTGTTGGCACAGATCAAGATTGGTCATAAGCTCAAAGCATGGGAGTTACCTATATGCCCAAGTATACGTATAAGGTAATTATGAAACAAACTGTGGTTACAATCCAGAACGCCCCTGATCTACTGGGGTGTCTGTGTTGCATTTTTGATTCCTTGCCGAAGGCAGGCAAGGAATCTATGCGATGGTGATGTCGTGTGTATGTGTGTGTGTGTGTGTGTGTGTGTGTGTGTGTATGTGACGCTTTGGCTTGTAAACACGATATCTCAAGAAGGGTAATCGTGACTAACCTCGTATTTGGTGTGTAGGTTGGTCATATTGAGTAGATGATCCCTATTGTTTTTGGTGGAGATCAAAGGTCATTTGGGGTCACGAGAGGTCAAAAGGTCAAAACCTTGTAAACACGATATCTCGAGAACGGTACATGTGACTATGCTCATATTTGGTGTGTGGATTGGTCATATTGAGTAGATGATCCTCATCGATTTTCGTGGAGGTCAAAGGTCATTTGGGGTCACGAGAGGTCAATAGGTAAAATTCCTTAGAAATTGCTTGTAAACACGGTATCTCAAGAAGGGAAAGTGTGACTAATCTCATATTTGGTGTGTGCATTGGCCATATTGAGTAGATGATCCCTATTGATTTTTGTGGAGATCAAAGGTCATTTGGTGTCACGAGAGGTCAAAAGGTCAAAACTTCGTAAACACAATAACTCAAGAACGGTACCTGTGACTATGCTCATATTTGGTGTGTGGGTTGTTCATATTGAGTAGATGATGCCTATCGATTTTTGTGGAGATCAAAGGTCATTTGGTGTCACGAGAGGTCAAAAGGTCAAAACTTCGTAAACACAATAACTCAAGAACGGTACCTGTGACTATGCTCATATTTGGTGTGTGGGTTGTTCATATTGAGTAGATGATGCCTATTATTTTTGGTGGAGATCAAAGGTCATTTGGGGTCACGAGAGGTCAAAAGGTCAAAACTTCGTAAACACGATAACTCGAGAACGGTACATGTGACTATGCTCGTATTTAGTGTGTAGGTTGGTCATATTGAGTAGATGATCCCTATCGATTTTCATGGAGGTCAAAGGTCATTTGGGGTCACGAGAGGTCAATAGGTAAATTCCCTAGAAATTACTTGTAAACACGGTATCTCAAGAAGGGTAAGTGTGACTAATGTCCTGTTTGGTGTGTGCATTGGCCATATTGAGTAGACGATCCCTTTTGATTTTCGTGGAGATCAAACGTCATTTGGGGTCACGAGAGGTCAAAAGGTCAAAACTTCGTAAACACGATATCTCGAGAACGGTACATGTGACTATGCTCATATTTAATGTGTGGGTTGGTCATATTGAGTAGATGATCCCTATCGATTTTCATGGAGGTCAAAGGTCATTTGGGGTCACAAGAGGTCAGTAGGTAAATTCCTTAGAAATTGCTTGTAAACACGGATTCTCAAGAAGAGTAAGTGTATCTAATCTCATATTTGGTGTGTGCATTGGCCATATTGAGTAGATGATCCCTATTGTTTTTGGTGGCAGTCAAAGGTCATTTGGGGTTATGAGAGGTCAAAAGGTCAAAACTTCGTAAACAACGTATCCCAAGAAGGGTACATGTGACTGTGCTCATATTTAGTGTGTGGATTGGTCATATTTAGTAGATGATCCCTGTTGATTTTCCAATACACGGTCCCAGAAGTTTTTGGTGGAGGTCAAATGTCATTTGGGTTCACGACGGGCAAGGGGGATCTCAAGATTGGATGCCTTGCATGTGTACTTTGTGGGCACATTATGGAGCCCTTCTAATTGAAAAACATTGCAAAGCAATGTCAATGTGAAAAAGGCCTTACATTTCAGCAGCAAGGAATCACTAAGCCTTTTGGCTTTCTGGTTTATGAAGCAACGTGGCGATCCATGGCAAGCAAGATCAAACTGAACAAATTTGAAGGATTTGATGTTATAATTACGCGTCAAAGGTGTAGTCGGGATTTCATGGGGGGTGGGTTGGGGGGTTGTCAGGATAAATTCACAGGGGTGGTGTGTTTGAAAAATAACCTAATTGCGTACCTTGAAAAGTTTTTGGGGAGTGGGGCATCCCCTTTAGAAAATTTGGGCTTACGGGGGTTGGGCTAATGTTGTAGGCTACATTTGATGCTAAGAGGGCTATCACTGTCCCATCTCTTGTTCCTCTTATTCCTCAATTTTCTCCTTTTCTTTCTTTTCCCTGTTCATATTTTCTCTTATTTTTGACGGGATTGGGGGCGGGGCTGGGTGCGTTCAGCTTTACACGCCCTGCTGACGGTGTTGATTCATGCGGTATTTTCTCTGCCAATGGTGTAGTCACAGTCTCGTCAATAAATTAGGCAAATGACAATAGAGCGATGCCATCTTGGTAAGCCAGGGAGCTGGTTCTCCTAAATTCATTCGGAGAGTGCGTGTCGATATGATTAACTTTTGTTCCCACAATCCGCTCTCCATATACCCTATGTTTTGAAAACAGCTATACACAATGCATGCACACAAATGGACAACATAATTAAGTACTGTCATGGCATGTAGTTTTGATCTTTCGGCTATATTCATAAAACGAAAATTGTTCCCCACAGGGTGTAAAACGTCCTCCTTAAAATCGGTTTACTTTACTCGGAAGTTAACTTTATTCTTTATTTTTATGAGAGGCTCTAGTAAGTCAAAGGTCATGAACATGCGATTGGTTGTTTGTGTGTATAACAATTGAATATGACGTCACGTAGAGAGATATTCAAGGATGGAATTTAATGTTAGTTTGAAAATACTGCAAAGTGACGGATTTAAGACACTACGGAATCCTTGACCGGACTACTTTACTTGAAAGCAAGCATGAAGACCTCTAACCAGGGTTCTGATTTTAGGCGTTTCAGGTGCTGAGAACGGATGTGATCTGTATCTATCGCCATTCGAACGCTAAACTCTAGATCCATGTAGCCTGCGAAGCGCCATTATTGGCCTGTGGCTTCGGTCCCTTTAGATTGCCGCCCCGAGTCGGGTTTTCGCAGTGATGAGCTGAAAGGGCAAAAAACCATGCCTGTTGTCTAGGTAGCTAGTTAGTTAGATAGAGTCTTGAGGTCCAGTTTTCAACCTATTTATTGAAGTCGAGCCGGCCACGCCCTTTTTTCCAGTTGTAGCTCACTGGCTTGTTTTCCCTCCACTGCTTATGCGGAGCATCAACGGTAGTAGGTTCCTTTTTTAGATTCTTTGGTATGAACAACTCCATGGTTTTACTCGACCTGGGAAGCGAATCCGGGCCTTCCGCGTGAGGGGCGGATGCTCTTACTGTTAGACCAAACACTTGGTTGCATGTTGTCTCATGATCCTCATCAGGGTCCCTGGTGGTTGTATAAGTAATTGCATTTTGTAGTACTTGTATGCGACTTTGTGCTTATTTATTTTTTACCAGCCATTTGGTTTACAATCTCTCTAATATTGTCAGTCTCTGAAGCCATCCCTTGCTATTTCGCCACTGTTTATCTCGTTTACACAGTCTTCATTTCGTTTTGAGACGGCGTGAACACAGTCTTGACAAAGACCCTGGGTTACGTCAATTCGATGAGGGCAATGCCGGAGAAATGCAGAGTGACGTTTGATTACGTTAAAGAAGCTTTGAAACAATTTTTATCGCCTTTGAAAAATATGTTTTCATTATTCCGTGACGTTTCTTCTTGAGGATGCAACACAGACACCCCAGTACATCAAAGGTTGTGTGGGGTGTAACTGTTATGAGTTTGTTTCACGATCTGTGTCCCCAAGTAGCCTATGCTTTCAGAGTTTTTACATAGCGTGAAAAGCAACTAACTCATACTTGACTGGTCTGTTAACTTCCACAAATATTCATATTTTTGTGTATTTTAGTACGCCTATTCTGTTTCTGCCAGTCTATTAGTCAGATGTGAAGCCTCATACAACGATACTGATACCACGCTATCTCAATAAGGGTAGTCTCGATGAAGACCGATTTGGTATGTTGATTTTACATATTAAGTAGATGATCCCTGTTGTTTTTATCACAGGTTAAAAGTCATTTGGGCTCACCAGACATCATATGGTAAATATTTTGGAATGTGCAAACAGTAAAGTATGGACTTAAATTAAGTATTAATTAAACTTTTTTAGAATATTCCTTTTTGAAGGGGAATTGCCAGCCAGTTGCAACTCCCTGCCGTAAGTCTACCGTGCCATGAACTGTAGTGAAGCACGGGACTGTTAACAGATCCCTGAGAAGAGCATTGGCTATAAGATTCCTTCCAACTCCTGATGCCGTCAGGTTTAAACTCTAGGGAACCTTACACGTTATGCATCTGGACGGCTACTGTATGACGCATTCTAAGGGCGGGACTGTCTGACCACGGAGCCTGTTGCAACTCCCTTATCTGATTGGTTTACCCGACTTGCAACCGGGAAGTATGGAGTTTGAACTCTCACCGGGTCATTCCTAAAACTTTAAAAATAGAAACTACTATAATTGTTCCTGGTGCTCAGCATACGCATAGCAACAGATACAGATAGCCAGTTACAGAAAAGCGGAAGTCTGAGGCCGGTCCGGCTTAAAGCAGTTATAAATTGAGCCATAAAACCTCATCTAACTAACCGAAATTAAACTTTTGAATTTGTCATTCCTTTAATGCCAATTTACGTTATTTTCTTACAGTTTTGGCTGCCTGCGGAGAATCGAAGCCAAACCGTAGGAGTGCCGGTGGCTGCCAGTCAATACCCCGTCGGTCGATCTGCAAGGGACTTGGATACGAAGAGACACTTCTTCCCAATGCTCTGGGACACGAGACGGTAGAACAAGCCGAAGGCGCTCTTGAAACACTACTATCC
The DNA here is from genome assembly GCA_037179385.1 of Holothuria scabra. NCBI lineage: Eukaryota > Metazoa > Echinodermata > Holothuroidea > Aspidochirotida > Holothuriidae > Holothuria > Holothuria scabra. Next base: position 40,494,821 of record CM074189.1, read on the forward strand.
GGAATAGCCGGTGTGACAGGCACTGGCGATGAATGTTATATGCTCCTACGGACACTCATGTGTAACCTTTACCAGCCACAGTGTGTCAGTGGAGCTTCGTTGGCTCTACCGCCGTGTAGGTAAGACTGCAGCCTGATTCCCATAGTTGTTGTCTATTTTATCCTTACATTCTGGGCCGTATGACATGAACTGCTACTTTGTCCCATAATTGTATCAAGTTTGGTCGTGAATATATGACCCTTGAAAATGGCGGCCCATGATAGGTCGTAAATATTTTAGCAAACAAAGAGTCTGGATACCCAGCTCCGGGGGTACGCACCCAAAAAGAAGATCACACAGAGGACTAAATTTCAATCTTGTTATGTAGATGCATTATGATCTAAGAAAGAACCCTATTGAATATTGGTCGAGCTCAAAGGTCATCTGAGGTCACAGGGGGTCAAAATCCGAATACCTTGTTGGTATGTTATCTCAAGGTTGGAAACTTGGATTAATTTCAAACTTGGGTATGTCGATGCTTTTTAATGTAAAGGAGAAGCCTTTTTATTTTTGTAGAGAACAAAGGTCGTCTGCGGTCATAGGGGGTCGAACTCAAAAAAAAAACTTGTTTCCATGATATTTCAAGATAGGAAACTTGGATTGTTTTTTAAACTTGGTTTTTGGTTCCTTGTGTTAACAAAGGAACCTATGCAGTCAGGTCGGCGTATGTATGTGTGTGTGTGTGTGTATGTGCATATGTGACACATTGGAATGCGAGGTATGCGACACGATAACTCAATAACCGAGTACACAATTTTTCTCAAATTTGTTGTGTACATGTATCATATTCAGGAGATGTGCCCTATCGTTTTTGGTGCCGATATCTTGCATATTAATAAGTGTACAAGGCTTAATGTGTGCATTGGAATGTGAGGTATGTGACATGATAACTCAATAACCGAGGGCTCAATTTTCATCAAACTTGGTGGGTTCATGAACTCCATTGAGTAGATGTGCCCTATTGTTTTTGGTGGTCTTATCTTGCATATTAATGAGCGGGCGGGGCTTAACGTAAAAATTCTTAAAATGACAATACCTTGCCACTGAAACATTTTAGAGGGGTGGTGTAATGGAGATTTGTGTTCATCTATTTGTGAAGTAAATTGTGATGACCCAGCTTGACCTCACTTTACCTCATTTGACCTTTTGACCTTTGTAAATTTTTGGAGACGTCTGGATTCGTCTTGATCAGACAAGCCAAAAAGGCAATTACACTACCCTTCTAGGATGTTCCTAACTCGAGTTAATGACAACTCAGTGACAAGAAAGTTAGTGTGTAGGTCATATGCATTGGAATGCGAGGTATGTGTTGCAATAACTCAATAACCAAATAACATAGGGGATGACTTAATGGAAAGTTGTGCTCATCTGAGTAAAGTGCACGTGTTGACCTACTTTGTGACCTCATTTGAACTGAAATTGGTGGTAAAAAATCAGGCTCTGCCTTAGAATCAGACTTGTGCCTTTGCTTATTTTTGCTTTTGAGGCAAACATGTAGGTAGTCCAAAGGACAACTATGGCATAATTTCTAGTCCTCCATTATCAATTTTGATTGTCAGGGAAGACAAGATGATGACCAGATTTCTTCCCTGCACAAGGGACAGTTGTGTTAATGTAAAATGCGGTGCACTGTTGACCTACGTTGACTATATTTGACCTTTTTTACTTCTTTGTAAGTCTGAATCTGAGTTGTTGAGATGGACCAAAAGACAATTAACTACCCTCCTATACTGCCCCAAACTCAAGTACATGACATTTTAGTGAAGGTGATAGGTGTATATGTATTTGTCACATGGAAATGGGAGGTATGCAGCGTGATAACTTAAAAAAATCCAAGTGTTCAATTTCTCTCAAACTGCAAGTGTTTGTATGATTTTCAAATTAAATGTGCCTCTACGTTTTTGGGTGTAGGCCAAAAGTTATTGGGGTTGAAGGTGCACATTATGCCGTACCTTGTGTTTCCCTTAATACAAAATCATCTTAAATGCAAGGAACCACAGTGCCCTCTGGCTCTTGTTAATGAATTATGATGTGAGGGTGGACTCTATAAATTTTGGTTGAGGTCAAAGTTTACCTGGTGTTGTCCAAGATCAAACCTTTGAAAGCCTTTTCTACTTTGTATTTCAAGGTACTGTAGGGAAGTGAGATAGAGTTCAGCCTTAGAATGTTGATGTCAGTGTGATGTTAGGAGGGTGGAGTTTATGGTCGTCCTTGGTGGAGATCGAAGGTTATTTGAGGTCATCAGAGGTAAACTACAGTATGAAAACCTTGTTAATTAATAGGATAGCTCAAGACCAAGGAAACTTGAGTGGATTTCACAGTTAGTATATGGATGCGTTATGGTGAGAAAGAAGATGATTTGTATGTTTTTGTGGAGGTGAAAAGTCATCCGGGGTCACCAAAGGTCAAACTTTGAAAACTTTGTCAATGGGATATCTCAAGGTAGGAAACTTGGATGGATTTCATAATTAGTATGTGGATATGTAACGGTGAGTTGAAAGTCCCTGTTGTATTGTGGTGGAGGTCAATGGTTTTCTGGTATCACGTGGCACCAAACTCTGAAACCTTGTTTGCAGAATATCTTAAGGCATGAAAATGTAGAAGTGTTATGTTTAAAAAGAAAAACAGTTACTTACTGGTAGAGCCAAAGGTCACTTCGAGTCACCAGGTGTTACAATAATGAATCATATATTTTTTTTAAAGAACGTGGGCAGTATGTATCATCCAAACCTCAATGCATGTTGCATTCTGGTTTTCATTATTTTAAAAATGCAAACATGAGATCCACATTTTAAAACTGTGTACATGCTGCTTACAACACTGGGAAAGTACAGTCATCCTGACATCGAGTGTAGCCTGTGCGTGTTGGGGTTTGGGGGGGGGGGATTAAAATGTCGCTTCCCGCCTACTGATGGTGCTCAGGTGGTGTTCATGGCACTTGGCAATTACAAAGAACATTTACTTTCGTGGTTACTTACGTAAGTGCTTAACATGTTTACTTTCAATGTTTTTTTTTTCCGTAGGGAATTATGTGCTTTAGTTCAGCAAAAGTGTGGAGCTGTTATGCGTTCCATCCCACAGTTATCAAGCATCGATTGCTCCACATTGCCCTATTCAAGCGGTGATAGAACAATGCCAAACTGCTCTCCTGTGTCTCCGGATATTGAAGGTAATTGTAGAATACTTGATTGCTTACGATGTCATGAATGTGTGCGCGTGTGAGTTTTTCATTATCGCCACCATAGTTGGGCTCAAGAACCCAGGTTACCCGCCCCCACCCCCGTGGTTGTTACGAGCTTATGATCAAAAGATGAAATTTCATTTAAGGTTGAGTTTTTATAGTTTTTTAATGGGACTGAGTGTTGCTTTTAGGCAGGCAAAGAATCTATGCGATGGTGATGTCGTCTGTGTATGTATGTGTGATAGGTCTGTATGGGTGTACTTGTATTGTAGTTCAAACAGAGGACCCGAACAATGAATTTTTGATCCTCTGGTGTAGATTCAATAGACTTTTGGAGTCCTCCCTTGTTCATACGAGAGACAGTCTATTGTTGAGGTTAGGGTTAAGGAAACAGGAACAAAGGAAAACACAACGAGGTCCTCAGGTGGTGTGTAAAAACAACGTGTGTGTGTGACGCTTTGGGCTTGTGCACACGATCTATGAAGAGCGATAACTTGGATGATTCTTATACTTGGCATGTAGCCTGCATGGATTATTATTATTATTTTTTTTTTTTTTTTGAGGAGGTTAAAGGCTAAATGGGGTCACCAGGATCAAGAACTTAAAACCTTTGTTACACAATGTTTGACTGCCAGAAGCTTAGGTACATTTCATACTTGGTGTGTGGGTGCGTTCTTGTGAGTCAAAGAAACCCATCAGTTTTGGTGGAGTCAAAGGTCATGTGGGGTTACCGGGGGCCACAGAAGGAAAACCTTGTGGACAGGATACCTTAAGAAAGGAAACTTAGATGACACATATACTTGACATGTAGATGACCCATATCGAGTAGATGATCCTTGTTGTTTTTGGTTGAGGTCAAAGGTCATATGAGATTAGTAGGGGCCAAAGTCTGAAAATCTTGTTTACACAATATTTGAAGGAAGGGAGCTTGCATAGATTTCATACGTGGCGTGTGGGTGCATGTTTAACCTGGCTTTTGTATATCAAACAACTGTTGAGAATACTTCAAGTGGAATGATGTTATGCAGGAATTCAATTCCAGAAGAAATGCACATTCCACGAGATTATTTGCATACCTGCAAAGGGCGATTACCGGCGATCTGGGAACTGAATCTATGTTCTGCTACCCGCGCACCAACTAATGGTGCTGCGCGGATCAAACTGTGAAGTACGTGTAGTTGGTTGAGAAATCGATACAACATGACGTGGTAATTGTTGATTTGTTTTCCGGCGGTGGGCGTGGTTAACCAATTTTGACTCTATTTGAAGTCGGCCGCAATTTTTAGCTCTTCCCATCCTAAAGCCAGGCGTGTGCTAAAAGTGTTCGCAAATGACACGTGATATCTCCTAACCACTCAAATATAGGGAGCCTACTTTTATCTAACTTTGGTTTTGTGCCGTCATTTAAACTGCCTGTGTTGTATAGTAAACGGACGTGTTGTAATCGGCCGCTAAATATACTAAGGTTGAGAACCTTTTTCGCGCAAGTAGGCCAAATTTGTAGTTCTAGGTTCATTCTGTTAAACTGCAGATCAATGTGAGAACGCAGTCACTATTTCCTAAGCTCGATTTGTGTATCCGTCCTGTTTTCCACAATTCCACACCTCAATGATCTGAACTCACTGTATTTCACACATTTTGCACGCTTGTAATCAGGTCTCTAAAGCTGTAGGTATCTGTAGATTGAAGCAAATTTGGCCTCTTTTTGCTATATTGTCTGTGTAGCATTATTCGTAATTTAAATAAATTAAGTGTTCTTCGATCCCTGCTTCATATCCTGTATGCTCTATATCGCCCTCGTGATCATACCAACGGCTTATTTTAATCATTGAACCTACTAACACTAAAAGACATTATTAGGCGGATTATTTCAACTTTTACTTTTCGTTTCTTTGTAACGTTCTGTTATCATCCTTCTACGACTTTTCGAGAGACAAATTCATTTCACTCGTACCCCTGTCAGCAAATTTAGTCGGCTCGGCAACTGACCGACGTCGGCCACTTCGGCGCTCCGTCGGACAAATGTCAGGTGGCGGACCTTTTCGATGGCCCTTCAGTGGCCAACCACTTATTCATGGCCGATCGAAAGCCGACAATGGCCGCCGACGGACCGCCGGATATTGCTGACTGGGGGCCGTGGCACCAGAAATACGTCGCTCGTTCAATCCGTGTACGAGAAAAACCTCATTAGATACAGTCTGAAATATGGCGCTGTGAAAGTATGGAACAGCCTTTCAAGACAACTTAAAGGTCAGGAGCAGTCATCCCAAATTGAAGAAGTGTGGTAGACTGTCCAGTTTCATGATTGGCTGTTGGAAGTCGTGTGACAATGTTTTTTACTCTTCAAATGTGAAATTTTCATAAATAACTGCTAGGTTTACCTTGAATATACAATAGCAAAGTCATAAAATGTAATGGAAGATACTTTGAAGAGAAATAAGATGAAAATTGTGTTATTTAGCTTTTTCTCCAAAATAAGTTTGGGGGGCTGCTCTTTACCTTTAATCTTGCCTGTAGACCTTCAGTAAAATCTGTTAACCTGTGTTTCTTACCTCGTTACATGATAAACCTACACTAGATATCCTCTAGTAACTTCCTAAGATAGAATAGGGGTGAGGTAATTGAGGAGGGGAGAAGAAGGGTTGGGGTGGACTGTTACTGTAATCAATTGAGACGTAAGTGGAATTTTTTGTTTTTTGTTTTTGTCATATACTTACAGCACTTGTTTTGATTTAGTGCTTTCGGGGAGTGTTTACTAGACAGGCCCTCAAGAGTTTTGTTTTTTTCACTTCCCTTTTCACGGCATTTTTTGGCTAATATGATGCAAATAATCTTTTCCACATGGACATATCGTTGTGAAAAAGAAATGGTAAATAAGTGAAATAAAATTTGAAGGACCCTAAAAATCGTTTAAGACTATAGAACTGCATTTGCTTGCAAATACGCAGAATTGTAGTGCGTGATAGACATGTCCTTTCACTTAGTACAGTAAGCCTATGTCTGTTTTAATTTGAACTTTAGGGGTTGCTCATGGTGGGAAGAGTGCGTGCTGTTTCATTTCGGCCACTCCTCTCCATACTATTTCTTCATAGTACAAGGCTGGACCAGTTGTCTGCTAGCTCCTTAGATGGACGCAAAAAGAAATGATAGAAGAATATCCAATGATGTAAACCTGGACCTTGTATGCTACTAATTTAATACGAGTAGTCAGTCACTATAGCCTAATTTTGAAGCATATTTGCCAACTACAATAATAACCGCGGGTCAAAAATAAGGAACCTTGTTTACGATAAAACGCCGAAAAAGGAATCCTAATGAATGCTAATGAATCTCATTAATGTTACCCATTATTAAAAAGACAGTTGAGTTAAGATTATTTTACCATTCAATCTGCTCTTGACATTCTGCTAGTCTGTGTGTGATGACAATCTGCTCTTGACATTCTGCTAGTCTGTGTGTGATGACAGTAGCCTACTGTTAGAGCAACGATTGTGCGAAGATCCTGCAGGTTAACTTGTTGGAGTAACAACAGTGTGCGAGTGGAGACAATATTGCAGAAAAGATGACGAATCGGTAAAGGCAATGTTTTAATACGCTAAAGGTAAAAACAGTTTGGTGTTAGTTTCTTGGCGCGAGTAAAAACAGTGTGCAAGTTAAGACAGTGTGCGACAATGAGTAAAAAAAAATTGGAGTGTCAGCTACCTCAAGACCTTCTGCGAGGGAAGACAGTGTGCGAGTAAAGACAGTGAAGACACACAATAAATACTGTGTTGATAAAGAGAGTGTAAAGAATGTGTGCGAGAAAATGCGTTGTGCGGGTAACGGAAGTGTGGACGTGTGCCAGAAAAGACAGTGTGCGAGTTAGGAAAATGTGCTCGTAAACAACGTGCTCATAAAAACAGCCAGTAAACGATACGTGCTACTAAAGAGTGTGTGCTAGTAACGACTGAGTGTGTGGTAAAGTAGAGACTGTACGCTAGTCACGACTATGTGCTAGAAAAGATTGTTCGCTAGTAAAGAATTAAGGCAGAATGGGATTTTTGGTGTTTGTTCAGGTAAATGTTCTTCCTTTACATTTTCACATACAGATAATATTTGCTGCCCCAGGCCGTTTAAAAATGTTGGAGGAGCATGCGTGAAAGTCTTGTCGAAGGCACGTCCTCACAAGTCATCCTTAAAAAGCTGCGAATCTACAGGAGCTACATTTGCTAAAATCGAACCTCGAAGTGAACTTTTAGTAAGTAGATTGATCCACGACCTTTAGAGCACGTTAAATTGATTGGAAACCTGACCTTTCGGTTCGTACATTGAACCAGTGTTAAGAAGTTTCCAATTCACTTACCATTCATTAAACGAAAAAAAAAAAAAAAGTGAAATCACTCATTATTTACGATTTAGAGTAAAGAGAACGAATAACAACATCCCATACGACGGCTGTCAACCTAGCGCCCAAAGCTTGCTTGTGCTTGCGAGACTTTGTGATTTTTTGACCTTCAGAAGTTCCTTAAGTAAGAGAATGTTGTTCGGAAGGGGTCGTAAGAACCGTTGAGGAGGTCATATGATAATTTAAAATACCTCAAGGTTTTAAAAATGTTAAATCTCTCGCTAGCTTTTGAGAGTTCTTGCAGAGTAAGGCAAAGGGGCAGCTGGGTTAACCTGCCTCCCTCATTATGACCAAACCGCCTGGGCTCCAGTGACCTCTAACGATCTCCAAAAAGGCCAACCTCTGGGATTGGTCTTTATTTCAGCTGGTCGCAAGGACTGTAAGAAGATCGCAAGGTGTTTAAGAATGTTTAAAATAATGCGACATTTTAACGATCATCCGATTTCTTGCGAGGTTTGCAACCAGCTGCGTTTGACGCTTTGCGAGGGTTTCGAGGACGCAAAATTTATTTTGGACTCGCAGAAGCTCGCACTTGAATACATAGGTGACAAAATGGGGGCCGGGTTAGTATGTAATTTCACTTTTTGTAGACAGTGTTCAATATGTACAAGTGATTCATAAATTTGGGAGGTGAGTTGCACCGGATATAAGGTGTAGGTGAAATAACCCCCATAGTCGTGTTGTAACTTGGTCATTTAATTTGACTCAAATTAAATATCTGAAAACAGTACTATAGACCAAAAAGGACAGCAAGTGTTGGTTTGATTTTAGTCTGCCATAACTTTCGAATACCTTGATATATGTAGCACTGATGGTTTTAAACTGAATTATACCTCGATTCTTTCAATCTTACTCAATGTGAGGTTTGAAATTCATGTAGACATAGACGAAGACGATTTAAGGCCAATGGATCTCACTATTGGCTGCCTCCAGTCGCTAAACATAAGCGATGATCGGACTCGTCTACATGGTAAGTTTTTCTAACTTCATAGAGGAAAACAAAATAAAAAAGAAAATATTTCGCAAGTCCAACATTTTTGCGCCAAGCGTCAAATGTACCTGGTTGAAAACTGCGCAAGAAATCGAAGTTCACAAGCTGTGATTATCCTTAAAGGTCTGGCGTTCTTCTTACAGTTCTTGCGAACAACCTTCAATAAAGAACAACCCCAGAAGTTGAAAGAAAAGATTAAAAAGATTGAAGAAAAGATTAAGAAAAATTTATCGTCGGTAAACAGACCTCTTTTTATTAACTTGTTGGGAGGTAATATTTCTACAGAAGTTAATTATAGGAAGACGGAGATATATATATATATAGATTAGACTTAATATAGCGCACGATGTGACATAGTCATTCACGTGCACTTTACAAGTAATAAATGAGAGATAATACTATAGGTTGAAAAGGTAAGTCTTTAGTCCAGCTTTAAATTTTGAGGTATTCGAGACACTTCTGAGAGAGAAAGGAAGGGAATTCCAGAGTCTAGGACCTGCAACCATAAAGGCACGGTCACCATACGACTTGGAAGTGGTGCGTGGAACTACCAATCGTAATGTGTCAGTGTTAGATCTGAGATTGTGAGTGGCATTAAAATCTTTTATCAGCATGTCATTGAGATATTTTGGCCCTTGATTATTTAAGCATTTGTAGACTATTAACATCAATTTAAACTTTATTCTTTTATCAACTGTGAGCCAGTGCTCGGATGAAATGTAGGAGGAAACAGGATCATATTTTTTAAGGTTATGCAAGCAACGAATTGCCATGTTTTGCACTATCTGTAATTTACTTATGTGTCCTTTGTCACCGGTGCATATGAGCTCTTCACGGTGCAGTAGGTGGGCTCAAATGTGATGAAATTCTTCTGAGAGGTGCGAAATATTTCCCGGAAGGAAAGAAGGTGCGTCGACGAAAGTTTATGATGGTGAAATTGGGTTTGGGGGGGGGGGGATGGTGAAATTCGGTGGGGGGGTCCTTCCCTTTTTGCAAAGGAAGATTTTGGTTCGTTTCAGGAGAGAAAGTGTCCCGCAGATCCCAACACAGTGAATGTTGAACTTGTTTGCCATTATTGCAATTTCGTGTAAGTTTCTTGAAATGAGGGTGTGGGACTTAATTTCTGTTTAATAGGGATGAAGGGGTTTTTTGTTAAGTTTAGCGGGATTGACGATTATTTTTAGATTAGGGTTAGATCACAGAACAAGCTGACCCCTTGTCAGGAATTGAAGTAATGGGGAATACCCATGTAAGACGTCACTGGTCGACAGGCTTTTTTATCATACAACTTAACTATCACCTTTCATTTCATCATAGACATTTCTCAATGAAGAAGTTTTTGATGATGCGGAGTCATTGTGGGTTGGTGTGAATATTAAAGATGAGTCAAGACTGGTGTGGACATTTGATGAGACCGATGTGGCACCAGAGTAAGTAATCATGGAAATCGCTATAACCTTGCAAACACGGACCTAAACTGGGGTGGGGGTGGTGGGTGGGGGGTGGGGGTGGGGTGGGGGCAGAACGAAACGTCTCTACTCCATCTTTTGTACTTTGAAAACACACCCTTTTGATGCAAGATGTTTACACGGTATTTTTACCGAAGTGATCCCCTTCCCCAACATTCGGGGAAGATTGATGTCACTGCTCGCAGGAGTTTTGGTTGTTTCGTTTTTTAATGAAAGGTATTCAAAGCAAGTTTAAAAATGTCAAACTTTCTTCAAAGGCAAACTACACCGTAAAATAATGACCCCCCAAATTGTTGTAAATTAACAGAACCAGAATAAAAGTATATGCAACGATTACAGAGAAGATTTGGAAACTTTTCTGTAATCTTTATTTATTTCTTTAGTTTGTATTCGGTAAGTCTACCTTACTTTTTACAGTGAACATTTATTACATTTCCTTCTTTTGAAAGCTGAAATATTAAATAAAACCGCAAATGATTCTTCCATAAACCCAAGCATTTCTTATAAAACCTTTTGATGTACTGCTTTCCATAGGGAAGATTCTCGGACCTCCCATTCTATATGATTAAAAGGTTTAATAAGGGACACGAGCACACGATATGAAACCTTCTGCTGAGGAAAAAGTGCAACTTTGTCAATTATCGCATCATAGTTTAGTGAATAGTTAATGAGTACTGAGTTATATTGATGTAACGCTTCACCAACTATCTGAGGATTGAAGGGATGGTTAACGTCTGCTTCCACAAGAAGTAAAAGTCCTCCTCTCAAAGTTTGTTTCATTGCTATATAATGAAATGACAAGGCTCTTATATTGTTCTTGTGCCAGCTGTCGTCCTGCTCCCTGACGATTCATTTCACTAAGTCATAGCTGGGTGATATTATTTCCTTTTTTCGCATATGTTTGTCTTTTTTCTATTTTTGTCATTATTACACTTTTAACATGTAATTTAGAAACTTTGTGTTATATTTTCAGACATCTAATGGGCGAAGTTCATGCTAGTCTATCACAAGGAACTGGCCGAAGTAAGAAAACTTGTTTCGCTTTACAACGTGACGGCGACCTTGCTGTCGTAGACTGCAGGGAAACTGATGCACCGAGTCTGTGTCAAATGTCGAATGATTGTCCTTACGGCGTCAGTAAGTTTGAAATTTTTTGCTATTTATTGTTAGCTATGATTTTCGAAGAAAAGCTATGCTTAGACGGATTTCGAACAATTTTAGCAAGTCATAGCTCCTAATTGTCCCCCTTCAACGGTGGACATTTATACTGGTACCTAAACTTCAGAATCCAGCCGTAAAGCGACGCATTTTGGGGCTTACCGCACCATAAAAGGCATACAACCTCAAAAGTTGCCTCTTGATTTGTATTCCTACTTATAATGTTAAAGAATCGACACTAGTGGCTGAATTAATTATTAAATGAATTTTAAATCATTAAAATCGGTTCAGATTTAGTGAAATTAGGCACGACGATGAGATTAAAAACATGCGGGAACACAGTTGAAACATTCCAGACCGATCTGTCAAAATAATGATGTTTGTGACAAAGCAACATATCAAATAGGTACTCCAAGTAAAGAACAGCTTTTTTATAATTACAAACGAACGTTGCTTTTTGATATTTCATCAGTGAGATACACCCTTAGTCTTTTTTGACTGTGTAGGCCTATACTTGGTTGAAATTTCAAGGTCAGTTTGCAGCTATTTTTTCGTCAAGAGATGGTTCAAGCCATGACGCCCAAATTTAAGGGGCAAAATTCTGTAATGACAATTTTGGGTTCGTGGATTGCGACAGTTCAAGTGAAATTATTACAATACGGCGAGGTGGAACGATGTCGATACCGGGGTGGAACGAGTGTATAGATTTGGTTAGAATGAGATGGATCGACCCGAACTGTCAAAAAGTGGCATAGCTAGTAATCCGGGGGGGGGGGGGGGGGCAAAGAACATTTTAAGGGAGCAAAGCCCAACGTTCACCTGACATTCAACACATAAACTTGACATTTTGAGCGAGGGAGCTAGCAGAAGTTTGGGGAATCAGGAATAGGCTCCCTGGTTATGCCATTGCGGTCAGAAAGAAGACCACAAAAATAGAAAGAGAATGTATAATTATAGAAGCATCTCCGAATAGAAAGCAAACCCGATCATGGTTGCAGTTTTGCGTTATTCTATCAACAAAATAGTATGATGTTCACTTCATCTTTTTCACTATTAATTTTTCCTTCGAAATTTCTGATTTGAGTCCCCTACACACTTTGAATTAAATACCTGGGTGAAGCTAACTGAACTTTTTTTCGTTTAGATGATATAATTTCAGCAGGGACTCGAATAGAGAAAAAGTTGGACCTCCTTGAGTACTTTTATCGACTCATTTTGCGCTGATTAGACGATATGTTTTTACCAACCGTGTTCCTCAATATAAAAATTCTGCCAAGACGACCTTGCGTCGACCATAATGGAATTTTGAGAGATCGGTCTGAGGAATGCTTCATCTAATATATATCCCCCACAAAGGTTACGGAAGTATGGCAATTACTAGTTGAGTAGCCGGGAGGGGGGTGGGGGTAAGACACTGCTATACCCAAGGCTAAAGGCGGATCCGGGGTGCTGTGAAAGGTGGGACTGACAAAGCATGGGTTGAGTGCCTTCCTTTCTTCTTTTTCCTTCTTTTCCTTCTTTTTTCACATTTTCTTGCGAATAAAGGGAGTGGTCGCCACCTGCCACCCCCTGACGCCTCCCTGGGTCATGATAAAACAAAATAATAGCCAAAATAGCAGAGAGATGAAAGATATAAACTTTTAACGTTTGAGGCCCAAACATGCACATTTTCACATCTGGAGGCGGTTAAATACCAACATCGCCCCATTTATGTCACAGTTCAAACATCTTTTCCATGGTATATCCGACTCCCTGTTCTCATACAACTATCAACCTGTTCTGTCACAGAAACGGTATTACTGGGACAGTTAATCTCATACAAACACTTTTTGCGACATGTTCTTGCACCCTGATCTCGCAAAGTATCGGCTGTTGGTGTAGCAAGAACGAACAGTAAACGAATGGAGATATCTTCTCACGGAAGGAATGCCGCCCTTACAAAAAAGTGTGTCAATTAGTTTCAAATCCAAGTATATTTACATGTTTCTGCCCTGGTTTTTACAGATATTTGCATGAAAACCTGTGGGTTCGTATGAAATTTACACGGGTTTTTCAGTTGTCTTCCTTTGCCACATATTTGTCAACGTTTACCACAGGGTTTGCCTCGGGTTTTGCTGACAAAACCTGTGGAAATTAAAACTTAGTTTAACAAATTAATTTGAGACAAAACTGGCTCCACATTAAAGATTAAAAAAGATGTGTAAATCTGTGACAAACCTGTTTCAACATGGTTCCAAAACACTGATTTATCACCCAGGAACATGTGTGATTCCCTTTGTTTTTCACATGTAATCATGCATGGTAACTGATAAAGATTGACACATTTTTGTAAGAGAAGGAAATGTCAGTTGAACAACTTGTGGCAACGTTTGGACCCAAACGCATATCGTAACGTGTGATCATGGTAAATGCACCTACATGATTCTGTTCGACACTGCAAAAGGGGTTCCCATGTTCTCGGCTTGTTTTGGAACAGTCAAGAATGGGTTACCCAATTCAGTCTATGACACAGTTAAGGGTATCACATCTGCTACGGTAACATATAAAACGAAAAACCCCAGTGTCACTTTTTGGTCCCCCAATATTTCTTCAACCAAATAGATGGACACATGAACAATGTCAAAGTAAGGGCATCATACCATAGCAACTTGTCAGTTTATATACTGTTTGATTGCAACTGTTTCATTGAAATCACTTCTTCCCTTTTGTGCAGGTAATATAGCCAGAGAAGAAGAAGATATCACAGAAGGAACTGAAGATGACCCAGGTAGTGTCGAGACGATAGAGATGCCTTCCTCCGGGGACTGTGAACCTTACGAAATGACTCTATGCCCAGATGTTAGTTACACGGAGACTCGTTTCCCAAACAGTCTTGGACATGAAGACGCAGAAGTCAGTTATACAGAACTGACTAAATGGGCTCCTCTTATAGCGATTAATTGTTCCCCTCAAATGCAGGAACTTTTATGCTCTCTCTACGCCCCTCCTTGCATCTCGAATTCAGCACCGGCCCAACTTCCTTGCAGAGAAGTTTGTGAAGAGGCGAAGAAAGGATGCGCCCCTAAAATGATGCAGTACGGTTACGAATGGCCAGAAATTATAAATTGCACGAAGTTCCCGGTGTACGGTGACGCTAATTCTTGTTACATTGGATCATTGGCGGCGCCCAATGTTGATGGTAAGTATCACACATCCATAGATCTCATAACCAAGACAAATACTTTTCCAAGAAGAAGTCTTGAAGAATGTTGAATGCAGGAACCAATCACTTGGAAAAATTAATAATAAAATTAAAAGAGGAAGTGCAGTCACTCAAACTTGAATTAACATATAGAATGCCCTGTTTCATGATTGGCTTTTAGGATAATATAACAATGTCGTTCTCCTTAATATTGAAATAAAATTTTACAGGGATTACCTCCTTAGTTTACCTTGAATGCAAAACTTGATGTCCTGCTACGTGCCGTAGTGTCATAATAGTACAGTAGCATCACATGGTCATTAGCACCCAAATGAGTTAAAGGTGTGTATAAAGCACATGGTTTTGTCCAAAATAAATAAAAAACTGAACATGTCATTAAATAAGGAGGGTTTAGCGACTGGAACAATTGCTGCTGTAGTTTCAAATTCCCTGTTTTCTGTGTTGATATATTGATGTATTGGAATAATTGAGTGTCTTATTTTGAGACAAGGGCGTCGATCGCAGGGGCAATTAAAGGGTGAGTTTATGCAAAAGTTTATGCAAATTCTCTACAGTGTGTTGAAACCACCATATAAGTCGGACAGGTATTTCCAGAGAGATCAGTGAACAGAGTTACTAGATTTGTGTTCCAAAATGAGCTTAGGGGCAACAGGGGTTATATCTATTCCTCACATTTACAAGGGGTGCTTTGTTTCCCTTTGTTTTGCAGACTGTTGTGTTGACTTCGAAGTTAATAGGAATTAGACTCCCTATACGAAATGCAAAGTTTGTAAAAATCCCATGCCACCTATGCAATCGTGTTCTGATAATGTTGGATGGGTGAATAGAAATTTGGCTGTGAATTTAAAAGAAAAAAAAAACGGTGAATTAATTTTCAACGTTTGATGTCATGTGCTTGCCCTAAGTTCACTTTTTGTTGAAAATGTGTCAACTTTACCTGTTCATGTCCTGAAAACCACACATCAGATTTTAATGCAAATGTCACCTAAACGATATGCTAAGAATAAGTACCTCTCTCACGTGTCAAAACTGGATGTGAACTTAAACCTTTCTTTTACTAATTCGCTCAGAAAGGGCAAGACCACAGTAAATGTTTTTTTTTTCCTTTTCCTTTTATTTATTTACAAACATTAAATATCTTTTATTGTAATACAGAGAATACGAATACGACAGATTGTGATGGTCTGATTTTACTCGGCCATTACTGGGGTCCATCACCTTTAATCTTTAAATTTCCTTCCTTGCCTGTTTCATGGATGGTTGTACACTGAAGTGTATCTCGATTTTCTCAACTTCACTGAATACGAGGATTTGAAATTCACGTAGACTAAAGAATAAAGACGATTAAAGGCTAATATGGACCCCACTAATGGCTGCCTACAGTCACTAAAAACAAGCGTTAATCGGATTCGTCTATAACTATACGAGGGTTAGACCTTCCGGCAGTTCATTACCTGAAATATCGATTTATTAGCACTCAGTACTGATAAACCTTCTACATTTTGATCAAGAATCAGGAGCATCAATATTCCTGTACAGATGATCATATAAAGTAAAATAAACTAAACAGTAGCCTCTCCGATAACGTGTGTAAGGGGGAAGGAGCTCCCCCTACAATTTATGACAACACTTACACTTTTCGCTGGTATGTTCTTGAAAGCTAGGCTATAAGTGGTTGACGCGTTTATGACATGTGGAGTAATTAGGGTAAATAGGTTCCCTGAAAGTATGCAAAATTGGGTAGACTGGCCTGTGAAAAACCTTTTAGACTATATTAGGGTTTCCTGCCCCCCCCCCCTCCCATGTTCAACACAAATCGACTTATTTCTAAAAAAACAAAAAGGGGCAACAAAGGGAAGTTCAGGTAACGTAAATGATGACGATTTTCAAATAGTGCTTATCACGGCGTAGCTACCGCTTCAAAAGTGTCACAGTTCATACTTTACTTCTGGCTATTTTGCTTTCTTTGTATGCAAAGTATTAATATCCCGAATGTATTTTGAACAAACACTATCAGGATAGGTCCTCTTTAAATAATGATGAAGAGTGTTTCGAAGCCATAAAACATATTGAATAGCTACCTTGACCTTACCATAACCAGAAACACAACCTATCCTTTCCTGCTAAACAAAGGTTCATACCTAGACAAGGTCTTTAAGGGGTCAAAATGCCTTCCCCGATGGGGAGTGGTTGTTTGTAGGGGGCCAGATCTGTAAAACTGTATTAAGTCGTTGGAAGCTTATATTTTAGGGAGAAAAAGAAACAGAGAAATGTTCTACGCAATGCTTCCCCAATTTGGGTACGGGGTAGGATGGATGATGGTATTAAGGCATCGTATTTTTTTAACTATTTTTCCAGCTGGCGAATCCTGCGAGATGCTAAATGAGCCTCTATGTACTGATCTTGGGTATACCGAAACCAAAATGCCTAACCATTTCGGAATGTCGGATCAAAATGAAGCCAGTATGGCAATGAACAACTTTCAATCCCTTTTGCTGCTTGACTGTTCGGATGCGCTTCAACCGTTCCTTTGCGGAGTCCTTTATCCCCCATGTGCCACCGGTACAGCCGTCAAGCCGTGCCGAGAACTATGTGAGATGTCCAAGACGGGTTGCGAACCGTTCATGGAAATGGTTGGACAACAATGGCCAGAAGCCCTTGGGTGTGAACAATTACCCTGGTCGAATGATTCCACAGCAGTGTGTTACGAAGGACCCGAAGGCCTAATGACAGATACGTCCGACGAGGGTGGTAAGTAAAGTGACTGACGAAAAACCTAAGCTTTCTTTAAAAACTATCGTACCGCATGATCAAACAGGGAAGCTCTGTTCAAATGTGTGAACTCACTGCACGAGAGTGTAAATTCACTTCCAGAGGAGTGAAATTCATTTTAAGAAGATAACAACTCCCTCCAAGAAGAAAGATGCATGCAGGGAACACTCATGTTAAAGATTGGTCCATTCTGCAAGACACCCCAAAAAGAGTGGAACCTTTCTCTTTTAGAGTGAATTTCATTCTTCTTGGAGTAAATTTTCACTCCTTTAAAGTGAATTTCATAACTTTCACTCTTCTTACGAAAGAAATGCCATTTTCTTCACTTTTAGAGTGTAGGAGAAATAGTTTCACCGTCATCTTATGTGTTTGAGATTATGGAGAACCAGAGGAGTTAGCCTAATGGTAGATACGCATGCTTATTAGTAATATTTCTCCTTTGATAAGCATCGAACGAAGGGGATGAGGTGACAGGGACAAAACATTGGTGCTGAGTTTATACTTAATGGAGCACATAGATAATGTTCCCCTTTTCCGAAGTACAACAGCAATTCTTATGGAGAACCAAATGGGTGCAAACAGTGTACGCAATATAATGGTCATAATGCTTGTAAAGATCAAATGGTTTTCTTAATAATGGTGGCTGAGGAACATTTTGAACGTTTGGTAAGTTGTGCCTCCTCGTCCTTTCTGGAACAATCACATGTCTATTCTAAGCAGATGTGATGGCTCGAACCTGGTACGGTAACTACTTTGAGAGAGGTAAGTAAGGATAATCAAAATCGACCTGACCCACACCGACCTCATGTTTGTGGAATCCTGTTGGGATGTGATGAAAATTAAAGTTTTCAAAGTTATTGAATTATGGAGATACATATTTTTCGATCGATCTGAATGAACGTTAAAGCGGCGCCAGTGTTAATTTCTTGAGATTTAATCCAAACCAAAATGGGATTTAATTTCACTTGTAATTTACCATTTGCTTTGCCAGCCAAATTCCCTTGGGCAAGCATGACATATGCATGTATATTATGATGCCTTGTCCAGCTTTCTTGCTTCATCTATAACGGAATAACATGGCGCCTGTCCTTTTCCGTCTACTCTGCTCTACTCTTTGTTCATCGCAGCTTGTCCTCATTTTTTGTGCTGCTTCCAAATGCATTCCATTGCATTCATTGCTCCGGCTTCATAATGTCCTTATCAAATTGCCAAATCCACATTCTGACACAAAGGCAAGGTCGATCTATGTTTGATCGGAGCGTCAACAGGGTTTTTTTTTTATTTATTTATTTATTTTTTTTTTACTATTGTTGTTTTGTGTGTGTGTGTTTGATTCATCCTGCAATTGATCTAACATTTCAAAGACCTTAAAATTCGTTTCCCGTCGGTTATGACGCACCCATGAGGTTGCTTTGAAACAACAGTTGAAGAACTTTGACGCACCCCTGTGTCACAGCTGCCTCGAACTACCCTCAGAGGTCAGAAGCTGAGTGTTATAATTGATAAGTGCATGACCATACCATCTTTTATGATTTGTTACACACTCTACCTAAGTCTCTGAATGTTGTTAGTAACAGACATTGTTAGCAGTTGCTAGCAAACCTCATCACTTGTAGACGAAGTATCCATTTGTAATGACAGTAAATCGTGACGCAGCTAACACAGACTTCGTTGCGGCATGGTTAAGGGAGATTTATCTTAAATTCCCTGGCATGGCTGGCAGGGGTTTCAACACCCGCCATCTATGCAAAGAGGTTAGCAGTGGCGAGGCAACAGGGAGGAAAGGGGGGGGGTGCCCCATTTCATCCGTCCGCCACTATTCTTCCAAGTCAGGTAAGTTTTGAGTTCGAGTGATGGAAAAGAGATTCAACGTTATGTATTTCAGAGAAAGAATGTCCAGTTAAGATGGACATTGTACCGTGTGAATTCAGTATTCAATTTTTGTTATATATTATGGAATTTCAGACTTAAGGTACATATTAAGGCAGTCAACCACATACCCGTTGAATGAGGCATTTGGACAGGAACCCTAAGATCGGTTCAATTGCTACCTGAGATTAGATGACTCCCAAAGATGAACAGATATGAGAAAATGGTTGCTCTGATACCCTAGCAATAAGTTTCATCCTTGAGATTTTTTAAAAATAAAATAGAATAAAAACCATCTTATGACGTGTCATATTGCTTAATGGCGCGCCGTCCCCTCATATCTCCTCTCAGGAAGGCCGTCAAGAACGGGGACGGTGACTCGACCTATTCCCATTTTCAAACCCGGTACACCAAATAGCTAGACATTGCACTTTACTACGTAATGTTTTGATAATTTTGCAGTTATTCATATTTGTATTGATTTATAGGCCTCATTGGAAACAGAACATTCAAAATATTGATTGCTTAATTTCTGTCTACAAGACAGGGGATTACCATTTCCGGTCATTGCCTGAGAGGGAGTTTGCGATTTTTCACTCTTAGGCCTATCTATAACACGACGCCCCGCCGCATTTGGTGCTCCCTTCAGATGGTTTGTCGGGCATGATTATAGAATAGTGACTGCTTAGATGCTGCTTAAAAGCCTGAAGAATGCTATTCTCGGAGTCTGAGAGGTTGAGATTTTTCAAAGTGCCTTTTCGCTCCTCGCCAGCTGATGGGGTTGGTGGGGGCTTTGCTCAGGAAGTCTTTCTTGCACGGTTGCAATTAGGAGGGGGGAGGTTGGGGAGAATCATCTGCTTAACTCCATACAGGAATACCCGCTTTGTACTAGCTGGAAATATAATCGATAGAAATCGACGTCATTGCTGTTGTCACGACAGGAGAAAAGTCTGTGGTCGGTCTGACTGAAACAAATTGGTCAAAAACTCCACCGTAAAACATTAGGTAACTAACTTACTGACCGTTAAGTAACAAGGCACTTTTGTTGTGCATACTCCCACTTCCCATTAATTCCGTATGTTATTCAGCAATGTTTCAAGCTTGGTCTGCTCCGTGACAAATGACAGTTTGTTATAACAAAACTAGGGTAGATGCGCACTGTTTAACAAGATATTTGTTGATTGGTTGTTGCCATTGTATTGATTCGATCGTATTCTTTGTTATGATTAGGGATTAGCGCTGTATTTAGCCAGTTTTCAAATTTCTTGTTAAACAGTGCGCATCGCCCCCAACACCACTCAGCAAATTAGAACAATCTAATGATTTTGCTGCTATGCACATGCACACACCATGGAACTTGTCGGGGTCATTAAAACGTCCCACATCTAAAACACGTGTTTTAAAGTTTAATTTTACTTGAAAATTTTATGGAATCTTACTTTCTTAAACCATCTATAAGATAAAGACAAACATTTAGTGTGACCTTGTGCAGTGAACTGGCGTAAATTGTCTTTCAGCTTGTGCATTGAAATTAGATATAAAGTAGGACAGACACTCACTCTAAAAAATCCTATTCAGATTTAAATAAAATCTTTTCAGATGGGGTACGAACAGGAATCTTGTCAAATCTTTGAATAGACTCGACTTATATAAATGAATCAAATAGTTACATTTGAACCATTTCTAGTCTAGTTTAAACAAATCTTTTCTAACTTTTAACAAAATATTCCGGTTCGTGTCTCATTTGACCAGATGTTTCTATGGCGCACTTATTTTCGTTCCGATTGACTTGACATAAATTTATGCTCATAATTTGTTCTCTGAACAAACTGCACGAAAACAGGGGAACGTAATACCCTATGCACTGGGCTCGGTTAGTACTTCCAAGCTGCTAATCACTATTCTATGCCGCAACAATTACCGAACTCGCTTATTGAAGATGGTGCTTAAAAATCTTGTCTAAGAAGTCTAATTATCAATTTTTTGGTTTGATAAATTTGCAGTTTGCGTAAAAGGTTGTGTCGGTCGTAAACCATGACAACAGACACTGGCGCGTAGGCAAGAGGAAGGTGCTCATGTACGAAATATACACATGGACTTCATACATTCTCACCAATTTTGGGGCCCCGGAAAAGTTTTATTCCCCCTGGAGGCCATTCAACCAGCCCCCTTCTGTGTCTTGTATGTTATAGGGAGACTCCTTTTGAAGTCAAATGCTAACCCCATTCCTTTCCAGGGGCATCAAAATCATGGCCCTGGTGAAATACTCACAGTAAACCACATGAGATTTTTTCCTTCAGCGTATACGATACTGTAGCTGGAATTTTCTCTTAAATCGTAGCTTCAAGGAAAGTCCAATGAAGCACACATAACGTTCATTCATTCAAATCACGTCGTGGCACTGTTTAGTCTGCTTCCACAACCCCTCCACCCCCACCCATAACCATCACAAAAAACAAGAAGTAAATTGAGTATCGTAGGAGCTGTTGTATGGTCCCTCACTTATGTCATTTTAGGTTCATAAAAATGCGTCCCGTTTATATTTAAACACCAGGTTTTATTCACAAGTTCACATGTGTGTCACCAGATACCATATGTGAACGCCTGAATTTTCCAAAAGTTTTTACAGACCAGTTATCCGGCGGCATTCTCACGCCGCCAATAACACGGCACACCGCGCTGCATGCACCCTTCCCTTGACAGAAAACCTGACTATGTTTCTGATCAAAGCGAAGAAAAAACTGTCCCTTTAACCATGGAATAAATACTTTTCACATGAGCAAGGTTGGTATCAACATGTTTCAATAACAGAATTTTATCCAAGTGTATAACGAACATAACGATATTATTCCACAACCAGCTGCGCACGTCACTGAGGATTGT
Organism: Holothuria scabra; assembly: GCA_037179385.1. Taxonomy (NCBI): domain Eukaryota; kingdom Metazoa; phylum Echinodermata; class Holothuroidea; order Aspidochirotida; family Holothuriidae; genus Holothuria; species Holothuria scabra. The sequence continues at coordinate 40,516,769 of CM074189.1, forward strand.
CAACCAATCACAATTCCGTTGTGCGCAGACGTGTCGTACAATTCAACGCGACTTCCAAACTCACTGGGCCATAGAAAGCAAGAAGACGCTGGACTTGAAGTACACCAGTTCTATCCGTTGGTAAAAGTTCAGTGTTCGCCCTATCTTCGCCACTTTCTGTGTTTGATGTACGTACCACCATGCACTGAAGACGGTTCAGGTCCACAACTTCCCAGTAAGGAGCTTTGCCTAGCTGTACTGGAAGGGTGCATTGATCTATTGCTGATGTTTGGTTTCTCTTGGCCAGAGAGTTTGGCGTGCGACACACTTCCATCTCAGAACATTGGTACTCCAGGCTATACTGTCACAACCAATACAACACGTAAGAATTAACAGTTTCATAGTCTCTCCTTGTGTAATGTATGAAGTTGTTACCCCTCTATCCTCAGGTGTAAATAAAAATCACGACATGGAAATAAGCAAATAATGAGATCAAAACTGAACTGTGGAATGTTTCTTCAAGGTTGTTTAAGCAAACGCTCTTCCCCAAACTCCCATTACGTCGGTTCGTCTTTCTTCCGGAAGCTTTTTCTCAACCCCAGCATGCGCTAAATCTCTTTCAAAACGCGATCCATACATATTACTTAACTCAGTGCATGATAAAAGGTTGGGTGTATTTTAAAAAAGGTAGAAACTTTTTTTTTCTCGCCACAACTAATGTTTCTCAAAGTTTGAAGTGTGTTTACGGTTAAAGTCAAGTTAACGTAACAAAACCAATAACCACATGTGTGAGGTTATCAAATGGGACAGATGACGTCAACTTCTCAACAAAAGCGGTCCTCTTCCTCTTGTGTAAAGATCTGGAGCTGAATGTTGGTGTACCAATTCTTGTGAGCAGTGTTAATACTTGCCTGTAAACAACAGTGCTTTCCGATAAAGGAAATTTATGTCATGTTTTAAGCTGTTTTTGTAGGTCCAGGTTCACTGCGTCTGCTGAGAAATTAACGGTTTATTGATTACTTTAATAACAGCGTGCTTGTTAAGGTGTTCGGTTGTTTTCTGACAAATGATTATACCTGCTGCATAACCTTGTCCTTGATATTTTACTGAAACATACATTACCGATAGACCGAAAGAAAAGTTGTAAAGATTACTAGCGTTGTATGCATTGAATGCATGCAGTGCATGCACGCACGCAAGCATTGTCGCCGTTGTCCAGCATTCCCGCAGGGAGTAGGTTACATACAAGCAGCCCATTTCTTGGGGAAACCGCTTTTGTAATTCTAAGCCATCCTGCGGTCAGTCAGTTTGTTTACTTCATTCCGAGAGTGTAACGCTTTCTGAGAATGTAACGTTTAAGTCTTGATATGGGCTCGCCGTGGCATGAAACTTCACACAAGACAAAGTTGGATGTCATGTCAAAGGTCAGGTAATGACATCTTTACCAAGTAACTCCGGTGTAGTGTATTTACTCTTACATTTTTTTTTTTTTTTTGCAAAAATCACTTGTCCTAATGTTTTCTGATAATTATCTACTCATACTTTATGTTTTTGTTCAGCCTTTACAATCGTTGCCAGCTAGTGTAACTGAACACTTTAACTTGACTACTGTTGAGAAATGGTATGACCGTCCTGCTATGTTCATTAAAACAATTATTGGTCAAGCCAAGTGATTGCAATATTACTGTTTTGAGTTCGAGTACAGTAGGGACCTTTTTTCCCTCATTGTTTATTTGATGAGTAAAAAGCCATGCAGTGTTTACTTGTGAAGTTACAGGTGCACCAAAATGTATACTTCACTGTATTGAACAGTTTGTATTTTCGCTATGCATGCGAAATTAATTTTATATTATGCTTGTAACAGGAAACGATATTTCGTAGTCAAAAACGTACAATTTCCCAACAAATTTAGTATTTGAGCAGTAATAGACTGAAAAATATTGACATCAATGCACTTATATGGAACAGAGCATATGTCATCGAAACTTGAACGTATTTTTCAATAAAATACTACGATAATTCCAGAGGGGAAACCATAATTTATGTGTAAAGTATGTACCGTATGATATTACGGTTACAATGTTTGTAAATATCGACCGAGTAGCTAAAACGTAGTCGAGGCAAAAGCTGAATTTGCAGATTGCGCCTCCTCTTTCTTCATGCAACATACACAGGAAAGTCTAACTAGGGATGAGTTAGGGCACGGGTCTGTTCTTAGGTCCTCAACTTTCAGAAACGTAAATAACAAGAGTTAAAAACATGTCTGTTGTAGATTTACCCCACGATCATTAAATTCGTTTGGAAGTTTCGCGTTTGTTGTGCGGTTTTTTTTTTTTTTATTACAAACTCGTTTACAAATTTAAAAGTTAATATCTAATTAAAAATAACTAATTAAAAAGGGGTATATAGTTTCGGTTTATGTAAAGGAATGCTAAATTGGTCTTGGTGTTGTCTAATAGACTTTATCCATGGTTGGATGAAATTTAGCTTCAATCGCGATTCCACTTTGCATGTTGGCCAACTTTCTCTGAGCAATCATGGTAAAACATCGGCATAAAATATATGCCTTCCCAGTTTTCTTTATCAGCTACCAGTTAAGTATCGTACTTGTTGGTTTCCGACCGCCTTGTTCAGAAATTTTTAGCTGGCCCATGGTCTTGAAAATAGGAAACATTTTGTCGAATTATGTAAAATGATAGGCTTATATGTCTGCAATATAGTGTTAATACGTTATAAATTTGCCTTTTAGCGAACGGAAATCTGTCCTAGAGAAAAAATGTACCTCACGTTAAGCCTCCACGACCGGCGGATTTCTACGATATACAATATATAAGTTTCTTTGTGAATAAGGAAACGTTTTAAGGCCAAGTGTTTTACCAAATGAGTTAGTCCTGGCTTTTTTTAGTTGTGGCCCACTGGCTTGTTTTTCCCGCTCCACTACTTATTCTTAGCATGACACTCAATGGCACTTAGTTCCAGGATATATGTGTATGTTTTGTTCATCAACTTGATCGGCCTACGAAAGAAGACATTATCAATGGTAAAACATTGTTGATATGTGTCACTTATGTGTCATTCGAAATAAGAAGAATGTTGTATCTGTCAGCATGTCATTACATATATTTGAACCTGTGTCGAGTGTTGAAGTTGAATGGTGTCGTTTTGTGGTGCTGTTTCAGCTCATATGTACCGGGGAGCTTGAACAACTCTCTGGTTTTTCATACCGAGGAGGACTGTGAACCAATCACAATCCTTTTGTGTCAGGACTTGCCGTATAGTTCAACCCGGCATCTAAACTTATTGGGTCATGCAAGTCAATCATATACCGGTCTTGAACTTCACCAGTTCCACCTGTCCTCCCTCTTCTTAAATTGGAGTGCTCCTCGCATCTTGAAGATTTTCTCTGTTCGATGTACGCGCCAAGATGTAACCGTGTTAGCGAAGATTAACCTTGTAAGGAGCTTTTCTTACCTGCAAAAAAAGGGGGGGGGACTTAAGAAGGTGATCAAAAAGTTTGGCTTTTCTTGGCCGAGGACTTGAGCCTTCGATAATTTGCCATCAAAAGAACTCGGTACTTCCTGTTATGCCAGCAGAACAACGCAACACGTAAGAAGTATTTCAAAATTGTAACTCTTTAGCCTGTCTCTAACACCAGAACATGTTCCTACTTGTCCGTCTTGGTTGTAATTAACAACACACCGCACACCGATATTTACTAAAAGGGTTTTATGTTTTAAAGTGATCAATGGTCTCCCTTTCTCTCACTTTGGCTCCGTTGCAGTAGACCAAGCCGGGGGGGGGGGGGGGGGCTACCGAATTTCTTACGAATGAGACGGTATTGTCCTTCTCATCTCGTAGGTGACCATGGGAGGATAAGACAACGCTGGTTTCAACTATTCGTATAGATTAATTCAAATATTCCGTATAAACCGATCGCGGGAGGATGAGAATAGATTATATAAGTCAAGCTAACCGTTTCATAACAATAAAAATGTAGATCTAATACTCCCCTTGTATGGACTTTTTCTTGTGCGCGACACACCATCCCAGGTTCATGCTGGGGGGAATGTAAGTGATTTGCCTTAAACTACATGTCTGCCTCTGTGAGAGCAGGGAGGTGTTAGGGTGAAGGCACAACGTTCTATTGACTCTTTGAGGAAATGTTTGTTGCCGACAATAATCTTCCTTTTCTTCCCAGCGATTTTTTTTGTCTCAATACCTAGACCAACTAGGACCAGTGATACATTGTCAAAATTCCAGTCAGATGGCACGCCCTTACGTTGTATCTCATTAACTTTTCGATACCAGCCTTCATGAAAACACATGAAATTTTACACTTTCGTCGTTTTTTGTCCCAATAAATGTTATTTCTGTTTATTTCTTTGGAGAATTTTAACGCTATATATATGTCTAGTGTGTTTATGAGTTATACGGAAAGTTGCGGAAATTGGGTAAAATGATTTAGCCTTTAACAATGCTTATAGAAGACGACTCGTCGAATTCGTTGCAAAACAAAGAAAGCAAACTGTTTTAATTTTCATTGACAGTCATTTAGCTAAAACCTTTGATTAGAGTTCGAAACCTAGTTACTATTTTTGAAGTACCTATTGTGTGACAGATAGGGCTGTTGTGTCGCCACCCTAACACCTCCTTGGTGAGAGTGACTACTAATTTCGGGTCTCTCATTTTTGACGGGCAAGAGGAGTCGAACCACACTTACTGTTAAACAACAGCTAAACTTCACAATTGTCTTCTTATTTTCTTTCAAAGTATCTTTCATAATATTTAATGACTTGAATATGCGTAATCAATGTAACTAAGGGAGCAGTTACTTGTAGCAAATTCAAAATTTGGGTCAATTTGCTTAAAAATTAGTGCTTGAAGAAATCCCTTTTACAGACCCTGTACATTTAGGTAAGCTTACCAGTATGTAGAACACCAACCGAGCCAGTGATACATATCTGGTGATGTAACCTTCGAAAATAAATTCCCTTTAATTAAATCAAAGCTGCTTTTGTTAGTATAAGAGTTAACCTGAACAATGAAAAATGTGTAACAGGAACGTTTCAACCTAATGAACATCATTACAGATTCAGTTGCTCGTTGGAACCAATGATAATACTGTTTTTATCAAACCTTGTCGTATAATATAACATGGTTTCCAAACTAACTGGATCCAGGGAGCTGTTGTTAGTTACAACTCCCCGCTGGGTCATACAAGGCAAATCGTTGCTGGTCGTAAAGTACACTTGTTCTTTTCGTTGGTCAAAGGGCCTGTAAGGAGCTTTGTCTAGCTTCAAAGGAAGGATGCAGTATTCTCATGGAAAACTTCGGTTTTACTTGACCGAACTATCTGACTTGCGACAATTTGCCTTCTAGTGCATTCAACACTCCCTGTTATGCTGTTCAACATTATGCAGAACGCAAGACGTATTTCATAGTTCTACCTCTGAAACTTGTCTGAAGCATTCTTCCATTCTGTACCTTCGTTTTATAGTTTATTTTTAAATGTTTAATTTCGCCCTTTTTATTTTAGATTAGCAAACAGTGTTGACAGCGGACGATAGAAGGTTTATATAGGAGGTTTATTTAAAGAAAAGCAAGAGAAGTTGCCGTGGCCCCTTTCTTCCTTAAGTCAAAACTTGAGGACAGCTGTGTAACATCTAACGAATGAGAAGGGTTTTCATTGTTCTTATCTCGTAGACCCTTGACCTTGATACTTTGGAGTGAATTCACACTTCTTTCTATCAAAGAGTGACTTAGTTCACCCTTTTTATTTTAGAGTGCACTTTTACAACCCCTTCCCACTTTGACATTGGTTATATAACAATATTCAATATACTGCATAGATCAATTCAAGCAAAAATCTTGATACGAACTGCATTTTCATAGTTTGCACATGGATTTGATTAAGTAAGCTTAGCCACACATAAGTAACAAAAATTTTACAAATTTATTGAAGAATCTGTCATCATTGTACTTTGTCTGAGGCCGCCAGTACCCTGTTTCAATGAAATTGGCATTTCGGATTCAAAGTAATTCCCTCGCTGAGTGTTGAAAATAAATAAATAAAAAATTGTCTGTTACCTTGTATTGTATTGATATTTTAGTACGTATTGTACAGCGTAACTCAAATTTTGAGAAACATTGATGTTTGGTGAAAACATATGTTTTTTTTTTTTCATTTTGGCGACAATCTACTGATACGACATACGCGTTGCATGCCCTGTCCATATATAGAGGAGTCAGTAGTAATAGCAGTTTGGGAGAAGACATTCCTCCAGCACTCAGTTAAGCAATCGTTCGGAAAACATTTCGCAAACCAGTTTTGGTTGAAGAGTTCCTTTTACCACAACAGATGATCTCGTACGATCCATTTTATAATCTAACGATTTTAGTCTGTCCGTAATATAGATACATCTTCGAGGAACCCTTCATGTTTTTCCAAGTAAAGGGCAAATTAATTTATAAAAATGTAGTGTAAATTGTAATTATAAAATGTCATGTATATCGTCTGCAAAAAATTACCAATGAAATGAAGTAAATTATCCAACTGTAAGCGTATGAAAGCATATTTGAAACAATGAAAGATGTGGATAGTTGAATAATGCAAGGGTATTATCAATACTATTTCATATTCAGTTGTATCTACCGAGGAGAATTGTGACTTAATCACGATCCCTTTGTGTCGGAACTTGACGTATCATACAACCCGGCTTCCAAACTTCCTGGGTCACACTAGCCAATACGATGCTCTTGTTGAAGTTCACCGGTTCTCTACGTTGGTCAAACTGGGGTGTTCACCGTATCTAAAAGAGTATCTGTGTTCAATGTACACCCCGAGATGTCCCGATGCAGAACCGCCTTGCAGGGAGCTTTGCCTAGCTGCGCAGGAAGGATGCATTGATCTCATGAGAAAGTTTGCTTTCGAGTGGCCTGAGAGTTTGGCATGTGACGACCTTCCTTCTCTGGAACTCGGTTCATCATGCAATGCTGGCACACTCAATACATCACGTAAGAACTTTTTTAGTCCTAAGTTTGTAGCATTTCTTAACAGGGAGTGGGATGCAAAGAACGTGAAAATTACCAGTGATTATTTGGGGTTTGAATAATATGATAAACTAATGCAATCATGATGGTGTGAGTGGATGTGTGTGCGTGTGTGTGGTTGTGACACTTTGGTAGCTAACACAATATTTCGAGGCAGGAATGTCTGAAAGTTTTGAAACTTGGCACATAGCTGCCCCATATCAAGAGGAAGAATCGTCCCGGTTTTTGTCGCGTTCAAAGGTCATTTGGGGTCACAGAGGTCAAAAGACTCAAAACACTTTAATATCACTCATAATCACCATATCTCAAGAAAGGAATGTCTGAAAGTTTTCAAACTTGGTAGATAGCTGCCCGATATCAAGGGGAAGAACCTTCTTGGTTTGTTTCGAGTTCAAAGGTCATTTGAGGGCACAGGGGCCAAAGACTCCAAACAATATCTCAAGGTAGGAATGTGTGAAAGTTTCCAAACTTGGTACATAGGTGTCCCATGTTGAGGGAAGAATCCTATTACTTTTGGTGAAGACCAACGGTCATCAGGGGTTAGTAGGGGGAAAGACTTGAGACACTTTACACCTAAGTCATTAACTCGATATTGCAATAAAAGAATGTCTTAAAATTTTCAAACTTGGAAGTAGTTCGTTTGGGGTCAAGGGGGTCAAAGACTTGAAACACTTCACATTTAAGTCATTAACCTGATATCTCCGAGAAAGGATTGTGGGACATTATATATATATAAATATATATATATATATATATATATATATATATATATATATAAAAGCGATGAAAAATAGTGAGTTACACAAAGATGACATCATAAGAGCACAAATTTGTGCTCTTATGATGTCATCTTTGTGTAACTTTTTTGGAGCACACGTGGATACTTTTCTTAGTATATATATATATATATAAATATATATATATATATATACATATATATATATATATATATATGTATATATATATATATATATATATATATATATAAATATATATATATATATATACATATATATATATATATATATATGTATATACCTCATATAAAAACCTCATGCCAGCTTGCTCCCAGCTTGCTACCAAGTGCCTAATATAACTCCCTCCCCATATCATATCTGGGATCCCTCAAGGTCGAATGCTGGAAGCCTTGTTAATATGGTACTGTTTTTCAAAGAGAATTGGTGTTTGCAATGAAATATGAGATGATGGTCCCTATCCCTTTATAGGGATGTTTAATTTCATCTTAGGGGTCACACGAGGTTAAAGTTTGACCATGTAAAACAAGATATCGCAATACGTATGCAACTTTGATGTCATATTTGGTGTGTGCATATGTACATGTTAATGGTGTAAGGTTGGTCCCGATTGTTGTTATTTGACTGAGAAGATACGGAACATTATTTGGCTGTTTGGCATTATTTGAAACAGAACATCATAGACACCTCATTATATTTTTGCTTTCTGGTACCAACGTAGTGATAGGGCCGCAATTTATCTTATTCGATGTTATTGAAACTGTAAAGAGCACAAGTTGAATCCCTGGAAAAGATCGTAAGGTGAAGTGAATCAAAACCGTGTCCGCGGTATTTGTCCTACCACTTTTTAAGACACACCAGAGGAGTAGTAAAAGGGAAACAGGCAGCGACTTACCCAGCCAACATGCCCAGTTTGGTCATAAATGGACACTAGTTGACCAAGGGGTCAGACTTACCTTTAAACCCTTGGAGAACGTGACATTTTTTATGGTTTATTATGAAAATAAATCCCAAACATTACTATTAAAAAGACGATCGCAATTGTATACTACACATAAGCAACCCTGGGTAGGTTTATTGCTTGCAGACAATTCTTGTAACCAAGGTGAGGGTGTTTGTTGCGGAAAGATCAGAACTGGGTAACAAGGTTAACTAAGACATTCCCTTAAGAGTTAGTTTATTAAGGAATCCTTCGATAACATTTCACAAATGAAACTACTTTTGATCTTGGAGTGTATTTTCCGCAACCGATGCATCGCGTAAAATCCATCTTATAGTCACACATCTGTAGAGTGACCAATACTGCTCCTACAAACACTTCATGTAGGAAACGTGGTCCTCCTATATTTTGTAGGATAACTTTTATCAGGTGAAATTAACGTCTAAAGTGCACGTGTATGTAAGACAGTAACAGGCAACATTCCCTGTAGCTTGCATAACTCAAGGGCATAAAATCTTGCCTCGAGTTTGTATTTTGTAACGGTTACGTACATTCTGTAGGGTTTCCAACATGTTCGTATTCAAAGGTAAAACAACCAGACAACTGTTTCTACATGTTACTAACAGCTATGGTGTCTTGTTCTTTGTTTTTGGTTTTTCTTTATGCGGTTTACCATGTTTATGTACGTGAAGTTTTGGGCGTTGTGTAAAGTGATGCTTATGTTAATGAAGCTTATAAATCTAGTGCGTCATTTGTAAAAGAAGTGTCCCTGGAACGAAACAAATGCGGCTGAAAACATATTTGAAACTATCTAAGGTGTGGTTAGTTGGATAATTAAACCTTTTCATTACTATTGCAGCTTCAGTTGCACCTACCGAGGAAAATTGTAATCCAATCACAATCCCTCTCTGCCAGGACTTGCCGTATAATGCAACACGGCTTCCAAACTTTTTGGGTCATACTACACAAGACGTTGCTGGTCTTGAGGTTCACCAGTTCTATCCATTGGTCAAAGTTGAGTGTTCACCGTATCTCAAAGAGTATCTGTGTTCAATGTACGCCCCAAGATGTCCCGATGCAGAACTACCCTGTATGGAGCTTTGCATAGCTGCACGCGAAGGATGCGTTGATCTTATGATAAAGTTTGGTTTCGAGTGGCCTGAAAGTTTGGCCTGTGACCATCTTCCTTCTCTGGAACTCGGTACATCATGCTATGCTGGCACAGTCGATATATCACGTAAGAACTATTTTAGTCTCGCCTTTGTAGCCTTTCTTTAACAGAGAGTGGGATGCAATGAACGTGAACCGAGTCAGGAATTATTTTAACCAACGTAGTGATAGAACGGCTGTTTATTTGATTCGATGTTAAAAAAAAAAAAACTGCAAGGGACGCGGTTTGATCCCCTCGAAAAATTATCTAAGGCACAGTGACATCTCAAAGACGCGCCCGTGATATTTGTGGTGCAACGTTTTAAGACACTGAAGAGGGGTAGTCAAAAGGCAGTGACTGATTCACTAGTTGTCATGGGAACCGACTTTTCTTTAAACCCTCGGAGAGTTTGATATTATTTTGTGCTTAATTTTAAAGTAAAAGGGCAAGATCAGTCACCTCATCTTAACGTAGTAAAGCAAACTAACCTTTTTCATGATTGGCTCTTCATAGTCACATGACAGTACTTTTTCTCTTCAAATGTGACATTTACTAGAAATCATTTCTTGGTTTACCCTGAATGTGCAATATCGATGTGGTAAGATACTGTGGGGAGAAATTAGAAGAAAATTGCAACATTAAGCTACTGCTTCAAACAAAGTTTGGGACGACTGTTCTTGCCCTTTTAATCTCATACATTACTATAAAAAGGACAATCGTAAATATAGACTAGTAGACTACATATAAGCAGCCCTGGGCATGTATATCTCAAGCAGATGATTCTTCGAATCAAGGTGAAGGTGATTGTAGCGGAAAGGTCAGTCATTTTGTGGGCTCTTTAACTGTGTCAGTCTACCCCATACCACAAGACAATTTGACAGCGGTATCGCCAAAATATGTGTTTGTTGTAGATGTTTATTGAGGACTTGGACGTTTTGGAAGGGATAACTATAGAAACGCCAGCAGTTATAATCTTGACTTAGTGAGAGAAAGTTGATTTCATCGGCGTTGAAACGACTTTTCAAGTGGTTCGGTCGAAAATGGGGTGTGGGTTGCAATACAGAAGTCCGCCTTCTCGCCTTTACGAAATCGTCAATTAGTGCGTGTTCCTAGATTCATTTTGTTGATATCAATAGTTTTGGAGTATCTTAGTACATCGCTAAATTTTGAGGTAACCTACCACATGCCGGTCTCACGGTATCACCACTGGTTAACTCACGTTAGGGGCAGAGAACATTCTTCCTTTTTTGATTCCTTGTCGAAGAGAGGCAAGGAATCTATGCGATGGTGATGTGGTGTGTGTGTGTGACGCCCGCTTGTGAACACTACATCTCAAGAAGGGTAAAACCTAGGGACCTCGCACTTGGCATGTAGATTTACCATATTGATTAGATGATCCCTATTCTTTTTGGTAGAGGTCAAGGGTCATTTGGGGTCACCAGAGGTCAAATAGTAAATACCTTGGAAATTGCTTGCAAACACAATATCTCCAGAAGGATAAATGTGATATCTCATACTTAGCATGTGGATCGCCCATATTGAGTCGATGATCCCTATTGATTTTTTTGGAGGACAAAGGTCATTTGGGGTCACCAGAAGTAAAAAGGTTAAAACCTTGTAAGCTCAATAACTCAAGAAGGGTAGCTGTGAGGTATGTCATACTTAGCGTATGCATTGCTAATATTGAGTAGATGATCCCCATTGTTTTATTGGAGGACAAATTTCCTTTGGGGTCATCAGAGGTTAAAAAGTCAAAACCTTGCCTATGCTATATCTCAAAAAGGGTAACTGCTAGAGTTAATATTCGTGAGCGGATAGGATTAAAGAGCACAAAAACATCTTTTAGGGCATACGAACATTGTCTCTTTGATAACCCTAAAGAAAAATTAAGGTAACATTAATTTTAGAAGAATGTTAGTTTCAGGAAAACCTTGTACCACTGTCCTCGAAGAGACTTGTATAAAGTGAGAAGTAAATAATAAAATACACCACGGGTTATTAGTTTTTTTAAAAAAAAAAAGCTAAGTTACTGATCATTTAGATCAAATACCCTTGAGCGGGCATGAACTGTTATTGTCTCAGGGAATAAATCAAATTGTTACTGATACCCCTTTGTGCAAATTGCAGGTCACTGTTATCTAACATTATCTATCGCAGTTGACTGCGACAGTGTCCAGAAAGATTGTCTCATAAAATCACACAGCTCAAGGGACTTAATCTTTTCTTGCTTTATATAAATAGTGTCTGACTCTATTAAGCCCTCTGGACAAGGCTTATTTTCCAGAAAGTACTGTAGTTCACGTAATCAAAGCAAGCATAATAGTGTCCACTGTGTATCAAGCAAGGGACACTTGACTTGTACTCTGTTATGTTGTTCCCATAAGTAAACTACAAATCTTGTTAATTTTTTGATTAATAGGGTTCGCATTTGTTGTTAATTGTTAAGGACATCATAGCCATTGGGAAGGGAATTTCACCAAAACAAATGCAAAATGGCTGCCACTAATAGTCAAGGTTAAACCTCTCTCTTCAGATGTTTCTATATTCCAATGCACGGAGGACAGTGTTAGGATGAGCGCTTGTTTTAACGCTAACTTTAAAGCAGTTGACTTTTCGGAACATAGAGACATCATATTTAAAGCTGTCCTCAATACCCGAAGTTTTGATTAAACTGAGCATGTTTTAAAAATGCCTCTTTATCGAGACATTAAACAGCATATAGTTTAGCAGCATCATAACTGTGTGGGAGTATTCTCTTGTTTGTGGAGGTCAAAGGTTATTTGGGGTCACAAAGGTCGAGTAGACATGAAATTTTTAAGTGGATAACTGTGGAGGGATCTCATACTAAGCTTGTGAATTGCTCATATTTAGCTTGTTGATGGTCATGTTAGGTGGGTGTTCCCTCTTGTTTAAATGGGGATGAAAGGTCATTTCGGGTCACATGATTTCAAAAGGTTTTGACCTTACTGTATATCTCAATAATTGTGAGGGATCTCATGCTTGTCATGTGGGCGGCCATGTCCGGTAAAATATATCATATGACAAGGAATCACTAAGCCTTTTGGTTTTCTAGTTGTAATTATTATCGTCGTCATCATCACCATCACCATCATTATCACCATCATCTTCATGGTGGATCCGTGACGTAATTGCAAAGTCTCTACAGAACTGTATTGACGACCTCGTCGTTTCATTTCGCTTTGCCATCGGAGGGTGAAAATTTAACAAATAGGCCTATTCGAATTTTTAATCTGCGCATGTGTTCGTGACCTTTCTGTTCTGGTCAACTGGTTTCAAAACATCTGAGCGCTGCGTATAACATACTGCCTCGCATAACATACTGTTTTACTTGCGTTCACCTCCCACCATCAGCTGTAAACACAAGTAAAAGTGTTTCCCTTTGACCTTTGACATATTGCACAAAACTTATCAATGAAGTAACTTCGTTAAAATATGAAACAGATAGCACTGGATATGAAGTAACTTCAAGAATTCAAAGAATTTGAACGAAGCATTTTCCAACTTGCTCAATCGAAAGGATTAACTGACCTTTCCTTTCTTTGTTCCCTTTTTTTTTTTTTTTTTTTGTTAGTTAGCCACGAACTAAATTTTCAAGTAAAGGCGCGGTCACACTACATGTAATTCGGATCCGATTCCTATCTGGTTTTTCGGGTCTTTGATAAAACATCCTCGATTTCTGATGGGAAGTGCCAATAATGCTCCAACGTCTGCAAATATATGAGTTGTACGCAGGACCATGAAAGTTAAATTTATGCTAATTATTCCGTGACGTAACATTGATAGACAGATTTTATCAGACTACGCTGCCCGATAAAAATGTATGTCGGTGTGACGTCACAAAATCAGTTGGTATTTTTATTTCATACACATCAGATGAAAATCATACATTTACTCTAGTTGACAAATGTTTGGTCCTTTCCGACCAGAGAGGGAGAAGATCTTAACAAAAACCAGAAAAAAATTTCGGATTGGAATCCGATCGGAATTCGTTGTAGTGCGCAATGGGGGGGGGGGGAGGGGATCAGCACCCCCTCCCATGACCCAACATTGTAATTCAAAAAACACTTAAACATTGCGTTTTTGGTTTCGATGAAAAGAGAAACCTATGCATTCATGATGGCGTGTGTGTGTATGTATGTGTGTATGGGCGTGTGTATGTGTGTATGTATGTGTGTGTATGTGTGTATGTGTGTGTGTTTGTGACACTTTGCTTGTTTACACGATATCTTGAGAAGGGAAGATCTGACAGTTCTCAAACTTGGTACACAGATACCCCATACTGAGAGGAAGAACCCTATTTATTTTGGTTGAGGTCAAAGGTCATCTGGGGTCACAGGGGGTCAAAAACCAAAATCCTTGTTTACACAATATCTCAAGACAGGAAACTTGGATTAATTTCAAACTTGATATGTTGATCCGTTATGATGTAAGGAAGAACCCTATTGATTTTGGTGGAGGTCAAAGGTCATTTGGGGTCACGTGGGGTCAAAAACCAAAATCCTTGTTTACACGATATCTCATGGTAGAAAACTTGGATCAATTTCATACTTGAAATGTTGATGCGTTAGGATGTCAGGAAGAACCCTATTGATTTTGGTGGAGGTCAAATGTCATTTGGGGTCACATGGGGTCAAAACCTGAAATCCCTGTTTACACGATATCTCATGGTAGGAAACTTGGATCAATTTCATACTTGATATGTCGATGCGTTATGATGTAAGGAAGAATCCTATTGATTTTGGTGGAGGTCAAAGGTCATTTGGGGTCACATGGGGTCAAAACCCGAAATCCTTGTTTACACGATATCTCATGGTAGAATACTTGGATCAATTTCAAACTTGATATGTTGATGCGTTATGATGTAAGGAAGAACCCTATTGATTTTGGTGGAGGTCAAAGGTCATTTGGGGTCACATGGGGTCAAACCCTGAAATCCTTGTTTACATGATATCTCATGGTAGAAAACTTGGATCAATTTCATACTTGAAATGTTGATGCGTTATGATGTAAGATAGAACCCGATGTATTTTCGTGGAGGTCAAAGGTCATTTGGGGTCACATGGGGTTAAAACCTGAAATCCTTGTTTACATGATACATTATGGTTGGAACTTGGATTCATTTCATTCTTGATAGGCTGATGCGTTATGATGTAAGAAAGAACCCAATTTATTTTTTTGAAGGTCAAAGGTCATTTGGGGTCACATGGGGTCAAAACCTGAAATCCTTGTTTACATGATACATTATGGTAGGAAACTTGGATTCATTTCATTCTTGATAGGCTGATGCGTTATGATGTAAGAAAGAACCCTATTTATTTTCGTGGAGGTCAAAGGTCATTTGGGGTCACATGGGGTCAAATTCCGAACTTCTTGTTTACACTATATGTCAAGGTAGGAAGCTTGGATTGATTTCAAACTTGATATGCTGATGCGTTATGATGGGAGGAAGAACCCTATTGATTTTGGTAGAGGTCGAAGGTCATTTGGGGTCATAGGGGTCAAACTCAGAAAAACTTGTTTAGGATAGCTCAAGGTATGAAAGGTGGATGGATTTCAAAATTAGTATGTAAATGAATTATGGTGAGAAGATGGTCTGTATAAGGTTATTTTTTGTGGAGGTGAAAGGACATCTGGGGTCATGATCAGTCAAACTTTGAAAAACTTGTCAAAATGGGATATCTCAAGGTAGGAGACTTGGATGGATTTCCCAATTAGTATGTGGATGTGTTATGGTGAGTTGAAAGTACTGTACCTGTTGTTTTTGATGGAGGTCAATGGTCATCTGGTATCACCTGGCATCAAACTCTGAAAACCTTGTTTGCAGAATATCTTAAGGCGCAGTATGAAAGAAAAACCAGTCACTTAAGGTGGAGACAAAGGCTATTTGGGGTCACCAGTTGTTACAAGAAATGTAGCATTTTATTGAAAAGAGCATGTATGTATCATCGAAACCTCAATGCATTTTTGCATTCTGGTTTTCTCTCCGTCCTTAGAATTTTCTCTCATGTCGAGCCCCAACCCACCCCACCCACCATGACACAATCCTGACTACGCGCCTGTTGTAGTGTGACCGTGGCTTAATAAGATGGGTTTGATTTTGAATCGACCTGATCCCGGCGTGAAGACAATAAATAGAAAATTTACGTAAAGAAGTGTTGGTGATAAAGACAGTCAAAGTCATTTTCACTCAAAGATATTTCAGATTGTTTGAATTCTATGTCAACAAACTATATCTCGTGACCAAACCGGGCTTGGCTGGCCAAATTTATAAATGTTAGCCTTACTGAACATACCTCTTACCCTGTTTACTGCTGTTGTAATGGTTTCTGTCTTCATCCCTTTTTATGTCCTCCATCATTTAACTCGTTTTCTCTTTCATTTCTAGTCCCCCCCCCCCACATACACACCCTTAACTCATTTCCCGATTTCTCCTTCCTCTTAACGATTTTCCTCTGCCTCCCACAACCATCCGACGACGCCATTGCTAATTTTTCGAGAACGCTTTCTGTTAATAGTTCCATTAAATACCTGTTCTAATCTCCATCTAATTCTATGATTTTTGTGGTTTGGATTACAATTCCTTGGTTTTTATTTATTTTTGTTTCATTTTATGCAGAAAACCGTTTATATAACCGTCTAACCATAGCTTTACATACTTCAATAGTTGGTGCATAGTATAACACATAAGGTTTATCTTTGGGTTTTATGAGAATAGAAGTAACACAGACACGTTTTTACGTGTTACCTTGTTCAAAAATGTAGTAGTTTGAAGCAAGGGATTGAAAGCTACAGAGATCGATTACTTAAGTTTAAATGATGTTATAAAAGACACTTGAAAGAGACATATCAGAAAATGTATATAATGTATAGTTGTTGTTTCAACAAACAGTTAATTCGGTATTTTGCTTATGCCCTTCAAAGCGGCAGGACTTCCCAAATACATGTCTCACGAGTCAACGAATATAAGCGAGTTCGGTAATTCGTTGTCACATGGAATTAATGAGGCACAGAGTGGGATATGCAAACCGAGCTCACCAGCCACGTAGTGTGCGGCGTTCCCTTGTTTTCGTCAGTATGTCCATACAATACCATGTTAAGCCAAGTGGAAAGAAAATAGGGGTCTCAGTGCTACTTTACGGCAGATAGAAAGCAAATCTTACACCAAAAAGACGATTTACATACAATCCGTTGCACAAAAGCACACTTGAAATCCCTCCTTTTGTTATGGATGGATTAAGAAAGAATGATAGCACGAAGTTTTCATGTAATCTAAAATTTTGGAATACGAGTTGTAGGTGTAGGATTAGTTTGTTTATCCCGTTGACTTTGAGGGTGTGCGCATGTGCATAGCCACCAGAACGAGTTACCGATCCAGGACTTATTGAGGAGCATTTTATATCTCTTACAGCTGAACACGGGGGAGAAGGAGAAGAAGGTCCAGGTACGGAGGGTGTCGGAGGATGTGAAGTCATGCGCCTGTCGATGTGCACCAATATGCCATATAACCACACACAACTTATAAACACTACACAGGATGAACTTGAGATGCAGATGGCTAACTATGCACCCCTGATTGAACTTGGATGTTCTAATGCCCTTCCCCAATTTCTATGTGCTCTTCATGCACCGCCGTGCACTCAATTGAATGTACCCATAATGCCTTGCCGTGAGATGTGTGACGCTGCTCTGGCGGGTTGTGCGACATTGTTTGAAACCTTTGGTCTGACTGACGCATTTCAGTGCTCACTTTTCCCTCCCATGGGTTCTGGAGCGTGCCTTATGGTAGATTCAGGAGATATGTCCGGTGGTTCGGATGGTAAGTTAAAAAAAAAATTCATATGACGATCTTTCTCATGTAAACATACAGTCGGGTGCCTACCACAAAACAATACTTGACGGATTATGATGGTTTTAGAGTGTAGTTTGATCGACCTACCAGTGATATGCGAGTTTCTTTACGTATGGCGGACGACAAAAGCCCATCGTTATATCCACGCATCCACCCACTCACCCATAGGCGTACGATGCGGGGTGGGGGGGGGGGGCTCCCCTCCCAATTCGGACAAAAGCAGTTGATTTATTCGGGCAAAATATGGGCAAAACATGATAAACAGTGAAATTATTCGGGCAAAAAATGCTTCTGCCCCCTCATAGAAAATTTACCCCCGTACGCCTATGTACTCACCCGTCCATTTATCCACACATTTTCCGACCCTCCAATCTTTTCATATTAACCCATTGGCCAGCTAACATTTTCAATAGTGGCTGCCATTGTCACACAATCCAATGTATCTTAATGAAACATGTCATGATTGTAAGGTTAAAGGTCATCCAGATTTCATATTAGGTCTGTCTTTGAAAATTCGTCAAATACTTCTCTTTGTAACTACAAATCACAATCGACATGCTTGCAATTAAATGGACCATCAAATTCGCATATTTACGTACAGTGGCGTAGCCACCCGGGTGGGGGGGGGGGGGGGGGTTGAACCAGTGGCGTAGCTAGGATTTTTTTTTCGTGGGGGCTATGGGGGGCTGGATACTTTTGTAGGGGGCTGGAATTTACTATCTAAGCGTAGCGCCACCATCAGTTGACGCGTAGCGTGCAAAGAAAATTTTGGATTTTAACACCTCCCAAATGGCTGGAAATGGCATTTGCCAGGTTTAGTTATTGTCTTTAATTCTGGTGAGAAAAATTTGAGATTTTCTCAGATTCAAACACACTTGTGAGACACTGATTAGCTCAGTTCTTTACTCCACTGGACTATGTATCCTAGGATTGCAAATCCGGAATCCAGCTGTATGTTGCAAGCAGCTGTTCCAGTGAACGCCCGATTAAGATATTACCATAGGCGTAGGGGAGCATTTCAGTTTGGGGCAGAAGATTTTTGCCCGAAAAATGTTATTTTGCCCGCAAAATGGTCAAAGCGGAGCGCCACCACTGGGTCCAGAAAATTTGAAAATTCGTACCTCTCAGACAGTCGAAAATGACATTTCCCAGGCTTATAAAGGGGATCCAAGCAGTGGCTATTTTAAAGTTTAAATTGCAGATAAACGTTCGCTCCAAACTAAAATTCAGCCGGAAAGACTAAGCGGAGAGCCACCATTGGTTGGCGCGAAGCGTACAGAAAATATTGAAATATCCAGCCCCTCAGGCAGTTGAAAATGACATTCTCCGGGCTTGTAGGGGGGTCTTAGCAGTCCCTATTTTGAGTTTCCTTTTGCAAAAAATGTTTTCTTGAAACTTAAATTCTGCTATGAAGCGTTCTAAGTGGAGCACCACCATAAGTTGGGGCGAAACGTACAGGGAATTTGGAAATTCTGACCCTTCAGACAGTCAAAAATGTCATTTCCTATGCTTATGGGGGTGTGTTAAGCAATCGCTATTTGATCAGAAAATTACCAGATAAAATGTATCACTACCAATTGATGAAATGGTCCCGCATATTTTCGGGGAAAACTACAAATTAAAATGGAATTGAAAACATGCTAATGAATTTCACTCCATTGCGAATCTAAGTTGGCTAAATTCAAATACATTGATAAAATTGTGTGACTCCCCGAACTTCCGATTATATATGATTATACTTTTGAAAAAATATAGCATTGCAAGGTGTGTTTAAATGAATTGTCAAGTAGACTTGTAGGAAGACATTCTCACACTGCATCATAAAACTGTTAAAGTATCGAAAAACCAATTACCCGATTTTCATAACCTTTGCCCGTATTTGGCTCTAGAGCAGGATAGATGGCAAACTCTTGAGCACCTGAACACCCTCCTGCCTGTCCATTGAATTAATTTGGCAATTGAAAACGTCCCAGCATTTTTAACCTTTGCCCGAATATTTTACCATTTCGGGCAATTTTAGCAAGACTAAAGTATGCAGTGGGGATGATGAAAACCCTTTTTTGGTTCCTTGTGTAACAAAGGAACCTATGCAGTCACCTTGGCGTATGTATGTGTGTGTGTGTATGTGTGTGTGTGTGTGTGTGTGTGTGTGTGTGTGACGGATTGGAATGCGAGGTATGTGGTGCGATAACTCAATAACCGAGTGATCAATTTTTTTCAAACTTGGTATGTATGTAGATGTTGTGGAGTAGATGTGCCCTATCGTTTTTGGTGGAGGTCAAAGGTCACTGGTGATCACCAGAGGCCAAAAACTGAATTTCTGTTAGTAGCTGTAACTCAGTATCCGTTGTTCAAGCAGTGGCATCATTTTAGGATAAGTTAGATTGGTAGGAGGTGAAAATGTTGGTACATTAACCAAAATAATTGGAAAGGGTCAAAAGGTCAAAAAGTAATGTTTTATTGATATCTTGCCACTGAAACATTTTAGAGGGGTGGTGTAATGGAGATTTGTGTTCGTCTAAGTGAAATGCACGTGATGACCCCCCTTGACCTCACTTGACCTCATTTGACCTTTTGACCTTTGACTTTTTTGTGACTTTTTTGTGACGTCAAGATTTGTCTTGATCAGACGAACCAAAAAGGCTATTACACTACCCTCCTACAATGTTCGTTACTTGAGTTACTGACATTTAAATGACAGGCTAGTGTGTACATGTAGGTCATATGTAGGCCTATTGCAATGCCAGGTTTGCGGTGCAATTACTCAATAACCAAGTAACATAGTGGAAATAATGGAAAGTTGTGTTCGTCTAAGTAAAGTGCACGTGAAGACTCTTTGGGTCTTTGTTCAATTGGTTTAAAAGTCCAGCTGAAGTTTAATGCCTTTAGACAAATGCAATGTATAAAAGAAAAGAAGAATTATAACCCCATCTCAGTCTAAAAGCAGTTTAGTTAACAATCAGGACAGTAATGCAATTATTATTAAAAACAACCTTTTCCTCACATACAGTATTGAATAAAGTTATTCACAGTGCAAGCTAAGATTCCAATTTCAATAGTAAAATATGAAAGCAGTTTCTCTTCTTTACCTCTGCTTTTACCCTAGGGACTACAATGCTGTTTCTAACACCCTCTTTAGGTTAAAAGGTCAAGTTGAAAGTCATTTATTAGATTCTACAGAGCTATGTTTGTTTCTTGGTCTTCTAGCCAAATTGTGAAGAAGTAATTGGTGGTAATAAATCACTATCGGGCTGCCTTTAGTAGCAGAATTGTGGGCTTTTCCTTATTTTTGCTTTTCAGGCAAACACATTGGGTAGTCTAAAGGACAACCATGACATAATTTCTAGTCATCCATCATAAATTTTGGTGGTCAGGAATGACCAGATGACTGTTAAATTTCTTTGGTGCAGAAGAGACTGTGTTTATTTAAAATCGGTTTTGATCTACTTTGACTGTATTTGACCTTTGTGACTTCTTTTTAAGGTCTGGATTTGAATTGTTGAGATTGACCAAAAAGGCAATTAACTAACCTCCTATACTACCCCAAACTCAAGTAAATGACATTTTAGCGAAAGGTGATGAATGTATTTGTCGCATGGAAGTGGGCAGTGTGCAGTGTGATAATTTGAAAAGTTTAGTGTTCCATTTCTCTCAAACGGCAAGTGCTTGTATGATTTTGAAATTTAATGTGCCCCTATGTTTTTGGGTGATGGCCAAAAGTCATTGGGGTTAAAGGTGCAAACTATGCCTTACCTTGGGACTACCTTAATACAATATCATCTTTAATGCAAGGAACCATAGTGCCCTTGGGCTCTTGTTTCAAATTCTACCCAAATTTGTCGCAGATCGTCGTTATTTTCCATGAAAATTTTACATTACATATGGCCTTTTCTGTTTTTCTGCAAAAATTGAAGCTATTAAAATAATCGGCCATTTCGGTCATTGTGTTACACACAATTTAAAATAGGCTTAAGAATCAGTGTTTCTTTTAAGCCACAGGCTTTCCAAATGTGTCGCGATTTTTGTTTGTTTTTTTTTTTTTGATCTGATTGATTTTTCGTAACTATGTTATCCTTACTGTGATACTTTTCCATTTTCGGGCAAATGCATGAAAGAATTTGAATATTCGACAATTTCGGGCATTGTGTTGTGATTATCTGTGGAGTAAAATTCACGAATTTTAGCTTTTTGCGCTGCCCGAAGGTGTAGCGACTTTTTTGAATCTTGACTTGGTTTTTCATGAAAATTTTATTGCGACTATATGACGTTTTTTTTTTTTTTTTTTTTTTTTTTTTTTTTTTCGGGCACACCTTTTAAAGATTTCGGCCACATTCAGGGATTTTTTGAAAAACCATCCCATTTATTCAAAATTAGAGGGCTGTCCATTTTTTTTTTTCAAATTCCTCCCCGAATTTTCCCCGAATTCCTGCCCGAATTTAAATTTCGGGGAAATTCGGGGCAGTCTTCCCACTGCCCCGTGTCGTACGCCATTGGATATGTCCAATCCATCCAAGAGTTAAGTCAGCTCCTGTGAGGTAATAATGGTAAGGTTGCGACCCTTGAGACTGCATTTATCCAACATGGGTTTGGTTGCCGCACTGGCCCATGACTGGCAGCAATGGCAGTGCAAAGTGCAAATTCCTTCCAACCATATTTGACCCAAATATTCTACCCACCATACCAAGTATAATTTTGGAACAAAATTGTGCATCCCCAGGAATTGAAAAAAAATCCCTACAGGAGATAGAAACAGGCCAGATGATAGGGGCACGCTTTAATCCACACCAAGGTAGCCAATTTCAGCCACTCTAAATCCGCTAGACAAGTCGAGAGATTCCGAAGATATGAAGTTTGTCACAGTCTACCTGAATTTATTCCGAAATTCAGAGTGGGGCACAATTGCAGAATACTTTGAAACTACGTGTATATCGCAAGTGTATATATGTCATAGTAGCCGGGTAGCCCGGATTGAATATTATCATCGGCCATCATGAATGCTGGGGGTGTTTTGGCTGGGCGATTCAGTGGGGGGTTCCAGCCCCCCAATCCCCCCCCCCGTAGTTACGCCACTGATTAGAACTCCCCCCCCCCCCCTCGTCACCCAACCTTGCAATGCAAAAACACCTAAATTAGCGTTTTTGCTCTCTATCCTTAGACTTTCCCCTCATTACGTGCCCCAGCCTCCCTCCCCCATGACACGACCCCCCCCCCCCGTAACACAATCCTAGCTACGCGCCTGTTTACATATGGTGGATGACAAACACCAATCATTCTCCCCACTTACCCACCCACTCACTTATCAACTTATCCACATATTCTCTTACACCCTCCTTCATCCGTAGGCCTATACAAGATCGGTCTGCCAACATTTTCAATAGTGAGTTTCATTAGCAAATTATCCAATGGATCTTAAAGGGTCAAACCTCTCACCCCAAACTGCAATTTTGGTACCCGGGTACCGAAATTCTCAATTGACTCAGCTCTTTGATTGACAGCTAATTCAAACAATGTAGAGTACCAAAGCTTATATTACACAGCATGAACGGTACTTAGAGTGTTTTGATTATATAAATTGAGTTTTTCTGTACTCACCTAGAAGCAATAAACTGAGATTGTATCTGGATGAGGATGAATTTTAGACAATTGTGGGAGGGGCTTAAGTAAGAAGGTTAGGAGAATTGGTACTGTTTGGGGTGAGAGAACTGGGCCTTTAATGGAACTTTATCATAATTGTGAGGTTAAAGGTCATCCAGGTATAGGGTTTGTAGGCTAATTGAAAATCCGCTAAGTACTTCTCTTCGTATAGCAATCAACATGTTTGAAATGAAAAAGACAATCAGAGTTTGACTTCCAGCAACTTGCGTTCCCTTGCGTTCCCTTTGCTTACCAGAATATGAACAATTGAAGAGATCATTCGGGTTAGAGAAAAAATTATTATTTATCTGTTAATTACCGTTGAACGGAGATTTATGAATTTTGTTCTGATAACAAATTTTCACTCAGATGCAGGACGACAGCTCCTACGACACTGTTACCAATCACAACGTTAGACAGGGATAACGGATTTTTTACGCTCATACCAGCGAAGCTTGTGGGTTCTATTGTGTCTATCTGCCAGTATGCTGGGAATTGTTCAAAATGTCTCTCCGCAAACATACTGTCGTGTACTTGTTGAAAATTTACCCACAATGTTCCTTAGGTTATGGGTAATAGATGGTGCTCAGGAATTTTTGGCCAAATGTCCCATATGACCTGACCCCTGTGGCACGTATTAAGAAATTCTGCAAAATGCCCCTTCTCCTGCAGATTTTGATGTACTATGTACCACGAATTCCCTGTTTTTGACACCATTTACTTTGCCATGCACTTCTAGTGCAACCTTTAACTTACGTAAACGAATAAACAGCTGGAGGCTGAATTGAGAGATTTTTTATCGTAACAACTGATTATCACAGTATATCCTTTTTATTCCCAGCAACCCCATCGGATAACTGTGAGCCGTTGGAAATCGGTCTATGTCAAGGTCAGGGTTACACTCACACAGCTTACCCGAACTTCTTATCCCATACATCTCAAGCTGAGGCAGAAGAGTTCGGTGTCATATTTGCCGCACTAGAGGGATTCGGAGAGTGCGGGGAAGAGTTAACGGCTTACTCATGTCAACTCCTTGCTCCACGATGTATCGGTGAACCAATGAGGAAAGTACCACCTTGCAAAGCTAGATGCGAACGAGTGGTCGAAATCTGTGGGCCTCAGTTACAGGGTTTTGATCTTTCGAGCGTCCTTAATTGCGATATGGTGGATTTATTTGGTTCTTATTGCACAGATGAAGAACTTACTGGAGGTAAGTCTTCGCTTAGGTTACTCTATTCGTCATTTCCAATTCAAACGTCTTGCCCTTTGCGTTGTGATGATAAGATCACCTGTTGGAGGACTGCATACTATTGAAAACAATTGGCGTTAAAAAAGCAACCGTAGCATGGATTAATAATGATTTGACCTGCATTTATTCCTGTCATCACTATTTTTTGTAAACAGATATTTGCTTTGGGAAAAGTTGATTTTATATGAACTGACCGCAGTTATTCCCTTTCTCTGCCGCTGCAAATGAAGAGATATATGAGCATTGATATGAACGATACATCTGAAATTTCAAGTTAATTTGGCTCAGTTAATCTAGGTTCGGTTAGATGTTTTTGGAATCTTTGTACCAGGCCTTTTTTCACGACTCGTGAAAAGCCCGGGTCACATTGCATCGACAACACTTTATATTATCCATGGTAGGAGATTTGTAGAAATCGCGCACATTCTGGTGAAGCAACTGCATCCAGTTATGTTTGGGCAGAAGGCTACAGCCAAGCGGAACTGCAAACAAGGTACGGATCGAACCGTCAGGGCCACAGCGAATGCGACGTCGTGTGGTGTCGTTCGTATTCGTGGTGGTCCCATGCGAGCTTTACGGTTACGTCAGAACTGACGCAGAGAGCACCATCTCAGCAGCTTCACCTTGGTTAGGACAAGCTACTTACAGTATAGAGATAGAAACCGTTGCCGTGCGTCCCCTTTATTAACAATTGAACATTGCTAAATCATTTTTATTGTCATCGTAATACTACTCAAATTAAAATCTTTGTACTCCTTTTTTATCTTATTTATTTTTTTAAAGCGCCACTGCACCTTGTGCCAAAATGCAATCTCGTTCACACTGCTTTGAGACGCGCAACTTGAATTTACAAGCCCTCTGTACAACACACTATTCGGGGAAAAGGGAATTGTTCAAGATGCTGTACACACTCTTAACCACACAGGCAATCAAGCATGCAACCGTGAAATGTATAGTAACATTATCACAAATTCTTGTACATGGACTATTTGGACTTAATTGAATAAACATGAAGGTTTAGTATCTCAGCAACGTGACATGCAATAACAATTGGAGTTTGGTCAATAACATTAGTTTTGCAACTTTTAAAACATCTATTTTTAAATTTCTAGACCTCAGGAAGACGTTATATAAATGCTTCTTTACAAAGTGTTTTTTCCTGGAGGATAATGTAAAACTGAATTAAAAAGTGAATTGTGCTAAAAATCCAAACGGCTGGAATAAGCGCAAAGAATGTCTTCTTTCTATTTATGAAGTGCTATATCAATTTTCTTCCAGGTCCGATACCCGAAGTTAATTATACGATGGTACACCACGTAACACCAGAACTTGGACTGTGCAGACCAGTAGAATATAGCATGTGTGCTGAAATCGGGTTCATTTTCACCTCTCCACCAGACGCGGGGGATATGGAAGACGCCACCGATATAAGTGAGGCTGCCCCCTTTGATTTGATACAGACCAGGTGTTCGGACCTCCTTATTCCGTTGACATGTGGGTTGCATGCACCTATTTGCGACCCCGTTACAGGTGTGACGACGGTGCCATGCAGGGAGGTTTGCCGCTTTGTATTAAAAGAATGCAAGAAGACGATAAAAAATATGGAAATGGAGGCCCCGGATGTTTTGTCTTGCAAGCAGTATCCTTCTTTTGATGACGGAAGTTGCACTATGGGTTCGTTTTTCTTTTATGTTTGGATTGTGTCATATTCATATGTTTTTGCAGTATGTTTATAATTCTTGTTTGTCTTGTACACTCCACCTCGTTAGGCTTTTGTCTCTCTAATAATTCCAGTAACACTAGCGTATGGGGGAGGGGCATTGGACCACGCCCATCTCCCCCCTCCCCCCTCATACCGAGATTGCACAGTCTCCAAACAAAAAAAAAATATAAAACAAATTCCCAAAATGAATACTTCTCTTCCTTATGGGCCTTGGGTGATAAGTCCGTCGTCAAATCTATCTTGGTATCATGTTAACATGTCACCTTATCTCCCCTTCCCTATACCATTTTTTCAGTTCCTAAATATACGTAAATTTTGCAACACTGCAAATTCTCTTCAAAGGGTAGCAGATGTGGCACCAAATTACATGTACTGAATTTTCAAATGTTTTGGTATACGTACGAGACGTAGGGGATACCTCTCCATAAAAAAGTTGAGGAAGATCTAAAATTCGCACAGGAATTTGGAACAAAATTGTGTCGCCACTTGAGTTTTAAAAATTCGTCATTTTTTCTGTGACTGCGTTTTACTCTTGCCCAACACAAATGTTCAAAATGGCCGGTTGTCTGATTACTTTCAAATCATTGCAGGAAAAACAGAAAAACAAGTCTATATTCAAATTAAATTATTTATTGAAAATAAAAATGATAACAAATATTTGCGACACACTTACGGCAGCTTGTGAAAAAAGTCTTTTCCTCAGCCCCCCCCCCCCCCCATATTGTAGTCTTGCAAATTCTGAGCCCAAAATGGTGAAAATTGCAGAAAGTGGGGGAAAGTTTTTCAATTGACAAATTAATTACACGGACAGACGTGAGGGTGTTCAGGTGCCGTGCCCGACAGTTAGTCATTTATTATTCAAAATATGCTATAATTAAGTAAAATCATTTAAGGTCAGAGGGTCGGGTGTTCACGCCGACATTTCAACAATTCAGTCGATCTTTAATTCAGCCAAAACTCACATAAGAGAAACATTAGCCTATTCCGTTGTATAGTTTTCACCCGAAAATATTCAAGACCATTTAATCTAATGGTAGTGGTTCATTTTATCTGGTAACTTTTTAATCACTGAGCAAGTTGCCGATTTATTTTTGCAAATGAAAATTAAAATTAATGACCGTTTAAATTCCATTCACTAACCTTACAATGCAATCACTTACCATCTGATAGGTCCTGATTTTTCAATTTTTTTTTTGTATGTTCCGCAAATGGTAGCGCTGCACTGCGAAAGTGTTTCGAGCAGATTTACATTTTTCGGGGAAATGTAACTTTTTGATCACTTTACAGTTTGCTAATATTTCTGGAGTGAACTCCAGTGATAACGAATGTTCAAAACAGCGACTGCTTAAGTTCTTTTAATTTACCTTGGAAATGCTATTTCCGGCCATCTGAGTGGTCCGAATTTTCAATATTTTCCGTACGCCCCGCGCCAATCGAAAGTGACGCTCCGTTTAGGTAGTCCTTCGGGAAATACAAAAAAGAAAGGAATCTGCACCTTGCAAACTGAAATGCTCCCTATATACGCTCATGTCGGCCAAGATTACTGATACCCTTTTTCTTTGATTCGTAAATTACGCAAATTTTAAAACAATATTTACTTTAAAGGGTAGCATACGTGGCACCAGATACCAAATGGGCACACTAAATTCGTTTCAAATTTCAGTATAATCCCCAAAATTCAACATCTAAGACCATATGATTCCCATTAAAGTAACAAATCTTGCACAATTTTGTATTTCGGCCCTTTGAATAAGCCTAAAATATCCCCTCCAGGCCCCTTAGGGCGAGTCCTGTACCTCGCTACGAACTTCTTGCTCGGGCCCCTCTCAGAGCGAAATCGTTCTCCCCCAATATTTTACTTTGCCCCCCCCCCAGTCCCCGCCCCAAACAGTTTTGAAATTCGTTTGCCCTCACAGATCATATTTCGTGCAAAATCAGTTTTCAGTGGTTTTTAAAGATCCTGGATGATAAGTATATCTTCACGTACCGTACGAACTATTTCACGCCAATTAATGTTGTCCCCTCTACTCTAGTCAATGACTTACCCACAGGGCGTTGGACCGGACCCTCTCGCCCTGGCTAATACCATTCATATTTTAGCTTCTAAAGTAAATAAGGTCTGTCATTTAATGAGGGGGATGGCCCATTTCCAAGAAGCTACTTAGGACATTGGTCTGATGTTGTCTAATTTCGCCGTTCCCACTTGGAAAAAAATCACAGACAAATGAGTGCTAGGACTTATATAATTCCCCATCTCTTGTTGGCCGTCTCCAACAAATCGAATCAAAGAGTGACATCCCAGTGTCAGGAACAGAGAAGTCTCGTACCCAGAAAGAATATAGTAGGAGAATGGTCTCGTAATTGAATTTCCTCGGTGAAGGGGGCGGGGAAGATGCACGAGCAAGTATTAAGACAAAGGTGACGCTTTTAATTTGCAATAGTCAGGAGTTGTTCGCCTGTATAAGCAGTTTATGTGTTGTGTGGGAGGGGGCATATTTTTCTCGCTCATCGAAATTGTACTGTTCCATTACCATTCATTGCTTGAAGTAATGTATAATTTCTTCGAGTGGGTACGTATCGTGATACTTCGTAAACTAAAGCAGAGGGTTCGCCAGTCAAGTAAAGAGGGAATTCGGGATTATGTTGCGAGTACCTTCGCCAAATTTTTAAATATTTTCCTCTTCCTTGCAAATCTCACAATTTGACCACGATGCCGTCGATGAAGTGTCGAACAGCATGTTACTCCGAATTCTGTTCACGAAACCTTAAACAACTTTCAACAAATGTAAGTTCTTCTTTTTGGTTACACTTTACAGACATAGCGCCACCTCTTCAACCAATCATTACGGGATACGACCGTACGGATGAATCGTTGACTATCTACGTGATGCAACCGGAAGGATCCTATGAAAACCCCGGTAGAGGGTTCTCCGGTTATACCGCCGTCAATGATATGGAAGCCAAAGTTGTCATGACTGAAGGTGGTCTAACGGAAATAATGTTCAGCATCTCACCTGAACAAAGCCAGCACCATATCGTGGTCACGGTCATTCCCTTTAACTCTTTTGGAGAAGGAAGGGCTGTCGATATACTCACCACAACTGAAACTTCAATGCCGAGACGTAAGTTTTATTTATACGATTTATTTGTGCGTGGTCAATAATATTAGGCCAACCCTTTGACTCCCGGGCCGAAACGTTTTTTTTTTTTTTTTTTTCGTTTTTTTTTTTTTTCTTGTTTGTTTTGTGTTTTTTGTTTTCATTGACGCACCCCTGCTTTAAGCAATTGATCCAAGATTTCATAAACTTTGACACACGTTGCCTGTAGCGCATAACTCCCCTATGATGCAACTATTAGTTTGCTTTCGAGCATCATACGGAGAACTTTGGCACTCATCAGAGTCACAACACGGGCAAACATGATCAGAGATCAGAGAGTGCGTCTTGCACAATTAAGTGCATTTCTGTTTTACTGTAAGCAGATAAGGTGTTCCCCGCTCCCCGCTGTCTGACTTCAACCATCAGTTACTATGCAATGGACTATGGCATTAGGTCATCTACCAGGGCATCTTGCATACGTCTTAATAAGTAAAATAAATGAGGTGGCTTCCTGCTTATAATGCATACAATCTTAACAGAGCGCAGTGGCCGGGTAATTAAAAAAAAAAAAAAAATTGCGTACCGGTAAAGTGCATTACCAGGATGTCATAATGGTGTCGGAGGAGTGTAAAGGGAAAGATTGTTGAAGTGTGGAATGTTAGATTAGGTTAGATGGAGTTTTACGGCCCAGTTCCTAACCGATTGGTTCAATTCGTGCTAGCCACGGCCTTTTGTCCAGTTGTGGCTCACCGGCTTGTTTCCCCTGCTCCATTGATTATGATGGGCACGAAGCACAATAGCAGTAGGTGTCATTTTTTAAGTCTTTGGTATGCCCCGGCCAGGACTCGAACCTCCGACCTCCCGTCTGCAAGTTTGATGCTCTAACCACTTGACCATGCAGTCCGAAATAGGGTACTAAGAATACGTGTGTATCCACCCCTTTAAACCTTTCAAGGAAAATGACATGTAAAATAGTGTAATGCGTTTCTCTCAAACGCAGTAAAGTTTAAACTAATAATAATTTCGGCAATTTTTGCATTATTTGGGTTTCTAACTTTGACCATGCGAGGTCGGTCCAAGCCCAGGTCCACAATGAAAGCATTTTCTCACAATATCCTTCCCAAACAAGTACCCATGAAAAACAATAACAAAATGGTTACTGAAGATAGACTGGTCACTGCAGTGACGTATTTCAATAATACTGTCTTGTACAGACTCATTCATGTTTACAAAAACAAAAACGGGCTTCACGATTGCATGGCAACGGAGTTGCTTAGGTACGCGTTCGTTGTCTAACAATGAAATGCAGATTCCAATTCGTCTACATTCCGCGTGCAATGGTGAGATCACTGCACGCGCAAACTACCCGATGTGCACGCATATGTTCCTGTGAATGTTCTATGCTAACCAGTGCTTACCAGTGACGTAGTCGTGAATGAGTCTATATTCTAATATTTTTTTTTTGGGGGGGGGGGGGGAGGGGTATTTTCAAATACAGTACAATGCCTCTTTCAGTCATCGTAGAAGACCAGCTGATGCTAAAGGCAAATCCTATGCCTGCTCACAGAATTCATCTAACCTGCTTATTAATTAGCTTACCTTTTGGCTCGACAGCTGGTAACTTGCAACTTAACCCCAGTCCGGGAGATGATGGTTCTTACGAAGTGAATGAGATGAACATGATGTCATTAAATTTTGCTTGTAGTAACGCAGAGGAAGAGGTGATGGCTTATCCAGAATGGTCACGTGATGGTCACCTGATCGAGGTCGAAGGTGATGGAGGTTAGTCACGTGTTTAATTTTGTGGACAAAATTCACCTTAAGTTCACTCGTAAGTTCTAAAAGAGAAAGGGAAATCTTACCGTTCTTTTGAAACTACATGCAATTGTTATTTCCATTCCTCTATCATTTTCCCACGGTGAGAATGGCGGAATTACCCGTTCTCAGAAATTTTCAATTTTATTTAATTTAAATATCTAAGTGACAGTTATATTTTAGGTAAGAGTTCAGTCAGTAAAGTTAACTTGACTTGCGTTTTCATATCCCGTGTTAAATATACAGTAAAAGGTCGAATATCTGTCAATTTTAATTTCTAGTTTTAGCCTGCTTCAAATGATATTTATTGGCATCATTTGGTCGTTTTAACCCTGAGAAAAAAATTCGCTCCACTTCGAAGATCTAACTTGTTGAATATAAAACGTGCCATCGAACCCCACGCAACTCTTAAACTTGTCATACATCCTTCTGGGCAATTCTCTTTGTCTTATACACACATTTCTGCACTACATTAATTTTTCTTCCTCTTCTGTTTCTCGTGATAAAAATAATCAAAGAGGAATTTTAACATCGTTGGGTGAAAAGGGTAAGCGACTTTTAAGATTGCTGGTAACAGTATCGAAGACATGAAACTCCATTTTGTAATTATTTCTGCCGGTATGCAAAAATCTGTATTGGACATTATTTGGTGCCAATTTGTATCTACGTTTGTCTTTGATGGTAATTTCGTGCCATTTGAATGTCTGCTACTATTCAATGTTGACCATGCAATATGTACTTCCCCTGGCCCTTAAAAGTCATACTCATGCCAAACTCTAAGCCGCTCTTTCTTCTTGCAGCTCATGGAGTACTCACTAAGCGATACGGCGATAGAACTACTGTCCTTCAGTTGGCCAAATTTGATCAGATGACGATTGGGACATATTCCTGTGGCATACCAGGCAGCTCCGAAATGATGGATGTCAATTTGAAACGTAAGATCGGTGCACTTACTTCATCCCAAACCTGTCTTGCCTGCCACAGTTCTAACACGTTGACCCCTCCTAGAATACTAATTACACCGAGAGCATCTCATTGTTTACCGTACTTCTTGGCATGTTCTTTGCAGGGTTTTGAGATGCACTGTCTTTTGAATATTCATTTCATTTCAGCCTGACTTTCCACATCACATTGCTTAAAAGAATAGTCTAGAGCTACATTTATATTTGATATGTTTAAGAGATACTACAAGCTTCCTGGTAAAAGTTTTATTCATTTTCCATGTTCGGCTCTCAAGATATTAGCAATTGAATGTGGCAAAGTCCACTCATAGAATCAGCCTGGAACAAGCAGACGTGGTGCCATGGATTTACATTGTTGGCCAATGTTTTGTTTTTATTTATTATTTTCCATTTTATACAAGTAAACCCTTGTATATAAAAGAAGTAAAAGAAATATACCTGCATGGTATATAACTTCCAAGAAAAATTTCCAAGAAACTTGGAAGTTTTTAAAGTTTCGGCGAAAAAACGTATTTCTAAGCAAAAAATGACTTGATTTATTTCTTCAGTTGACCCTACTGCATTGCCTCATTTCGAATAATTTATCTTTTTAAGCCAATAAATATTGCTTTTTAGAATTTGATTTTTTTTTGTAAAGCAAACGCAATATTTCCTTTAAAACTAGACTAGTCTAGCTGCAAGTTATCAATCAACACATAAGCTGTTTATGAAAAATTCCGCATGCATCTTGTTAAAAAAATACGTAAACTCCTTTAGCATTCTTTGATCTAACATATTGTCGCTACCATTAAATTTCTGAGTTCTAAGGATAAATTGTTGGCAAGTCCCTGACGACCCTGTGGACATCTAGCCAACATGCCCAGTTGGGCCCCAAATGGGTTCCTGCAGGCTGAGCTAAAGTTAGTCCAGGTTTAAAGGGACTCATTGAGTTGATATCGATGGTTTAGTGAGAGTGTTAAAGGATCTCTTCCACATTACAATGCTTAGTTAGCATAATGAGTCAGGTTTCATACCCAGTAGTTACAGAAAAGGTTAAAATTTTAATGTTGTGATGTCCTGACTTGTAACGGTTTTGTACATAATTTGAAAAAGTGTCTGGTTACAAATATTTGAAAACCGACTTAAACCGTTAAGTACTCACTCACTAACCAAATATTTGTATGTAGGATACTGGGATTGTCTAAATTTACTATTTGTCATTGATATGTGAATAACCTTAACAGCTTTGGAAAAATTTGTGGAATTTCATGAACCAACTCAATAAGTCGCCATAACGGCTGAAGCCCGGCCTGCCTCCAGCTGTGCTTCTGCTGGTAAGGGCTAGCTTAGTAAGTCCTCGAGTAGGAACACCTGTCAAACACGAATGGGTCCCAGCTGGGGCCCAGTAAGTAGCGCAGTAGGAACCCATACGGACCAACTGGACATGTTGGCTGGAAAATGGACATCAAAGGGCTTCCGGGCCTACCATCTGAAAACCTCTCCAATCGTCTGGACATGGCTCACCCACTCCACAGACCCATTATACCACTGCATCAGATGTGCCAGACTTGGCGCCGCATAATGAATCGTCTTATTCAGTACATCTCGAGTAACACGTGCTTTATTCCATCCATGTGGAAATATGTTTATATGTAGCCTGCCATCATTTAGCCGCATGAAGGGCGCAAATCAGAACATCTCAAGAAAAAAAAATGTCAAAAAAGTGCTGGTTAATTTTGCTTCTTGTTCTGTCATAAATTGGTTAGGGAATTTTGTGTTATTCCTCAGCATCACAAGGCAGGGGGCGGGGCATGCCAGACCTCCCTACAGGATTTACGTTCATGAGCAGCGTATCAGCCAAACAGTACTGTATTTGTTTCATCATACTTCTTACTCTGCCTGCTTCTTTGTTGTTTTGATTGCGTGACTGTACATTTGACTGACCTTCTCTTCGATGAAGGTATATGATAGTTGGTAACAATTATCATTGCTTGAAGGACCTTGAGAGGTACAGAGGGATTAAAAAAGCAGATCAAGATTATTTTGCTGTAATTTTTCCGCATGGTTTCATTTGGCCGAAACCATGTCGAATCCCAGAAAAGCCTATCACTTTTAACAGTCATAGGATGAGATCTCTGTTTATTGTAGTATGTTTTGATTAAATGTAGAGGAACTGTTTTTAAGTGGAATTCCAACCAGGAGCCTACATCTTCCAATGTCCGGGTATAAATGGTACCGGGGGATATTGTACAGGGCGTTATGAGGGTAAACTTTAGTTAACATGCACAGTACTTAAAAAGATTGTTGAAGTTCTAGACTAAAAAAGTCAATGGCTCCAACATGCATTTTTACTTCCATTTTATGCCGTTATAAGTTTTTGTCGTTATCAGTTTATGAGCCATATCCCTTTGCTACATCCTTTCGCTGAAAGGCAAATTCCCCTTCTTCTAAACTGTTAATATGAGTAAAAGGTTCTATTATCATTTGGTCGTTTGTGGGAACAGATTGTTCCTTTAAACTTATTTGTTATGGGCTTCAGAGCCGTAGGATTTACGTAGGGGCATCATCAGTGTGGGGTGTTTGCCAGTGTAGGAAAGGTTTGAAAGGAAGGAAGACCCCCTCCACTTTGAAACTGTTTAGAAGGAGTCTGCTTGCAAAATGGTGCGAAACTTTTTTTTTTTGTTGACAGGATTAAAAGTTCAGTTTAAGTCGTTAAGCATGGTTTTTGGCTAATAATTATTTTATCCATAGGTGCGAGGTCTTATGGGGAGGGGGGAGCGTTATGACGGGGCACGTGCCGCTTTGTCAACTTGCATGATTAGCTTATCCGCTAAAAGGTACTCTGCACCTTTCTTCGTTGAATAACGTCTGAGAGAGGCCATCATTTTTGTAACTACCCCTTGGAATGTGTTAATGCTAGTTTACCCTCTCTAAACAGTGCCATGTCAGCAGGTCGAGCAAGCTCTTTGTGGCTTGGATTCTCTCAACGTCCAGCTGCCCAATGCCTACGGTCACATGACCATAGAAGATGCGATGTCCGGAGCGTTCCAGTTTGCTGCTTTCATCCAAGCCGAATGCTCTCAGTCCCTTCCTGTTTTTGTTTGCTCGTCATTCGTTCCTCAGTGCAACACACCTTCCCCTCCACCTTGCCGCGAACTTTGCCAAGCCGCCATGACGGATTGCTCACAGTTTGCAATGGCGTCTGGTTTACAGTGGCCGGAATACGCATCATGTGATCAGTTTCCTTCAATGAGCGAGGGGAAGTGCATACCTCCAGAGGGAGTGGAGCCACAGCCAGAGACGGAACCAGAACCAACCTATGAACCGGAACCGGAGCCAACGTGTGAGCCGGAACCTGAAACGGAACCTGAGCCGGAAACAGAACCTGAGCCAGAAACAGAGCCAGAACCGGAAACGGAACCAGAACCGGAGACCGGTGCAGGAATGTCGAATGATACAGGTACGTTTCGACATTCAACATTTCTCATATTCTATGTAATATTTTGTTAAATGCATAACTCTGAGTTCCCCCTGTTTCCATATACTGGAATATTTTTCTCAAGGAGGGAATAATTTCTTTACCCTATCCCGCACCTACAAATTAAGAGAGCACTTATCCACCGGACTAAGACAGTTATACTTGCCACTAAAACCAGGTCTCTGATGTTTGAGATCTTCCGCAGCCCGTGCTTTCCAAGCACGCGAGTGCTGTTGTAAATGCACGTGACCGAAGAAAAATAACACTTTTGCCTTTGAGGTTTGCCCAAGTGTTCTTTGTACCTAGTGGTTAGGGACACATTACATCATCACTTCGACAAAGATGTGGAATCCAGGCATAGTTCAACAGTTGGTGTATCCTAGCTCATTACCCCTAATATGCTCCTATGGGTGTCAACAGAACCGGTTGCTAGTATTTCTCTTTACCAGTGGCGGAGGCTGAATGTCAAAATGGGGGGAGGCAAACTAAAGTTGTGGGGGAAAAAAGTTTTCAGGCGCAGCGCGAAACCGAACAAAAAGCGACCGTCCCTGGGAGTGGGGTCCAGGGGAAAACCATTTCTCCGGAGGTAAAATTAAGTCTCTGGAGAGGTATAATATTTGTTAGGGGGCGACAGAGGGAAGGGCAAAAATCTGGGGGGATCCCCCTCTTTCCCCACCGTAGCGCCGCCAATTCTCATTAATGATAAGATCATTCTCCGTAAAAAGAAATGACATGAATTTATAGGCCTTCAAGACTCATGTATTATTTATGGTATAGGTTCTGTATTTACAATGATTTTCTTCAGCCTGGCGTTGCCGATTCCCCTATGTTAAAAAGGTTTATCTTGTCCTCTCAAATTCCCCCTCCCCGAAGGATATGTTGTGTAGTTTCTTCCGTAATCAAAATCCAGGTAAATGACCCAAGGTTATGTTTTTAAGTGTTCAAAATTAATTTTCACTCTTCATCCCTGTTTGCAACCCCCTAGCTTCATTCCATTTCATTTTAAACCATACACCAACATCCGTCCCTTTTGCTCTTTCGCTGAAGTAAAGTTAAAGATACTACTAACATGCAAAGATAGGAATACGCATTAAAATACAAAAACAAAGCTAGTGCATTAACAAAAAGATTGCAAATTTTGCAGTGAAATAGAAAAAAAATATTTAATGCGTCACGAAGAATTTCAAGAAAAAAAGCTGAATGCAATCAGATTCATTTGCATGCAGTAACAGTTAACAAAGTTCATTTCATACGTTTTTTCAAGGTTCTAATGTTCAAGTAAGTAATGACTGGGGCACGCCCGTAGCCAGACAACGTAATGAAGGGGGACAAACGTTTGTGGGGGGGGGGGGGGCTATTTGTGTAAGGTTGGGTGAGCAAATGTTTAGAAATGTATGTAGCAAATTAAAGACGTCAAACTCTTTCGAGGGCGAGCCTATTTCAGGGAGCTCCCCCCCCCCCCCTTTTGGCCACAGGGCTGGGTTTTGGGATTGAAATGATAAATGTTTTTGGAGGAAAATATGGATCCTTCTCATTTCTTTCGATCTCGAGACCGAAATTGTAAGAATTCGTTTTTGCTTATAGTGCATTTGAAATTTCTATTCAACAAACAAAGGACCATCGAACCAGCAACAGCACGTCAATGGTTCGTCGATTTGAATATTGTTACCATAATCACTTTTACAGGATGCGTCCAATTACTCGTTAAAACATAGTTGTTGACACGACAACCTACTAATGTAACTTGTCACATTATGATGCTGAATTAAGGGTTCCTAAAATACCATTGAGCCATGGACTTCAATATGCGTATATTTTTGGTGTAAAACGGTGACATGAGCCTTTTTTTTCTGGGCAAGTGTGGATACACCTGCAAGTGGGCATATCCCCACTTGCCAAATGCAAAATTAGCCATGAAATTGAATTTCTCATGTTTCAAGGTTTTGCCACAGTAAGTTTGAAGCATTTTGGAGTTTTGCCCAATTTCCATGTGATGTACCTAACATTAGGTGTTAAACCATGGGCTGGTGCATGGGTGTGTGTGTATCTGTGTAGTACCAGTAAATGGGGGACATGAGGGTTTTTTCCCCTAGTCAAGTGTCGATACACCCAAAGTGGGGTTATCCAAATTTTCATGGTTAAAAAAATGTGTCCCCGATTGACGGTCAAAACATGTATGCGTGTGTATGGACAGAGCATGTTACGCGTTGGGCCTATCCGTAGATCGTTCCCACCGATTGTGTCAAAAAGGCCACTAAGATGGCTGCCGTGAAGCTCATATATGTATGATTTGATGGGCGACTAGGTAATATTCTAAACAAAAATTAAACTTGAGTGGGAAACAATATTAAATACCTGCACTATTTTCAGTGATTTTGACCTTACCTTGCATTATTTTGAAAATATTTCAAGTTTCTTGCAAAACTGTTGATTTGAACTACTTGAGCAAGACCAAACTTTCACATACACAAAACCATAACAGACAACCATATTAGTTGCTATGCCTATACTCACGCATACGGCAGCGACAATCTATAAATAGTTTGCTTTGTCCATGTTTATATGAAGTCCGTGCATTACGCGTATTGCAGTAACATTAATCAGACACTTGGCTGGTTAGTTGTTCAGTTGACTAGTTAGTAAGAGTACTATAAGCAGGGAGGTCTAATAACACCTCCCTGCTATAAGGCTCAACTTATACATGAATCCGTTGGCCAAATGATACTAAGATTTGTCGGTTATTTGTAAGGTCTAGCTTCTCCCTCATTTCTTTCCACAAAATGAACCATGAATAACTTTATTAAATTCAAAACTGGGATCTAACTTGCCTATTTTGGGGCATGGAGCTTTTTCCAACCATTTGAGATATGATATGCGCTGTTAAACTTTTTACAACAACTAATGACTTATGGACGACAACAATATCTCACCAATATTTTACTGTCGAATTCGTCTCTACCCTTCTGGGTGATTGAGGGTGATACGTGTGTTTCTAATTTCTCTGTCCATTATAGGATCCGACTCATCCAGCGCAGCAGAACCACCACAAGTCATCAAAATGCGTCGATACGACATAATGCAGCAGGGCTTAGAAGGGAAGTTCCAAGGCTGGGCAGATGTTCAAGGACAGGGTGCCGCCAATGATTATTGCAGGTCAGCATTGTCTCTTTGTTATACCCAGTTCGAAAAATTAACGTAATTTAACCTCAGGTTTCCTTCCAAATTTTGGTACGAAAGAAAAATAAAGCTGCCATTTCTTTGCATTTTGATCAGTATATGTCCGCCATTTTCCAACAATAGGCCTATTAAGCGGTAAACTTTTAGCGGAAAATGCCTATAGCAGGCTAGTGGACTGCGTAGATAATATTCAGGGGCCCCTGGAATTTAGGTAAACCGGATCAAAACGGAACTGGCTACTGCATGTTCTCAACTTACATAGGAAGGGACGTAAAAGAATTTGGTCTTTGGGCCGTCTCTGTCCCTGGACCACAAGGATCCCTCTACACCCTCCGCCCGTAAGTGTAGTAGCTGATCAGCTTATATTTTCATACAGTTAACATGTTTGGTAACGGTCCCATTGAAGTTTGTAAACCTGTTGGACCCCATGCGGGCCCATATAATTCCTAGGACTTCCATTGGTTGCCTGCATTCATGAGGTATGTATGTTATGCACTTTCCAATATTTCTCCGATGTTGCAGTTCCTGTTATGCACCCAGAACTTTCCTTTATTGTCTTTTGGGTCATAGGGACTACCCAATGTGGAGTAGGGGTGGCGTCAGCGGGAAGGGGGTGTAGGTTTAGGGGTCATGCCCCCCTTCGCGAAACTGCCCCCCTCCCCACCACCACCACCACCACCACCACGTCGGGAAAGGACGGCGATTTCGTCGGGGAGACCAAACATTTTTTAAAAAAGTAATAAAAAACCCCACAATGACTGAAGTTACTGGATGGGCCATCTAGGACATATTTTTGTTTTGTTATGCTATTTTAATACATTTGGGAATCGATTTCAGATCACTTCATAACTCGGTTAAACCTTATCTATGTACCTTGTCTTACGGCAATTTTTTTTTTTTTTTTTTTTTTTTTTGTTGAGGTCTAAACATGAAAAACGTAAACGACTGAAGTTGCTGGATGGATGGCCATGTTTTTTTTTTCCTTTTGAACTATTTTTTTCTTTTGGAACGTTATTTTAATGCACATCTGAATCGGTTTCAATCACTCCCTACTAGCTCTTCTATCCCTCATCCCATTTTCACTCCGTGCGCGCAAGTTCATGCCCACGTCGGGGACGGGCTACCAAATCCGATTTCGTCGCGTAGCTTCCATCTACAACCCCACGATAAAAGATGTGGGTCTGTAGTCACTCGGACGACCTTCTTGGACTTGTTTACTAGACGACCATATATTCTTCAAGGAAACTCATATTTCCGAATTCTCCTTACAAAAACGGACGAGAAGTTGTTCATTTGCGGGCACTACCCACTGGTCTGCCATCTGGCGTGCCCGGACAGCCGAATTCTCACAAAGGTAATGAGTATCGGCCATGTCGTTTTCAGCTACACATAATGATAATCAGTGGTGTGAGAAACTCTCCCCATAAGTGTGACTGAGAATTTATTTGAAGGCACCTTGTAACGTGACATATTTTTAAATACGTTGGGAGTAAAACCATTTATAGTCTGGAGTTTGGGCAGTCACGTTAAAAATTTCGTCTGTTTAGTTGACCTTGCAATTGAATTCAACGAAGATTCTTAGTACAATAAAAAACATTAAAGTATGTTTTCAATGCCGTTGCATAGTTCCCTCAGAAAAGAGACAACATCATCACGTGTAATTGTAGCAGTACCTTTTATCTGGAACTTTTCTGATCATTAGCAAGTTGGTGTTTTTTCTCTATTGAAGTGAAACTTTCATTTTGAAGGAAAGCTCAAAGTAACGACTGCTTCATTTCTAGTTACATGTCTGGGAATTGCCATTTCGGCTTTCCTAGGGGTTAGATTTGTTAACAATTTTCTGTACGCTCCGCGCCAACTGATGGTGGCGCTCCGCATAGATAGTGTTTTAGTCGAACTAACTGATGAGAACAATGCGTGTTTGTAAATTATTCTTCGTTTTGGGGCAATATTACACTCTAAAAAATATTGGGGAAATATTTGCCCAACTTTTTACCAACACTGGGTATATATGTGTCCTCCCAACAATTGGGCAAACTGTTGGGCAAATGGTGTTGGGCAATGCAACTACCCAGTAGTTGGGCACTACTGAATGACCAACTTTTAACCAACACTGGATATATATTTATCCTTCCAACTGTTGGGCAATGCAACTTATCCAGTATGTTGGGTGCTTGTTTGGATTTCAATAATTTCAATATAACCTGATATATAATTACAAAGTACCCTAACACATACA
The DNA here is from genome assembly GCA_037179385.1 of Holothuria scabra. NCBI lineage: Eukaryota > Metazoa > Echinodermata > Holothuroidea > Aspidochirotida > Holothuriidae > Holothuria > Holothuria scabra. Next base: position 40,557,867 of record CM074189.1, read on the forward strand.
CCGATTATCCTCCAAGAGTGGTTGGGGGCACCAGCTTTTTTCTAAAAGTCCCCACGACTCTCTGGCGAAGAGCCAAGGGGCGAAAACCAAACGATTACTCCCGGAGGAGTTCTGCTCCCTTAAGGAGCTTAACGTCCCAAATGGACAAGTACGCCCTCCAAAGGGCAAACACTGAGTGGTCCTGCTCTAGACTGGCTGAATAGAACAGAAGCCACAACCTGCGATGATGCTTTTTTCTAAAAGTCCCCACGACTCTCTGGCGAAGAGCCAAGGGGCGAAAACCAAACGATTACTCCCGGAGGGGTTCTGCTCCCTTAAGGAGATTAACGTCCCAAATGGACATGTACGCCCTCCAAAGGGCAAACATTTTTTCTAAAGTCCTCCCGACCCTCTGGCAAAGGGCCGTTCGGCGAAACCAAACTTGATACTGCTTCCCGAAGAAGCTATTACGTCAACTGAAGGACAACACTTAACGACCAACCTCGCGGTCTTCAGACCATTTTCATCATTGGTCTGTCATGTATGGCTCCATTCTTGACTGGATGAAAAGAACAGACAAAGGGCAAACACTGCTCTTGGTAGGTAAACAGTGAAGTGTGTAGTGTAAAGCATCAAACTCAATCGTGAACTTTGCATTTCTTCTCCCATTGATTATGTAGCAATGAAAACATCTTTTTTCTATGCGACCATTGCTCTTTAAGTACTTTCGTCCAGATTTTTAGTGCCATTCTACCGTTAGCTTTTTATTTACCAAATACAACTTTATTCAACCATGAGATCTTATAATGAACCACTTATATTACAATAATTTTCTGTAAAACTTAACTGATCTTTAACTAATCATCTGATTGGTCAATTACATTTTACCCAACTGTTGGGTACTTTAAAACTTGCCCAACACATTTTACCAACACCTGGATTTACCCGACCTTAATTTGCCCAACAATATGGGTACAGTTGTTTACCCATTTGCTGGGCAATAATTTGCCCATGTTGGGCATTTTGTATTTTGACCAACACTTTTTACTCAACAGTTTTTAGAGTGTATAAAGTGAAAATAATTTAATTGCGAAAGAAATCTGAAAAAGGACTTCTTTAATTCTAGTTACGAGCCCATTTTCTGCTGTCCCGGGATTCTCAATTTTTAAAAAAATTATGTGCGCTCGACTAAGATGGTCTTTCGGGCAGGATCACATTTTTTCGGACAAAAAAATATTCTGCCCCTCCCAAATTGACACACTCCTGTACGCCTTTGACAATAAATAAAATATTAAACTTCAAGTATATGCGGGGCCAGATTTTTTTCTCGGGAAAATGCTCCAATATGGTCAGAGGGCCTAAATCTGCATGATGATATTCAGTAACCTCAATAAAACTAGATATCACCCCCTACATGAATTTCCTCATTGGAACGTCAGATTCCTCCATAAAACCCAAAATCGTCACAACATTACAACTTTGCTCAAATATTAGCTTTAAATTGTTAAAACTGGCAAAATTTTCCAATTGTCGATGGATACTCCGTAAAAAAATAACCAAAGCCAACTCTGTTAATCACCTGGCATACTACCTAATTTTGCCCCTGAAAGGCATACCACATAAAAAAAAAGAAACCAAATTTTGTCATTATAACCTTTTCTTTTATTATAGTCCAAAGTTTCTCTATTATAATAAGCTCTTCATTTTCAAAGATTCGTTCAAAAAAGTAAAAAACTATCCGGTCAAACTTCTATCTAGCCTCGTCTCGAAGCCGTAGTAGGTCTTGTACGATTCAATGCGTAACCCCAAAAGAATTTCAGCTGTGGTCCATATAACGTTTTTGATTTTTCCCTTGTGAAGGACAGAATCTTCAATAAACACCCCAAATTTTTTAAAGTACCGACAAAAGCCAAATTTCTTTCAAAAGTTTTCATTTTTACTTCAAATAAACTCCAGATTTTTCAGTATTTTTAAAAAACAAAGCTCAAATTTCGTCGCCTTCCGCTCGCCTCAAATTCTGCCAAGTCACGTTCCACCGGGATATAACATCGCCTTTGTCGGGACCTTGGAATTCTGGCCCCCCTGTCGGGGAGCATGGCCCCCCTGTCGGGCAAATCCTAGCGCCACCCCTGATGTGGAGCCCTCAGTAATGATGGGTGCAGAATGGGTCCAATATGGTGTAAGAGAAGGGTACCATATAAGAATGTTACAACGTAAATTGCGGAACTTAGATAATATTTCACCACTCTATATGAGAGTTGTGGAGAGAATCTATCTCGGAATGAAAAACTCTTGTCTTTTCGACTATTTAAATGTTTTAAACTATGAACAGGTACTGCATGCCAAACACGGTTTTACACAGAAAACGACAAATTTGTAAAATATGCTACTTTAACAGGCGCTATTTCACTGGAAGTTACTGTAGCGATGTAGCCCCATCCCCTCCCAACGCTTTGTGATGAAAGCATCAGAATTGTAGTCGGGAGGTCGGGAGTTCGAGTCCTGGCCGAATCATACCGAAGACTTAAAAAACGGAACCAATTGCCACTGTGCTTGAAGTAGGAAAAACAAGTCAGTGAGCCATAATTGGAAAGAGGGGCGTGGCCCGCTTGATTTGGACCAATTGGTTGAAAACAGGGTCATAAACTCCATTTTACGTAACCTAACCCAACTAAATTGTTGATATCTCAATTCCATACCATTGCATTCTAGATACCAATCTTTTTCTTAAATACATATAAAAAGGCCAACATCTTTAGTGAAGAGAGCATTGCCCTAGATCATGTTCTTCAGCGCTTTTGGGGGGGGGGGGGGGGTGAATGGTTAAACCTTGATCTTTTTAACTGCGAGGGACTTGGTGAGTCCACCTAAAAAACAGTAAATTTCTGGTGCCACACGTTTTATGAATTTATGGTCCTGCACTCAAATTGCTTGAACGTCTACCACGCAGAGCAGCCCAGGATGTCACAAGGGTTGAAGCAGGTGACTTTATCAATGAATGCATGGACGCATCATCAAGAGTCAAATGGTCAAAGCCTAGAGAAAGAAGCGAGGGAGCTGGGTAAAGTTCGGCTATTTGGGCACATGGCTTTTCTTGGCGTCAACCATTAAAGCACATCTATTGTGCAGCGTTACACACTCAATTAGTAAAGAGCTCCATCCACTGACAGGTGTTAGCTTAGGTTTGGTAAGATGGAGTGTCACGGCCCAGGTGTTAGGTAGGGTTTATTATTGCTCATTAGAATCAAGTAGTAAAGTAGTAGCAAGTTATTTACACTCCTTTTACTCAGCCAAGTGATCACGAAACATGCAGCCACAATGGGACCGTTTCACACATAGAACAAAATGGTGCTAAGAACCCGAAAGAAGTAACGGGGTAAAGGAGTCTCGGGTTCGTGCCTGTCATAGATTCGGATCGATCTTATAGAGCAGGGGCGAAACCAGGAGTTTGTCATGAGTTGGATCATGGGGTGTGACTGCGGGGCGATGTCCAATAGGATGGGATGTATCCCTCGTGTTTTAAGAAACAGATCGGTTTTCAGCCTCCACATGAGAAAGGGCGCAATATGAATTTGGTGTTTTAGACGTAGTAAAGGTTACTCTCATACGTTTTTGCCATTTCTCCAAGATTCGATCACGAGTATTTTCATCCCCCGCCGGGCGCCATCATTGACTATGCGTCTGCTTTACAATCCCTTTTAGGTCGGCTTAAAATTTGTTAAACGTTTTAGCAAAGCGCGCCGCGGGAAGGATTTTCCCGAAGCCCGTGTGCTTAAATCACACCATAAGTGACAGTGTCAGAACGGTCATTTTCCTTAGTGGTTGGGAATTGGGGCGAATACCTCGTTTTCAAATATCAATCAATCGATCGATCAACGATCGATCGATCAATCAATCAATCAATCAATAAAATACAGTAAACAAACAAACAAAAAACCCACATTTGTTAAAGAAGTCAATGGGTGATTTCTCTAATATTGGGGAGACATGTATGCCCATGTATGTTCTTGTTGATACTTCGATTCTTCTCTCCGTTAGAGTTTTAAAGTTAAAGAAGAAGAAGACCTACCTTGCTTGCGCTCTCGCCGGATCGGAGGATGAGGTAGCGTACAAGTCACCTGACTACGAATCAGGTGACTTTGACGAAGGATTCAGAGACACGTGGTACATGAAAGACGAAGATGGTGACGGACGAGACGACTTTTGCAGGTGGGTGATAATAGATAGTTCTCAGTGACGTCATAACTAGGCATAAGCAACCGCCATGCTTGAGGGCAAGTCTGTACATATATATAGGGGTTGCTCTCAAACATGGCTAAAGTGAGCCACGTAAAACTCCCCTATGATTTCACTTGAGAATTATGTTTAGTCTAGTGTTACCAACCACTTAAGCACTTGCTAATTGTAAGACGCATCCTCTTACCGCTCTCCGGACGCTTGGATGAGTCAAGTGTGCTTCATGTTTGTCTAAGTTGTGACGCAGGGCGCGTCAAAGTTATCCAAATGTTGCGTCTTTAACTGTAGTTAGTGAGATGAGGTTTTACTGCTCAGTTGCTTCAAATATTAAGCCAAAGCAACTTATATTATTTACGGCGTTGCTGCGTCATACTTTACATCAAATATGCTTCAAATTCTATGAAATGTTGGGTCAATTTCACGAGCCAGGGGTGCGTCAATGTATTAAATGGTTCACGCTCCTAACAAAGATTGACGTACCTTGCCTGGGACCAAAACACGCCTTTCTTCAAATGGTACTTCAATTATTCGATTCAAAATAATGGTGGCTCTTATCTGCGTCAATATATTTATGATGTCCTTCGTTCATTTTAAACAAATTTCGTATTTCATATTTTTATACATGTTAATATGATTTATAGCTGTCATTTAATCGGTATGAACTTGAATCATGGCAGAAACCCGAGCTATTTTTTCAAGATCCTCCATATCTATCCCCCATATCTTTTTGATTTCAGTATGCTGCAGGTCGATTCTTACCGAATTAAATGTCTCATTTTCATCTCTAATAAAGTAATCTTGTTCAGAATTTTCCTTCATTTTAAACATAACCTCTTCTCTGATATCTTTTGACAGGTGTGTCCAAGGAGAGCCGAGTTACGTGTCGTGCATGCGCGCTGGAGTCGATGGATTTGAAGGTCACTACGACTTTACACCAGATGCATTGTCGACCCTCATGGACTGTCAGGGAATCAAAGTTAATCCATTCTTGGGTCATAATCAGCCTTCCAACTGAGAACAGTGTTAAGAAAAATAAACAAATCCTGGTTTAACTCCCAATGTTTACTGGATCGACTGGTCACTATGTGACACGAATGATATCGTATTTACCTTCATCAGACAGGTATAAGAACGCATGTGAAGGTTTCGTTGTATAAATCGGGTTACGTAGCATTAAGCACCATCTTGGTTCAAACCATTGGGTTAGCCAGGGGAACAGGTGTTTTTCCATAATCTCTTTCTGAAAAATGACATTTTTTATAATGGAGCAAAATTCCGACTTTTATGATGCAAAATGGTGCACCAGCTTGCGTCTGAGGGTAGGCAAATAATTCAAATTTCTAGGAGAGGGGTACTCCTAAGGGTTGGGTAGATCCATTTACCAGGACCCATATCCGGCTATTCGCTTAGCCATCCTAGTGAATATCCTGGCTTACCGATTGGATCAAACTGTTCACTAAAGAGTTCTTCGTACAAAACAGTTTCTTCGTAGTTCATCTCTATCCTAAGTCCTCCATACTTTTGTAATAAATTGGAGTTCCCTTCATTCTTCTTTCCTAAATAATATCAGTAAATTTGAATACATGTTTGGTTTTTATTTGATGGCGATGTTAACTTGTACAATTTTTTATTTTTCCCTCTTGCACACAAGAAAAGATTCTGTTCGACCCGACATCTGTGAAATCTCTAAGAGAGCCGGCGGGGGCTTGCGAACCCCCGTGTGTCTGTTGACATGCAACGGGTACTCCGGGGAGGAAGGACTATGCTCCTTTAATAAGAACAAGGGACCTGGGGTGAAAAGCTATGCAAAAGTTCCCCAGGAGATAAACTGTCATTCCTTCTCAGCATTTTGAAATATGTTCCTTTTCTGAAAAAAAAAATCCAAACGTTCTTTACTATCACGCATCACCTCGCCCTCGGTATGATCAGATGATGGTTGGTTCTCGCCTTGACATGCCTCCTCTTAAAGTACCCAAAGAAAAAGGAAGAAGTCCCTGAGTCTTCAGTCTTCCCCCCCCCCCCCACCCACAAAAAAGAAGAATTCGATTCAGAGTGTGGAAGACTTCCTCTCTATCGACATTTATGTTAGAAATCTTTTCTCTAAGAAAAATAGGCAAGTTGAGCACCTCAGTTCTTCCGGCGATTCTCATGGCCTAGTGTATCTCAGCGTGTGCTTCGCTTGTGTGCACATGCGTACGCGACTATTTGCCTTCCCCATGGGCGTTATTCACGCCAACCCTTTTTTGTCTTCAGTCGAAGGAATTCATCTCCCACAAGGACTGCTACGAAGGCTCTTTGGATATTTTACCTCTGACCTTTTTGCATTATTCATTGGACAAAAGTATCTCCAATTCGTGGATGAATTCAGATCCGATTTTATATCATTTGTTATAATCTTTTTAACTCTGGCTGGAAAGAGCCAAACACTTCTCATATATGTGAGTTGTACCGCAAGGCTATGAAAATGAGATTTATGTTAATTATTTGGTGACGTTACATCGATAGACGTATTTATCAGACTACGCTGTCCGATAAGAAAATGTATGTCATTGTTACGTCACGAAAATAACCAGGTGGTATTTTATTTTCATTGGCATTAAATTCAGGCCGTATATTTACACTGGTTGACAAATATTTGGTTCTTTCCGGTCAGCTATGGTGAAGATTTACACAAAAACCCGAAACTTCGGATAGATATCGGATCCGAATTTGTTGTAGTGAGACTGTGGCTTTACTTTCTTGTGACATTTTCATTTCTGTTTGATATTTTTTTTTTTTTTTTTGGTTTTTCGTACAACGGTGTATAACAATGTAGCTCAAAGGAATTTGTAATTTCAACAAGCATATTGCTTTCTCTGTTCAAATTCCCAAAATTAAGTCAAAAGTTAATCAATCGCTGTAAGTCAAACGTTGCTCTTATGTTCATATATAGAATTTCCAAAATGTAATTAGCGCAATAGTCTCTTGTGTAACATCCATATAGTGATCGTTTTGTGCCTTCGAAAGCCTTTCTCCCTCCCCCCCCCCCCCCCAAAAAAAAAATGAACAAGAAATAAAAATAGAAAGAATGCTTTTTGAGAAAGACTGGGCTCTTCACATTTTTTTATTTGCATGTACTAATCTGTTCTATGTTTGTTCCAAAGTTTAAGGTTATTCATTCTGCCAATACTTAGCCTCCTTTCCTCAGGCTATTTTTTATCTGCTGCAAGTATTTAGACAATTCAATCGTAACATAGACACACCAGTAGGCCTAACACATGGTATATACGGATAAACTGTAAATGTTATTCAAAACTAATATTAAGAAATGGATGTATTATTAAAGTTTCCGATGGAGCGCCATCTGCAGAGTCTCCTCCCGAAGGCTAGTTATGACTAGCTATGACTATGGAAATAGTTCTTCTTACAAAAAAACAACTTTAGAATAAAATTTGGCCAGTGGAAACGGGATGTCATCTCGGGCAATGCTCCCACCTCAACAATGTGGTCTGCGATTTCGTCAGGTAAACCGTTACAAATATAACAGGCGAGATGAGATGTACGTTGGTCCTCATGAAATCCTTCGTCACATACTTGTGCTTGTGCAAGTCCCCTCCCATTCGATCTTCCCGCCCATCCAAGTACTGTCTCACACTCTTAAAGGGGTGATCCTCTCCCCCGAATCGTCCCAATTCTCCTGATCTAGTTACTTAAGCCCATCCTTCCACAATTGTCCAAACTCGTCCTTATTAAAACACGATCTAAGTTTATTGATATCAGGGTGAGTATCCAAGACCCCAAAGTGTAAACACAAACAAAACACTGTCATTACAGCTGCACACTGTGTAACATGAGCTTATTCAAGCAATACTTTTACATTTTTTAACTTGCTGTAAATTAAAGAGTCTTGTCTGTTGCGAATTTCTTAGGATTAGTTAGATAGTTAGATACAGTTTTACGGCCGAGTTTCCAACCTATTTGTTATGTCGAGCCAGCCACGGCCTTTTTTCAGTTGTGGCTCACAGAATTTCTTAAAAATTGTAGGTTAGGGTGGGGGACAATACCTTCAAATGTCCGCTTACTAGTGTTCCCCATCGGAAATTTTGCCGGTCACTAATAACTTCATAAGGTAGGAATTAGTTTGTTTGGGCCAACCGTTTAGGTTCCCCTGAAAAATACATGGCTGCACCCGTGTTAAAAACGCCAATATTGAACGAGAATAAACTCTTTGCTAGAAGTGAAGAACTTTTCCTGACTTGATCGGCCAGAAATCTTCCTCTGTCTTTCTGCGGACATCTATATTTCGGCAGTGTATGTTCTGTGAGAATGATTGAAGTTTAATGACATTTTTTGTCATCGGTGGCATCTGTAAATGTTAGACATCAGGTGCGAAGTAAACCCGACAACTTTTGATGGCTTATAAAAATACTGCGAATAGATGATTTTATAAAATGAAATTTGTCGGCCTTTAGGTCTTTGTGACACCAATTCAAACAAGTGTAGATTCAAATTACAATAAACAATTCAAATACCTTTCGAGGGTGACAAGGGAGTCCATTTAAACCAGTCCTTCTGTGAAAGAAAATTCTTTCATCGATGGTGACAGACAGAATGCCCTCTGGCGATGAAACTTCATCTAACTTCGACACGGTCATTATCGATCGTACGCATGAATCGTTCATGTGTTTTCTTTTGTTTAATGTTTGCGAAAATAAGCCTCTTTTTAGAACTTGTAAAATTTAGGAAATCGATTGGAATTTTCAAAAATTGTACCGAAATTGGTCACAGCCCTAAGAATACAGTTAGGCTACTCTTTTCATCTGTTTATTTGTTTATTTTCGGGATCAAATAAACGGTAGTAGTCATTGCGTCTCCGGTCGCATTTGGGCTTTTGATACTCTAAGTATGGTGTACAATTTTCTTGTATTCAAACCATGACGAGGAAAGCAACAGTCAGTGGTTTCTGCCATAAAATATTGATAGTACAGTTGAAAATTTGTCAACCTAATAATTTTCAATTTGAGACAAAATATTACTTGAAATTACAGAATATTGATACAAAGTTGCTCCCATGGGGTAAAAACGTGGTTCATTTAGGAAGAATATTTACTTGGGGGACTATGAATTTGGTGCGGGCAACGCGCAATTGCTCCATTAGAGAATTCTGCCTCCTGAAAATGGACGTCATGACTTGGCCGATGTCATTACCTGGCCGATTGTTGAACAATAGGAACGGGCAAACAACAGCAGGCGCTCACTGGACCATGTGATCTCAAACAATGTGGATTTTTATCAGTTGTTCAACAAGCAAGGATTTCAAGGACATAATAAGGTTACCCAGATTCCAATTTAGAGCTTAATCTGTAATGTTAACTTTGTGCTCACACTGATCCGGTATGTAAATCCCATCTCACCCTTATTATCCAAGATGTTTTGTTATCGCTATTCTTGTATACTTAATCTTTCAATCCGTGTATATGACTCATTTTGTTTCTTTTCTACCGATGATTTGCTTCAACGTTTGCTATCACACTAGAAAGAAGTAAAGTGACAACCAAGGTCTTGGACACACATTTATGTCTTCATTTATTAATCTTTTTGATGTCTTCACCTGTTTGAGTTCAAGGCGGATGACCTCATGCAAATGACGTCACAGCTAGAACAGAAGGTGCGATACGTATGGTGTCGATCGATGACACGTCACTTATCCAGGACAACGATGTGTTAATGTGAAAACAAATGTCTTGCTCTTGACCTGCACGTAGAAAAGTGAGGAACTATTTTTCACTTGAACAGTGTAACACACAGGGGCGGCGATTTTTCTCAATATTGGGGGGAGGGGGGGGGGGAGTGGGGCACCATCATTTTCATAATTTTGATGTGTGGAAAAATCACAGTCTGTAGGCGATTTACATTTATTGGGGAGACATATTAGACTGCAATCTGTGTGCCTTTATCGTTTCATTCCGTGACCCAGTAACGAGGGTGGGGATGAAAAGAGTCTCAAAATTTTCACAAAAAATTAAAAGAATTTTGGTATCTTTTCACAAGATTAACTCTTGCACATTTGATTGTAAGCTAATTATGAAAATATCATCGATGGTTGAATAGTTAACCTCGTCCATTCTATTGGCGGGACAGTTCACGTTTTCCACTCTCAAGCAATATTGAAAATTATTTTCCGGTGAAAGAAATGTGACTGACCCTTTTAAAGATAATTTATCTGTTTTAATGCAATAGTAGTCTAAAATTGTGCCTATGTTTTACTTTAGGAGGCATTCAAAGAATAATTAGGTCATTTAAAAAAAATGAAGTTTATTCGAAGACCCAGTATTTTTATACGTGGAAACGTAGACCATTTCGGAGAACACTTCTACTTTCAAAATGGCCGCCTCCACAACAGATGGAAATACCGACGAACAAATCAGACCTCCGATGTTTTATTGTGTTTCCCCTAAAGCAAATGCAGTGAAACTATTTTCAGAGACAACGCGGTCGACGTTCTTTGAATGTGTGGAAAAATGGAAAGATTTAGAGGGTGAACATGCTGTAATAGAAAGAAAATTCCCCCCTCAACAACAGGATTGCGCTAACGTTAAATAACGTTAGGCTAGTAAACGCTAACGTTACACCCATTAGCTGTGGATTCTACAGGGACCCGCTACTCAAGGTTTACTGACAACATCCTGAAAAATAGGGAAGTTGTTGGACAGCACAGAGACTGACGTTGGTGATCAGGGATGTAGGTAGAAAGATGTGAGTGTGGGGCATAAATCTTGAAAATACCTAGGCCCAGACCTAGCTTAGACCCCCAGGCTTACATCTAGTCTCTAGGCCTAGGCCTAAGTATAGTTAGGCCTAGTCAGCTCTGCTGGCTTGAGGCATATACAACAATTTGGCAAAAACATACTTCTCAGATAGCAGAAATGGCCCTTTCAGTGTCTTTTCTCTGTTTAACATCCTATATCTAATGTCATTCTGATTTAGGCCTAACTTTAAACTGGAGTAGTGACTGAGAAATGGGAAGACCAAACAACTGCATGGCCTAGTCATAAGAACATGTGATCATGACTTGCAGCCGGAAGCTCTGGGGTTAGAATCCTGACTTGGTTATATCGAAGACGACTTTAAAAATGGAACCTACTGCCATTATGCTTGGTGCTCAGCATAAGAAATGGAGTAGGAAAAACAAACCAGTGAGCCACAGAACAACTTTGTGTGCTGCTGCAGAATGGTTTTTGCTATTGTGCCAATGTGTGGTATGTATGAAGTAACCATACAGCTTTGGTTGATGTCACAATTGAACAACAATGTGTGTTTTTTAGCATTCATCAGTGTGAAAATCTTATTAACAAGATTAAGGCAGTTTGAAAAATCATCTGAAAAATAAAAAACAAAAATAGCTTAGCTTGTGCAAATAAAAAATTATGAACACTAAAAGTACACATTCCTAGCGATATGTTAATAATCTGTGCATATTAGTTGCGTATCTAGAATGAAATACACATTAGCATGAATCAGACCAGTCAAAATTTATGAGGTGCATAACCTAATTTTGTAATTTTAAGCCCATAGCAATATTGCTGAGGTATACTGTATGTACGTAGTATCTTACCATGATGCTCAGCCAGCAGACGGTGGACTGATGTGCCTCCAGTCCCACAGACGATTTGTGACTGCAAGTGCAACATTACATTTATCTGTCACCAATTGAGGTAGAAATTTCAAACTTACTGTTGGCTAAGCTACAATAAATCCAAACGTGTTCAAAATATGAACAAATAGGCTGAGTCATATTCAGAAAAAAACTGAAATGTATAACTCTACATGGTGAATGCCTTGCAGTAATGATTTTGATGTTGCAAATAGTAGGCTTATATAGGAATTTTCTGAAAATAAGTTCAAAGATTTTATTATCAAAATCTGATTTGAATTATGTGAAGAAAGAAGTATTTTTTCAACTCAGTACCAGATTTGCTATTCCTTTTACATAATTTTTGACAAATTTTGTGACCAGTGATTTCCACCATTAACTTAAACTGTGGCAATACCTGAGATGTCTTTGAGAAAATTCATAATGGCATCAGACTTGTGTCTCAACTACTGCATGGAAAGGTGATTTAAAAAGTGTTTCTGTGGTGTTTAATTTAAAAATAAACCCATCTGTAGGCTAGTGTAGAATAGGTATGGCATGTTGAAAGAACTATTATTCATCCCATTTTCTCTCTGAGTGATTAAGTGACAAGAACTTCGGTGGCACAAGTGGCAATTAGTTGTTTTTATAATCTCTTAGTTTTAGAACCAGTGATTGTTGTCTGCGTTCAGGCCACCACTTTCCCCAACAATGATTTCAGCATCTTCAGTATAACTGGAGATGCCTGAATACCATAAACTTAATTGGCAGCTCTCCTTTTTAACATTTCCTGTGGAGTTGCTATTTCAAAAACCAACTCATGTACAGCAGACACAGTTATTGCAGAGACACCGTAGACTAGCACTCAAAAAACACTGGTCATTGGTGATTCACCGTACAAACTAACAAAATCAACCCTTGAAAAAATTCCAGAGGGCAAAAAAATATGTTACCAAAATTGTCCCTAGGATCTTTCAGAATCTGCTGTTGCTCTCTTTTAGTAAATTATCTCCATTGAAAGTCTCACATTCAAAAATAAATATTTAAGACCCATGAAAAATGAATTCTTACTGTCCAACTTCCATCTTCATAGGACATTCCTGAACTGAGATATAAAATGTTGAAGTGTATTCACTCAATTTAAAATGGTACATTGCTCAACAATTTGTGATGTCATTGTTCTACTACTCAAATTACAGTCTTTGTATTTCTTTGTTTTTTTCTAGAACTTACTGCACCTTGTACCAAGGTGTCATAGAACTGTTACTCTTATGAGGTGATGTAATAAATTAAGCCCTCTCCATGCAAGATGTTATGTAAGAAAACAGGCAGTGTTCAAGATTTTTAAAACATTGTTAATTTTAAAGGGAAACAAAGCAGGTAATGAGTTGTACAACAGAGTGAGTCACAAATTATTGTGCAATGAACCGATTTGTTCTAAGTGGATATATGTCAACATTTTATATCCCAGCACAGGAATGTTCTATGGGAGTTGGACAGTTGGAATTCATTTTCCATGCCCTTTACTAATATATTTTTTATTTTTTTGACTTGAGGTTCACTTTAAAACTTTTGTACCGAGTTAACAAAATAAGTAGTACAGTACTGCAGGACTGTGTGGGAAATTCTTTTCCAGGACAAATAGGACTACGTATACATTTTCAGTAATTTCTGTTGAAATCTTAAACTTAGTGAAAAAAGATGCTCAGTTCAGGATTGAGGTTAAGTTTAAAGAAATGATAATGCTCCATTCACTCTAGGAAACATGCAAGGGCAGTATAGAGCATGAGGACCACAAACGCAGGAGGCATTGGGCTTCCACGTTGACAGATTAGTCAAAGTTTAAAATATGCAGAGACTTTTGAAATATGCACACTAACTTCTCTGCGGCAGCTGCTCTCGCTGTTCATAGGTCCCTAGCCATATTTCAGTAAAATGCCTTATGGAAGTTACAATACTTGTTACTTGTAGCTGGTTGGTAAATTTGCGTGAACAACCTGTTGTAGTTCACACGACATAACATGTAAATTGTGTTCATATTCAGTTAACCATATAAATGTGCTTGTTGGCTGTGAAAGCTACAAACTTCAGAGGTTAAAGAGCAGCTCCCCGAAACATAATTAAATAATAACAGTATTGTATATTCAGGGTAAATCAAGCAGTAAATCACACATTGAAGGGAAATAATGTTGTCACATGACTCCAATTGTAAAACAGCACAGTCTACTACATTACTTCAAGTTGAGGTGACTGCTTTTGCCCTTTAATTCTTAGAAGAAGATCACATCAAGTTTTGAAAGGTTAATTTAATACTTATTTTCAACATTACAGTGAAATTTGCTTTGAAAAACAAAGAGGAAGAAATCATTCCTGAGTGAAGATGTGATAAAACCTCTTCTGCCCTGAAGCCTACTTTGGAACACAAATCTAGCAACTTCTTTTACCGATATTTCAAGGAATACATGTCTGAACTTTGAATAGAAATTGCATCATATTGTGCAGATTTGGTTCTCCTTTCACTTATGTAAATTAAATTTCTGCTTAAACTTCCCCTTTATGAGTCTAGTGCCTGCTACCTAATCGGGTAATGAAAACGGGTACTGGATTCCGATTTTTTGATACCCGATTCACCCCTGGAGCGTACATGTTCAGGCCAGTAGCCCACAATGTAGACCGGACAATGCCCATTGAAAAAGGTCAAACAAGTTTCTATTGTCTATTTCCAATTATTTTATTTGAAATGGAAAGAAACCACTGGGTTCAAGGTCGACCTGAACCAGTGTTTTCAGAAGCAGGAGAGCAGTAAAAGCTGAAAAAGAGGAGTTTTCCAACTGTTAAGGTGTTACAACTTAGATACACTCCTGTTTTAGTGGGTCGAAAAAAAATCTTTTATCTTCTCTTAAATAGTCCTCATAACAAAAATGGCGGGGAGGTGCGGACTGTTTAACAAGAAATTTCCTTACGGGCTAATGATAGCTCTAATGCCTGACCTGATCCCTAACCCTTATAAAGAACACAATTGATACAATACAATGACAACATCCAATCAAGAAACCCATCCACCCCAAATGTCCAGGGCAATTTCTAAAAAGAGCAAGCATGTTACACAAATAGTTAGTAAGATGAGATATAACGACACACCAACACAAATGTGTCACATAGTGTCAGTCAACTCAATGAACAGTTCCAAGTTTAAATTTATTTTCATGTATGGTTAAAGCCAAATTTGGTGTCCCTTCAGTCGCCTCCTACGACAGGCGGGAAATACCATAGGTATATTCAACAACCCCCAGCCCATAGGGAGATAGGAAGATGTATTGGATAGAGGGCACTCTTCAAACTGAACTTTGTTGTTTGCTCCCTGGGAAATGTACTTTTGACTGTACTTATGTATAATATTTTTGAGCCCTGTAAGTCCTTTGAAACACAATTTGTTAACCCACAAAATTAACCAACAAATACACTCAAGAGCTTATATTCCCAAACACATGAATGAACATTTTAATAGAGGGCGCTGTTTAGCAGTCTACGTTTTTTTATTTGAGCGTACAGTATAGCTATGAAAATTCTGAACAATCCTGCAAAAATTCATGTCAATCGGAGTAACACAATTGGAGTTATTACTAGTTAATTAAATTAGAGGGCGCCCTTCACGTGCTTCTAACTTTAATGCCCCATTTCTCGGTAATGTGCAACATTTGTGACTGTGAACAAATATATGTCATTTGTAACATCATTTGACATGAGAATTCACCCTTTTCATGCCCACCCTCTGAGGTGGGTCACGGAACCCAATTTAGAAGCATATATTTGACCTATGGCCCACTGTCTATATGTCCCTTTGTCCTCCCGGGATCGCCGCCTATGGAAGCTCACAAGGTCTTCTCTTATGGTCACGTTGCAGTCAGCTGTTTTCTTCACTCCAATGTCGCTAGGGTAACAAAAAGACCCGGATGACTGACTCAGTGACCAATGGAAACAATCGCCACAATCACAACTCCCACCAACAACACAGACAGATTATTTGCTAAAGTTATTAAACAGGAGATGACGAGACGTACATACAGATTGCGAAACGGTCGTGACTGTTAGACAATCGATAGGTTCACCAGCCATTTAGTCAGGGTAACCTTTCTGTCGAGTGCGATGTGGTGATTTGTTAAAACCCTCGACTGAGGTCAGGGAGCAGATAGCACTAATTTCGACTTTAAATCAAAGCTCAGGTATTTTTGATCAACTTGGTATCAGTGCTAATTTTAAAATCGCGGGTTCTCCGTAACACTAGTTAAATATGCCTGGATCTAGATTGTCGAGATTAGTATTTATACAGATACCAGTGCCTATCACTTTTGTTATTCTGAACAAGACTATTCCGAATATTTTCAAAAGTTATCCACGATAATACTAACGCGAAGCCTTCAGACAGGGTTGAAGCGACGTATGCAGTCATCATTTTATGTATTAATTCGTCGCGGTTGAATCAAATTCAACGAAGAATTTCGTTGTGTTGATAAAAAGTGACCTATTTTGTGTGTGTTTCCCATTGGCTTAGAATTCACAATTACATGAATATTCATATGAGCGTTGTCGTCCCTGATTGGCGAACCGAACAGTTTTGGTTCGTGAAGCCATAGGTGACTGATCACCCTAAAGCTAGCCGCACACTATACGACTTTGCGCGTTGCAACTCAACTCGATCGTCGGATCTCCAACAGTCGTGTAGTGTGCGTGAATTTACGACTGCGACTGGCAGTTTTAGGACCAGTTTTAAGCCGCGTCGCCGTCAGTCGGGAAGAACGAACATGGTGGTTCTTCCCTACTCTGTGCGGCGACAGTCGCAAGTGACTGAAAAACCTGACCAATCAACATAACTGATTTATATGAACGCGATACAAATACGGTGAAAGTTGCCTGATGCTTGTGCCGGTGACAACTTTTGACGTAACTTTGTATAAATATTCAGTTGAAAAGATGGATATATCGACCGAGTACGGCGAGTATAGAGATAAGACAAACTCGTAGAAATGTGAGAGCAATAACCTGTACTTTTTAACTGTGGAAGCAAAAGCTATTTCTATAGGAATGCTTGGAAAAACCGTTAAAGAGATTGCCGAGGCAGTCGGCATCACAGGTGAGCTGTAAACTTGCATAGGCCTAGTACGCTAGCTACTCACTGAAAGTATAGAACTGTTGCAAACTGTATGCTGTTCTGTGCTGTTGTACCGTAACATGTATAGCAGTAGTGTGCAAGTGTATCCGTTCGACTGACATGCGCGATAGCCAGTCGTATAGACGAATCCGGACAGATTGCGATGGTCTGATTTTAGTCGGCCGTTACTGGGGTCCATCACCTTTAATCTTTAAGTTTACTTTCTTACCTGTTCCATGGATGATTGTACACTAAAGTGTATCTTAATTTTCTCAACTTCACTGAATATGAAGATAAGAAATTCACGTTGACAATAAATAAAGACGATAAAAGGCTGATGGACCCCACTAATGGCTGCCTAGCTACAGTCACTGAAAACAAGGGCTAATCGGATTCGTCTATACTAGTGTGCGTGGCCCTGTCGTGCGACTAAATATCGTGACGACGATTCAAAACTAGGTCACGGCGGTTTAGTTGAGTTGCGATGTGCAAAGTAGTATAGTGTGCGCCAGGCTTAACGGTGAATTGCCTATGATGTTTTTAAACTTCAGCTTGAAATCCAAAATGACTCGTCGTGTGTTTAATCCACCCTCCCTGGATATGACGTATCCGGTTGGCTACCCCAAAAACTAATCACAAAGATGTGGGAAACCAATGTCTCATCGAACTAACAGATGGGTACTGACAGAGAATGAAATATAGACCGTATAAGGCAAATGACCGGAGACGAATATGAAAAGGGGAACCAATATGAAATTAGGGCCAATTAGGCAGGGCTGCTACAGAGCGGACTCTACCCGGGTGTGTGGCTCCCCCACACCCACCGCCCTTTCCAACTAGCAAAAATGTGACTCCGTGAGAGGGGTATTATTTACTTTTTCGGTTAACAGTTCGGGAGATAACCTTTTTTGGGGGGAAGATGGGTTTTGACCCGATCGGGGAAAAACAGCCATGGGGGGGGGGGGGTCCATTTTCAAGTTTCTCCATCGATGCTTTGCGATCCTAACGTGCAAATTTAACGGAAACGAACATTCAAAACACCTGGAAAATTTCATCGAACTTAGGAAAGAGAAATTTTGGAATGTTTGGAAACTTTGTTTCTAGGGGAGCAAAAAAATCCGGATCATTTTTGGAAGTTCACCCCACAAATTTTGAGATATCGACCAATTTTTCGACGGTCTGTGTCCTAAGCTTAAATTATATTATTTTTATGCATTTTTTTCTACAGAAAGTTGTGTAAGTTACTCGTGCTCTGAAACGTGCTAACTAATACGCTGTTGAAAGTTTCTTGTAATTTCGGTCTGTGGTGGTGAAACATTACCTTGTATTATCCACATTAATAAAACAAAGCGGCGAGGTTGTGAAGAGGTGCACACTGAGTGCTCATGAATATTCATGCAAGAAATTTTCCCCCGATCAGGTGAATTCTCCTTTTTCAGCCGAAAACGTTTGTCTCCCGAAAGGGTTAAGCTTACTCCTTACTGACCTAACTTGGGGGAGGACAAGCGAGAGGGCAAGGATAACGTCTGTGGGGACAATGATGCCCCCCCTCCCCCTTCTTTTCTACACCGTAGCGCCACCACTGTTTTTTCATAATGCCACAGGGCTCTTGCTGGGCAAAATTGCTTCCACACTGAAGAAATCTTATCGAGGTAAGCCCTGGACCTTTTCTGAATGGATTCTGTACATCTTCTATGCCAGCTTTAAGTTCAACTCGTCCACCCACCCAACTGCTGAAAAACAATCGATAGACTGGTGAAACTATAAACATACTTTGATGTAAAAGTTAGTTCATCTTGCAAATTGAGGTGGAAAAAACGTGATCTGTATGTGGCCAACGAATAACTGCATAAAAAGTGTTTTCATTGTGGTGGGCTATTTAAATTTTAGGCAAATTTATTGGCTACAAATTTCACCTTTTGTTGATAAACCTCTTTAATAGACTAATCCAGCATGAGGGTCGGAGTTTATCGCAAAAGCTTTAGATGCCTCCTTTATCAACAAGTCCCTATTCCATGAGAGCAACGCTTATGTGACGTAAAGCGGAAGAGTTTAGCGCAGGAAACCTGTTCTAATGGTAGCAACATGGCGCCTTTAATTAAGTTGACCAAACTCTCTGTTATATATGCTTGTTGTTTCCAATACGAGTACCTTTAATATCTACCAGTGACGACATAGGCTATGCACAATAAGCTTTAATGGTTGCCTCCAAAATGATGTCGTTTGACGTTAACGTTATTGACGACGCCAGGAAATTTTTTGAGGCGGGAAATAGAGGGCGTTTACGGACCTTTACTGTGTATAAGGCGGGATTAATGAATTATGCCACTTTCTTGGCGACTGCCCTATACTCCGACACACCTATGTTCCGACATCCCTATGTTACGACAATCTCTTCATTCATCTGTGATCGAGTTGTCAGTTGTCGGAACATAGGGGTGTCGGAACAGAGCTGAGTTAGAACATTTTGGATTGTAGGAATAAACGGGTGTCGCATGTAAAATGAGTGAACTCTCTGTCGTGGACTTTCGCGTTTTTTTTTTCGGAATTTGCTTCATAAAATTCTTAAATATGCCACATAACTACATGTTATATGATACTTAAATACCACCATTTCTACGTATCGGCCCAGATGTGACCATTAGACAAATATCTGACTTCTCACGGATATCCTTGCAAGCATCACACGGAAATAACTACCATAAACTGGCCGGTGAAGATTCTGCCACAATGCTCTTTTCGGACTCGACGTGGAAGAATTTACCTATAGGGAAACATTTCTTAAGAATCACATTTGGTCAATTTATGCTCGTGTCCATTTCATTGACGAGCCCACCAGGTCCACAAATAATTCATGTGTGTCCCGCCTGTTGAAATCAAAACTAATCTAAAAACCGATGAAGGCAAATGTAGAGTTTGGTTTATCGCATATAAGGAGTTAAAACATAAAGGTTGAGTTGAGTCTGAAAAAGATCAAGGACGGTGCCACGAAACATAACACTCTCCTGGCCCTAGTCACTTTGCCACATCAGCATCTTCCACGAATATACAGAAAATTCAGTTCACTGTTAATTTGGGAGAGAGCTCAAGGATAATTTCATTTTAGTTATTCAACTGTAAATACTTGTATATATTATTATTTTTTATCCTCTAATTTGCTGTTTTGTATGTATATATGTTGAGATTGAAAATAAAGTTCTTCATACACACAAAAAAAGTTCAAAGGCAGTCCCCCCCCCCCCCAAAAAAAAAAAAAATCCCAGGAAAATAGATATAACTCTAACATCCTTTCTTATTTTTCTATATTTCAAGAGGAAAGAGAATGAAAAAAGGAGGAAACACGTGTCTCCTGATCTCTTTTAAACCATTCTCTTGGGTCGAAGGTATCACCGTACCGCACTGATTGAAAGCAATGATATGTAAAATTGTTCTCACCTAGAAAATGTCACTCGCTCCGTTGGTTGTTTTGGTAAAGATGACGTAATAGCAACGAAAGGTCAATGGCTAGTTTTATAGTTCTGAACAGGGCTGATATTGCTCTGTCTAATCGAATATCACACGTCATCTTGGTTAAATGCTCACCAACCCTGGAAAAAGGTGAGGTCCCTTCAAGAAAATAGGTCACCTCGTGGTTTTTACTTACGATTGTGAAACGACGAATTGGAAACTGTCTTAGTACAATCATAGTTTTGAATATACAAAGTCAGATTAAATAATCGACTTAAAGGTTTTATTGAATCATACAACGTCTAGTAATATGACGTCAGAGCTGCAATGACGTCACTGTCGTGCTTTATAGAAGATTCGTGGTTTATTTATTATCAATAGAGGGAAAGCTGATTATATCCAGAGTTTTTCAAGTTGTTCTTTCAAAGCCTACGAGAACATCGGTGGAGCGGAGAGCTGTAACAGATCCCTTGGTTTGAGGAAATACTTGAACCCCCCTCCTCTCTTCATTCACTGTTAAAAAGTCTCTGTGACTTAACAGATTTAAAAAATAACCTTAAGAAATTTATAAAGATAACAGAAAAAACAGGCAAATGTTTGTCAGAAGCTCTCAGTAGTCTTTATGTATCCGTCTTTCTCTTTCTTTTTTTCTCTGTAAAATTGGCAGCATTTTTTAACAATCTGGAATGAGTAACCACGCACAGCAGACGATTTTTTCACTTCATCGTTACACAGATGCCGAGAGGAGGCGTTCGGGTGTGGCAGCAACGGGCTTTACACAGACTTAAGATAAATTTGCCATCTTAACTGCGGAAGAAAGAAGTCAAAATCTACATTTGAAAATGCTACTCGTTGGAGTTTGTCATCCGCGGTTGCCTACTGGTTAAAAATGCTAGTCAGACATAGGCTAAATGAGACCATCACATATTCGGCTAATACGGAAGTTGAAGTAAGCGAACACGTCATCTTCACTTCAGTTTAGTCACCAATGATTCACTTTTGATGGTAGTAAGCTTTTTTAATCAACATTAAAAGGATTTATTGACAAGAAAAGTAAACTAATCATCACATAGCCGAGTCCTTTGAAGTTTACAAAACGTGCTTTATCCAGCTCCAATACCAATATCCAAACAATAGTCCACTGTTATCTCCTGTTGTCTCTCATCAGTGAGCAGAAATAATGTTTGTTTCAGCTAGCAGAACAATAAGCTTGTTCGGTAATTCGTTGCCGCATGGAATTGTGCGACACAGAGACACATAAACATAACTTACCACGTAGCGTACAGCGTTCACTTGTTTTTGTCCAAATGCGCATACAACACTATGTGTCTACCCAAGTCGAGCGAAAATAGGGCCGCCTCTCAATCCTACTTTACGGCAGATTGAAAAGCAAATGTTTAAACCAAAAGACAATTTAGACACAATCCACTGCACAAAACCATACTGGAATCCCTCCTTGCACTGGATGGATTAAGGAAGAATGAGTTCACCAAATTTTCACGAATTAACTCAACTTCGTGTTGTAGGTGCGGGATTAATTTGTTTATCCCAAAGAATTGGAGGATGTGCGCAGATCGACACCCATCAAAACAAATTACTGAAATATCAAAATAAAATTTGGCTTTTAACCAATGGTTTTCTGGGTTTTGAAATCGAATTCTCTTGACGTATCCGGAGTGCAGGACTACCTACGCCTTACCCTTTTTAAAATCCATTTATGAAGAGACTTAGGCGCCAGAGGTTTTTAACATCTATTAAAAGTGACTGCAAGGCCTACAAAGGGTGTGCATCATCAAGGAATTGTATTTGTCATAATTTTGATCAAGTATAAGTTCCATTCTTTACGCTTTCAGTTAGGGTGAAAGTTGAAAATCAGAAAATGTCTGTTGTTCTCGACTTAAAATAACCCTAGCCTACGACTTAGTAATCCGTAGTTCCGTTGTTTCCTAAGCCCCAACAAAGACGACTGGTCGTTTCTAAACTTCAATCAAATGTTTATAGAAACACGTGACCATGTGGTCCTCAAGGACACCCTTCTAATGTCCTCCCCACTCTCTAGCGAAGACCCGTTCGGCAAAGTGAACTTTAATGTGTGGTACCCTTTGTGCGATATTATCCAGTTGGGGGGGGGGGGAGGGGGAAGAACCAAGTTTACACAATGAGTAACCTCAGAAGAGAAATCCCAAAATTACGTTGACCCAGCGAGGTCAGTGGTATCAGGCTCATAAAAATCCACATCTGGCCCGCGACCGACACAAATTAGCGTTGGTTCGTCAGATATAGGTACTTTTCGTTTGATATTATCACTAAAATTCTCCCCTTCTGCTTAAATAGTACGAAAAACACTTCGAAGAATAATACGAAGATAATTGTGACGTTCAACTGTTGCGGCTTTGAAATAAGTTTGGGACGACTGCTCTTGACCTTTAAAGTGGCTCATTGAGTTGGTTCATGAAATTCAACAAATTTTTCCAAACCTGTTAAGTTTTTTTCACATACCAATGACAGATGGTCAAACTTAGACAATCCCCATGCCCTACATATATAGAAAATAACTGTACTATGAGTGAGTACTTAACGATTCAAGTCGGTTTTCAAATATTCGTGACCAGACACTTTTTCAAATTATGAACAAAACCGTTACAAGTCAGGACACTAGAACATTGAAAATGTTAACGTTTCCTGTGACTTTTGGACTTGAAACTTGACTTGTTATGCTTACTGTAAGCATTGTTATGTGGTAGTGGCCCTTTAAGACTCTCATGAAGTTATCGATATCAACTCAATGAGCCTCTTTAAAGGGGAAGATTAAACAAAAATTTAGTTTTCATACGAGAAAGAGGAACCAATTCTACACTGTGTTAAAACTTCCATTCGAATCGGACAATGTGTTTCCCGAGATACCAGTAAATAAAGTTAGTAGATTTGTGTTCCAAAGTGAGTTGGAGGGCCGGCAGCAGAACTTTTATCACCTCCTCACATTGACAAGGAATGCTTTGTTTCCCTTGTTTTATTTGACTGTTGTATTAAACCTTGACGTTATAGGAATGGGACCTCCCTGTGGGGGATGTAACGTTTGTAAAGTTCTCATGCCAGTCATGCAATCACAATTTAAAAATATGGGATTGTTGAGGAGAAATCGACTCTAAATTTTAAGGGAAAACAAAAGACTGTGCACTTATGTGGGGATATGGTGTCACGTGTGCTTGCTTCAAGTTTACTTTTTGTTAAAATTGTGAAAAGTTTAAGTGCTTATATCTTGAGAACCACACATTGGATTTCAATGCAAATTTCACCAAAATGCTAAGAATAACTACCCCTTTACATACCAAATCCTGTTTTCAACTTAAACCCCTTCTTTTAAACTGTTAATAACTTAAAAAATCAAGATTTTTAACTCACCCCACCACCCAGATGCATGGAAGAGTCATTTCATAGTTATCCTACGACAGGTCGCAGAACGGAGATAATAATTTACTTGCAACTTGACGTGTACTTATCAGCCTACGGCTTCTTAATTTCCCGGAAGGCTCCTGACACCCTCGTATGCCTTTCCTTAAGTTTAACGAATACGTTCACCCACACATCGAGATCGTGTACTGCGCAGTCGCACTAGTGTCCGTTTCGAACGTTATTACTGGACGTGACGCAGTTTATTATGAACTGCTGTCTTCAGTTACATTAAAAAAGACTTAATTTATTAAGATAGCTGGGAAATTGCGACTGATAGTCTCCAACCTGCTCTAGGTTTTACCACTCTCGTTATGGCGATGTATCACGATGTTGCCTGGAAAAATCATTGGGTTTAGGGGACTCAATCTTCATTATTTTCTTTCGTTCTTGTAACGTTTAAATTACGTTGGTAGTATAAATCACTTTAATAATCATTGTACTTAACCGCCTAATGCGGAAGTAGACGTAATAACTGTTGCGGTATTTGTCACGATAGGATTACTTTGCATGATGCGATCTTCTCAATCACACATATAGATACCAGATTCCTGTTATCGCCGTCATTCACTGATCCACGCGATATCATTGGTGAATTCTCGATTGAGACTTCATTTTTGATAAAGAGTTCATTGATGTTTTCGACGTGTATTTTCTTTGTTAGCCTACCAAGCTGGATCTTTGATCTGCCTGAATATCTTACAATCTGGCCTGTTATGAAGGGCAGTTGTTTACAAAGCTTAGATAACACGAATTGGAAAAGCCATAACATTTTCACTAGTCTCTTAAAAACGAGTGTCTTCGATTGATGTACGTAGTTTATTCGTTTTGGTGCGTGCGTGTTCCATAGGCGTAACTTCGGAACTTGAGAGATGTTTTACCCGAAAAAATTGTAGAATGTCGAAAATTTTGAAAAATCTCGACCCCTTAGACTGTTAGACAGCACGATATGGCATTTTCCGGGCCTATAGGTAGGATCTAAGCAGTCTCTATTTGGGGCTTTCGTTTGAATGAAATGTTCTCTTGCGGGTGCATTTATACTTGATCTGGATTTGATGCCCGATGTAATTAGCATATCGAATTACGTGAATGGCTTGATCCTGGTGCATTTACACTTGTCTCGTACTCTGATACTCCTCTGTGCTTCAGCGTTAGTGGCTTCAAATGAATTACGAACTACAAGCACACGCGCTTGCGCATCAAGATGTAAGCAAAACAAAAACAACAAAAAAAAACGGAGAAAGCAAATGTATGGACTTCTGCCAGTCTATGTCCAGACAGGAAAACGATAAAAGGTCAACGTTCATCTCGGGTCACCGTTGATCCGGGGAGCATTTTACACTACAAAATTGATCAGCTTCGAGGGGTCTGTTCCTCCTCCCCTACTAGTATCAAAATCGTGTGATCAGATCCGGATCTGATCTACATTTACACTACAAATTTGATCTCGAGCAGTGGATCAGACACCACGCAGGCAATCAGATCTAAAATCACCCTGACAAAGTGCTCAGAACTAATTCCTATTGATGGCAAAATGTGGAATATCGTATACTGACCGGCAATGCCGTAATCAATTTGGTTGTATTACTACCGGTATATAAGTGAAGCGCCAGCCCATTAGTTGACGTGAAGAGTACAGAATATCTTGAAAATTTGAGCCCTTCAAACAGCAGGCTTGTAACTAGAAACGCAGCAGTCGTTATTTTGAGCTTTAGTTTTCAATAAAAGTTTTTCTCTTAAATAAAATAAAAACAAACAAAAACAAAATCAAAACAAACAAAAATAAAAAAACAGCTACCGTTAGAAAAAATGGTATTGCACCTTTTCGGGAGAAAATTATGTCAAAGAAAATTGCCACGCGCTCATGTTTGTACTCTTTAGCAACTCTTTGCTAAATTCAAGATCTCCTGATGAAATTGACTTCGACCGTGATGCCAAAATTCCCGACGATAAATGATATTCCTAATACCGTAGTGTAGAAAAATTGAAGTTACGGGGTGGGCTTGAATGGTTTTTGTATTCATACTTAGGGAAAAACATTTTCACAAAATATCATCAAGTAATTGGAAAACTACATACCCAATCATCATTATTACTATCATGCCCCAGCTGGTTATTGGGGCAGGATAGATGACAAACTAATGGGGCACGTCACCCTTTCGCCTGTACCTATAAACCATGGAAGAGCTAACTCCGAGGTAGTATTCCTTGGTAAAACCAGGTAGTTGCTAGAGCAACTCCATGGTTTAACTCAGTGGCGTATAGCCACGGCAGGGGCGTGGGTGGCCTAGGCCCCCAGAATTTCTTCAGCCGTCCCCTCTCCCCCCCCCCCCCCGATTTTTTTGCGTCCTGATAAAGTAATTGAGAAAAAATAAAATGTTTGAACGGAAATAAACTTTGAATTTTTCCTTCAAAAACAGTAAATAAATGAAATGTGCAACAATTAAGAAAACATGCATGAATGTGTTTCAAACGAATTTTGTGCGCACGTATGAAATCAAGTAATAACTTCAAAATGCAAAATGCCTACTTTCACCGTATATAATCTCTACTGTGGTTTATTGCATTTCACTTGGATGAAACGAACGTCTTGACGCAAGGGAGGATATATGGAAATCTGTTTTTGTTTGTTTTTTTTTTTGGGGGGGGGAGGGGGGCAAACTCAACTTGAGACCAAGACGTCTCAAATAGTATCGGGGAATGTCGTGCAAAAATATTTTGGGGGCATGAGAAGTGGTGACTGTCTGCCAGAAAGACTATCTAAGCCGAGCGCCACCATCGTTTGGCACGGAGCGTACAGAAAATTTGAAAAAATCGCGACCTCTCAGATAACTGGAAATTGCATTTGCCAGGCTTGTAAGTAGAATTTAAGAAGTCGTTATTTTGAGCTTTCTTTTGAAATAAAATCTTCCTTTTAACAAAAAGAAAATCAAATTGCAAAATGATCAGAAAATTACCAGATACAATATACAGGATACTTTACAGGACGATGTGACATTTTATCATTTTTTTTGTCGCAAAGTAAATTTCTCATGTTCGGTTCTCGAGATATCAGCAACTGAAGTTGACACATTTTCTGCAAAAGGTAAACCTGAACCAAGCAGGTGCTATGTCATGTATTCATATTGATGGCAAATGTTTTGGTTTGTTTTTTATTTCTTTTTTGATCTTGCTGTTTGATCTTGAATTGATTAGGGATGCTATCTTGCCCTTAAGGCAAAATAAGTTTTTAAACTTCCTTTGCTCTCGATGCACTTGTGGTTACAACATATCACAGCGCTCAACTGGCATATAATATTAACAGGTTAACAACTTGTTGCCTAAATAATACTACAACTAAGAAATATTTAAATTGTATACTAATATGGTTTTAAGGTTTAGAGAAAAAACTAAACATTTCCATCAATGTGAATACATGACATCTCGTCCACTTGTTGCTAGTTCACTCTTTGTAGAAAATATATCAACTTCAATTCTAATATTTCGAGAACCAAACATGGGAAATGAGTAAAAATTTCTCCAGTAAACTATGTCTAGAATATGTTCCTCTTCAAAATATCAAACAGAAATTAGTTCTGGACTTTTTTTGTTTCAAGGAGCTGCACACCGTTGGAAATAAATTGAAGTCATAACTTTTCGAATCATATTAACTCATATGACTAGTGGTCGAATGAGCCTGTAATCCTGAACCGGCTACACAGAAGCATTGGTAGCGCTACTAGCACCAATAACAGTATTGGTTCAGTACTGCTATACGTGCTGGCAGCGCCATCAACACTTCTGGGCGGCCTTCACTGGACTAAAATTTTGATACAATTACGAACTGGACCCTTGGCAATTACACATTAGTTTATACTTCTTAAACAATATATGACATTTGTATGAGATAGAAGGCTGTGATACTTTGTCCAGAGTAAGAAAAAGGCTACTTTTTATTCATGTCATATCAAATGACGTTATTTTTGGAAAATTGAAGACCATGCTTTGGAAATGTGGGGGGGGGGGGGCGTGCTCCCCGTGTCCCTTTGGCGAGCCGCTAATGTCTCGACGACAAACTCGAATGTGAATTTGTTAGGTCAAGACCCTTAATTCCTGCCTTTCGGATGGCTGGTTGATGTACTGAAAACAAGGCTATCATACAGTACACTGGGGATCATTCTTACACGACCATTTCTATACTTTATCATACAAAAAATATACCGCAAGGGTAAGGTACTGCCCGTGAATAATTCTTAACTTCCATCCTTAACAAATAGGCCTATGTCGTGACTCACTCCTGCCCATCACAAGTGCCACTGTAGAACGATTTTCTTTCGACAAGTCCTCTTTTTACAAGTTGACACTGGCATTCAGGCGGATTTGTAAAATGTCCGCAAGGTCCGGATTTCATGAGTTTCCCACATGATCCATACTTCTGCTTTGCTGTTTAAATATTTTGAGAGATTTGCTCGTAGTATTTTAATTTTGACCACGTAATGTACCGATGACTGAACGTATCCTGCACCATTTTGCATCTAGACACCACTGAAAACCGGAAAACATTGTTTCTTTGGCAGTATGTATGTCACATGTAAAATCTTTACAAAGACTACAAAAATGAGTAATTTGAATTTTTTAATGCTCCCCGAAAAGTAAAATCCTAAAACGTAGACCTACTGTCTGTTCAAAGCTTTGCCAAACATAGCACCAGTTTGCATCAAGGAAATCTAACGCAAAAATTTCTTAGAGGGGGACATAACTAAGTGTGGTTTTCCTATTAAAAATGAAATCAATTCAATTATTGCCGCATTTGCGATCGTCATCCTGAAGTTTATTTTTCCCAAGGGAAAGGGAGATACTAGTTCCCTTTAGTCTCATTCCCCAGGCCACAGATCAGAAATGCCCAGTTTGGGGTCCCTAAAAAGTGTATGTACTACCATTTTTCATAGATTGAGTTTTTTATTTCATTTTTTGAGAAGTGGCAGACATGAGATTCGTATTTGAAGGCTGGATACATCCAGCTTAAAACACGTGGGAAGTGCCGTTTCCGGCCATCTGGAAGGTTTGTAAAGCCCAAAATTTTCTTGTTCGCTCCCCGCCAACTGATGGTGGCGCTCCTCTTCGATAGTCTTGGCGCACCTGACCCTTGGAGGTACCAGCCCCCCCCCCACCCACCCACTTTTAAACACACTCTGAAACGTTTTTTTTTTTTTCAACCTTCTCTCTTCCCATGACTATTCCGCAGTGCACCACGTGCTACTAACCAAAACAAAAGGTATGTCGTTTTCCCTAAGCCCATGCAGAACCAAATATGCCAAAACTATTTAGTAATGGTGAGAATTTATAAGGGCAACTTAGAACTTCTTGTCTATTCCCATTGTAACATTTTTCTACCTATTGATTGAATTTGGCTACATAATTACTGGTGTTTTTCCGTAGGTGTCCGAAAAATTCTCAAAAAACTACCGATTATGCTGTTGAGTGGCTGCAGCCCCCAACTCCAGCATCCTACGCTTATGCATGGGATCCCTCATTCCCTCTTACCTAGAGTGCATGGTGTGGAAAATTTATCAGTCTATGGTGATTTCAACAGTTCAACATTTTGCCCACCAGGGAAAGTATTATCACTGAACTATATGGTTTATCAGCCTACCTACTCAAGTTGCTGCCCAAATGATGGTGTGATATCATTTTGAGTAATATCCAAATACCCAAACATCATTTCTTTTAATCTCCGTATAATCAACGAAAGGTTTATTTTTCGTTTTTAATAATAAAATCCTATAAATCACCGGGTTATACCGAAAACATTATACACGGAACCTGCTGTCATTGTGCATGGTTTTCATCATAAGCACTGGAGTAGGGAAGACAAGCGAATGAGCTGCAACTGGACTGCTGGAAGGAAGGCCGTGGCCGGCACGACTTTAACCAAATGGTTGAAAAATTGAGCCGTAAAACCTCATCCAACTAATTAACCTACAAATCATGTAAGAGGCACGGCTATGGCAACAGTGTGGTCATTTTGTTAATTTTCCCAAAAACATAGTTCACTGTGGCGGTTAGTCCAAGTGCGTTGCAACACGCATGCCCCTTCTATTTGCCGGCATGATTGTTTCAGTATAGAGGCTTTGCAATTGCGTCACGGAACCGCCATGCTGGAGGACATTCATGCCAAATACACGTGGCTTTGTGCCGAGCGCACTGCACAGTGTGCACTGTGACACGCACGGTGTATACAAATTCAACGAGCAAGCGCGTCCCGTATGGTTTACTACGTAGTTACACGTACTCCAACATGGCCGCCGGAGAGTATTATGACGTCATGTGAAAAGCCTCTATACTTCAAAAATGAAGAATAAACAGCGCTATTCTGCATTTCAGCCTTTCCAAATCTTTTCTTTCTTTTTCCTTTTTTTTTTTTTCAAAATGGTCTGTGGGGATAGCTAAGAAAATCCTGAAATCTGTATTGTGCACTTGTCATGCTAAACCTTCTGACCTAAGGAGTAACCAATGAATAATCGAAATGATCACAACAAAACAAATCGACTGGGACACCTCTCAGAGGTCACCATGTCACCATCGTAAGTGATGGCGGTCTTTCCTTTTAAGTTATCAGAATTCTCTGTACTTCCAGTAGCGAGTTCGGAAATTCTTTGACGCATGCAACTAGGGCTTATCGGGACTATACAAACCTAGCTCAGCACATAGTGTGGGGCGTTCGTTTGTTTGTTTTTTTTTTTTTGTTTTTTTTGTTTTTGTTTTTTTTGTTTTGTTTTTTTTTATCGTCCAGTACATGCAGTTTTAGCCTACCCGAACGAATAAGGGTGTCTCGTCTCTATTTTACGGCAGCTTAAAATGCAAATTAAACACATAAAGGCAATTTTGGCAAAGCTTCTGCCCAAAGCCACTATAAAGATTCCTCGTAAGATTATAGATGGATTGATGTCATCATTTTTTTATGTAATTTTAAATTTTGGAACTGACGTGCTGAGGGTCTGTGGTTGATTTGTGAATTGCGATGATTTGGAGAATGTGAGCATGTGCATAGCCACCAAAACGAATTGCCGAACTCGCTTATTTTTTCTATCCACCCGGCTTCGGAACAAACAGAATATCGATAGAGAAAAACAAAGTAGTTGGATTTTTTATGATTGATCCAAAAATGTAAGTTTTATTTGACGTGTATGTTTTACTTTCTATACAAGGAATAGTTACAATGAACTTAACATTAGTTGGAAATCAAGGTTGCTAGCATGTCATTGCAATAAATTAATAGTCTAGTTTTAGAGAAATATTAGTTTCTGTAGATGAACTGTGATGTGGTTAAAACCACTAAAAAACATTTAAATTTCAATAAAAAGGCAAAATAAATTAATAGATTATTGTAGATTATTACAGGCCAACAAACCACACACTCAAGAAACGTGTTTAGCAATTAAACACATGTTTTGCTCCCCACTTTGTAAACGGTTTAAATTCTAAACACGTTTATCTATTAAACACTAAATGTCTAGCAATCAGAGGTGTTTTGAGATAAATTATAATTGGGACTTTGACAAATGATTGTGTTTATCACATGTTTAGAAAGTGGGGATAATTGGTGATTAGGAAAAACTTTCAATTCCTACTCACTTTTTTAAGTGTAACTTTTGGGAAATTCTGTACGCTCCAGGTTGGATCACAAGGCCAAATACACCTTGGCAGTAACCCGTCTGACTTTTGTGGGCATCGGTGTAGGGTTATACTATGGAAAGTTCGAAGACGAGTGTTATCCTTGTTCGAACAATAACCGCATTAGTAGAGAAGTACGTTCAAAAGAGTTTATATGCCTTTACAAATGCCAAGAAAAAATTTCCCTTTCCCTCTTATCATTCAAATGAGGCATCACTGTAAACCATTCTCAACCCCTACCAAACTCCAAGAGACCCAGACAATCACATAAATATTGATACGGTCATTGGCTATTCCTGTCGTATTATACTCGTTGGACAAGTGAACGTTATTAATTTAACTCCAACAGAAAGCAAACTCACTCAAAGAAGAGTGAAGTTCACTCCAAATGAGCTGAATATACTCTTTCCAAAGTCCTCCCGACCCTCTGGCAAAGGGCCGTTCGGCGAAACCAAACTTGATACTGCTTCCCGAAGAAGCTATACGTCCACTTAAGGACAACACTTGACCAACCTCAAGGCCTTCAGACCATTTACATCACTGGTCTGCCATGCATGGCTCCATTCTTGACTGGATGCTAGGGGGCAATGAAGTAGTCTAATTTAGTGTGTAAGTCAACTCTTGATAGAGTGTCTACTGGGTCAACTCTTAAAAAAGAGTGATCCCTGGAGACACTTTTTAAAGAGTGAATTTTCATTCTTCCAGGAGTGAGTTGCACGCTTCTGGGAGTGAATTTCACTATTTTTGGAGTGAATTAACACGGTTCGCTCTATTAGAGTGTGACTAAGTTTACTCTTTGTTTTCAGAGTTAGGACCCATCCCTTTCTCCGCAGATCAAAACATAGTTCCCGCCAAGAGTTCTTTTTAATATCTTTACTTTTGACACTTTTTTGGTTGGAAAAATGTTGAATATTCATCACCGTGAAGAACTATACCGTTCCAAAATCGAGTGTTTTCGCTTGACATCACAATTGGTAAACCACGCCTACTACCGGGCAAATTGCTAGTGTTGTAGTGCAACGGTCATCATTGGGTCGCCAGCTGTTCCCCAGCTAGTTACACTAGCTAAGAACTACACTAGAGCTAGCTACACTAGCTGGGAAAGTTAAAGTTCCCGCAAACGGGACGGAACGTGTGATGTCAGTCAAATCACTCAATGGCCACTGAACTCGATTGACATAGTCTTTCCTTATACTGTTACAGTTGTTAATGTTTCTGGTAGTAAACTTGCAAGCCTTCGTCTATAATATATATGTATATGCACTGTAACCTTTTCCGCCCACCTAAGGAATATGAAGTATCCCATTGGCTTAATACATAATTACACCAATTTTACCCCCTAAAAAGTGTCTCCCTATGGGAATATTTTTTTCCCCTTCAGTGACCTACTTCTCTGTTTACGAGTCTGAGCTATGTCCCTTTCTACAAACTGTTGGTCCTCTCTTAAGATATGTCAATAATCTACACATCCAAATGAAGTGTTGACGGTATAATAATGTTACCTAACTGGTCAAATTTAAACTAAATCGTTTAATGGGTCAAACACTTGATGTGAACTTTTAATTCCTAGCCAACCAATTTTTCTCACTTCTTCGTAGCTCAGTGTCTTAAATACGGTTTCCATCCAAGGCCTACACTAAAAAAGAAAGTCTAGCTTACAAATAAGAATAATATTATAGTCTTGTTTTTAAGTCACTTAAGTTATGTCGTTGAAGGGGTAAACCTTGAAAATGGTCGATGCATGCCTGCAACCAGGGGTAGTAGTGTCCCTGTGTAGACCGTTGTCTCTCCATACAGGCAAGGGCTTCACTAGGACGTTGATTGCTCTCTTCTTACCTCGTGCCTCTCATACTGTAGCTTCCCCCCCCCCCTCCCCATAGCAGGCACGTAGTCAAAGCGAGAGATAAGGGGAAACCGCTCGTCCTTGAGTATATTTTGGTTGGTTTTAATGATAAGCTAGCGCTACCTCTGTCTATATGTGGTAAATACGCACGCAGCTTTTCTTTTTTCATTTCCAAAAATTGGAGGCATTTCGACAACATTTGCAAATTTATGCTCTACCTAAATATTATGGTGCTTAGCCCAGATGTCCCATGTGCAGGCTTAGTATCCTTTTTAATATATTTCTGTTCACGAGCTTGCACCTAGTGACAGTTTCTGGCTACCATTCTGCCTACATGACATATTGACTCACTCTATAAATCCAGCTCTCAAATTCCAAACATCATAAAAGTTAACAAGAAATAGTACATAATTTCAGTTTTTAATTTTCAAATCAAGAAAATTGATTACTTGGATTTTATTGCTAGGACATATTAAAGAAAGGTAGCAAGCAACAAACTAAAGGATTATGGCTACATTTACGTTTGTTCAATTCGTGTTGGCAATGAAATTGGGAAAGGAAATCAAGAACTGTTCAATCAAAACCTCCGTGATTCTGTGCGTTTAATATCGTAAAATGGTTTGTACGGTATTAACGGACCAGTAAAACTAGGACGTTAATGATTTGACTTCGTTTGTCTTGTCCGGAAAATTAATCATATATGTTAAAATAACCAATATAACATGTGACTAAGTTTTGGAAACTTTAGTTAACTGCAGCAATGTGTGAATTAATCAGCAATGTGTGCGTTCTTAAAATTGATAAAATGGCGGCGCTATTTGAGAAATCTTCCATTGTCGAACTTTGATTCTTAACAAAGGATCTTTGTAATGAGGTATACCCCCGATATTTATTCCTGGCCTTGATAAATATCATATGATTTCAAATCAACCTTTCGGTGGTGCCTTTTAAAGAAGTCACTGAACTTAAATTGAGAATTGGCCAAACCAATGATCTATAAGTGAATTTGAAATTATATACGTAGACTTAGAAGATACATTTCATGATTTACTAACCAACTTAATAAATGATCCAATGAGATCACATATACTAGTTCGATTATCGCGGGGGCGTTTTTCAGAAATGAACTGAATTGACTCCGCCGGAGGCGCACCATCTCAAATGTAGTCTGGACGTCTACACCAAATTTTCGTCTGCGGGGATAAAGCAATCTACTAGGGAGTGTTCCGAAATCACCCTGGTACTATTGGCTAATTCCTAAAAGGAGGAGGTTTTGGTAGTTTCTTTCCACCTTCCTTACTAATTTGCTCTCGGTACGTACTGGGATACATGGGCTAACCCTCTGGAACGGCTGGTTCATTAAGACTAACTCCCTGAATGGATACGTGTTGCTTGTTCATCTGAAGACTTGATTGGAAACGGCTGGCTGGCCCGCTCCGCTGTTCATCTTCTCTTCTGCAGGTAGGGGGAGTAAATCATTCTGAGTTCTAGTGTGTCCTGAACATCTGTGAGCACAAACGAAATAAGTGACGTCATGAACAAACGATTACGTCACTCCGATGACAGACAGGTGACAATTTGGACAGAGTATGAACAAGTTCACTCACAAAATCACAATTGGACTCCCTAACAAGAAGTAAATATCATGTGTGCACCTCGGCATGTGATGTCACATAAATGCTAAAAACATGATGGAAAGTTTCCCTTTGAAAATAGTCTTTGTACAATATTTGTCTTTTATCTATTTTGCCATTAAAACGACTTGTGGCAAGTCTATTATGCCGACGTATTCAGGCTGTATATGATATGAACGACTTGAAGCTGGTTCAGTTTCGAGATTCGACGTAATTATCATACATCATGTCTACATCTGAAAGAAACAGAAACATTAAATCCTTAAAACAAACTTTTCAAATTAACAAAAACAAACAACTAGCTGACAAGCTCACAAGGGACGTGCTTTTCCTATGATATAAGAAGAAGCGTTCTACAGATTTCTGTTGATTGCATGTGTTAGACAACATAACACAGAAATGCCATTTTGATGGGGGGAGGCATGGAATACATTAACAAATATGGACAGCTACTTTGTGCGCAGGTTAGATATGCCCGAAATGGGCGGGCTCCTGAATAACCATATACGTCTTAAAAGAATAGGCTAGAGCGAAATTTATTTTTGATATCTTAAAGAGGAATATATTTTAAGCATTCTGGTGGAATTTTTAATCATTTCCCATGTTCGCTTCCTGAGACTGATATTAGCAATGTCGAAGTTTGTAAATTTTCAAAATAAAATTATTTTAATGGGCAAGAGCAGTCGTCCAAACTTGAATAAGTGTAGTAGACCGTTGTGTTTCATGATTGGCTCTCCAGAGTCATGTGACATTATTTTGTCTTCATAAATGTGAAATACACAAGGAGTCGCGCGTTTGTTTACCTTTAATATAAAAAATTGAAGTCTTAACATAGAAGAATGATACTTCGAAGAGAAATAAGGAGAAAATTGTGAGGTTTACAGGGTTGCTAAATATTAGTTTGGGGCGAATGCTCTTTCCCTTTAAAGCAAACATGTGGGATTACATGAATTCACATTGTTGGTAAATGTCTTTTTTTTTGGGGGGGGGGGGGGATTTATAATGTACAACCAATTTAATGCAACAAAACTCTGATACATTGATAACACAGGTGCATCTTTAGCTTCGGTATGCCATCGTCACGCGCTGGTTGTACCCACTTCACAAGTGGCTATGCAGCACAATAATGGTAGGACATTCCAGGATTTAGTCTTTGCCTCTAGTTTATGATCAAAAGAGTACATACACTTACTCAAAAACAATAACATGATTAATGAGAGTATTACATGAATAAGTCACATTATGGTAATGAATTATGCCTCTAAAATTGAACGCAGTCCTGTTCGCTTTGATGCTCGGTGGTTTTGCAGGGAGTTGCAACAGCATGAGTTTTGGAAGCCAAGGAACTGAGGAAACAAGAGGTTACTCATGTTTACCCTTCAGTTGGCCTAACAATAGGACTGTATACTGGATATGAAGCTAACCCTTCCGACCTTCACGGATATTTTATTTTAAGGAAATTTTTACCGTGTGAACTCAAAAATTAAGTCTTAGCATAATTACTAGCAAAAAGAGGGAAATGCAAATAAAATGGATCATTCATCATATTGCGAGCGCAGAGACCTCCATAAATTTCCACCAGGAAATAAACCTCAATTGATTCCATCGATTGAACATCCTCCCTACAATGTATTTATAAGGCTCTATCATAAACTAGACCTATTCATTTCAGTGATTACTTGCATTATACATCTTTTTCATAAAATTTAATACGCGATGGAGATGACTCTTTAAAATTTAAACTAAAAACATTCTAATTTCTGAGAAATGAAAAACTGCCATATTCCGTTTGATAAATGGAATTTTGATTGAAACATTCATCCTAATGAACTATGTACAAATTTTATTCGTTTTATTAAAGTTGCCAGTCGGAAGCAGAGATTTACTACTAATTTAATTCCGTTATATCGATGCTAAATGGATCTCCATCTAATTAGGACGTTTCGCACCAACTGATGGTGTAGCGTTCCGACCTCGTTTTGACCTCGTCACGTTGACCTTTGTGTCAGTATACTTTCATACATATCACACGAAGTAGGGGTTTACAAATAAATCAAAGTACTGGTGATTAAACTGACTTACCACCTTAGTCACTAATATTTGTCTGATTTTGTGGTGATATCTGACTAATTTCGTAGTAATTAAGTAAAGATTTTCAGTCAAAACTTACCGGTAGTCAAGGAGGCTTGCTATTCGTAAGAACCTAATTCAACTGGGTCAAATATTAGTCAGATATTATATTGTTGACTAACGTGGTTCCGTTCAGGCACTGTTATGACTAATTTGTTTAAATTGATGACCACTTTTGCCTAGCAAGCGGGGAGGGGACTGAAGTTTCGGTCCGTCCGAGACCGAAGCTTGGAAATCATAGTGGCAAAACCTAATAAAGATGTAACCATCGCAAATGTTTTCACTCTTGAGGCACAAATATTGCACCATATTGCATCTAACGACCTGAAAAAGGCCTATCATGACGCATTACGTTACACTGGCTGAGAGCATATTAGCATTTAATGCTCCTAATGAAAGTACTTTCTGCATGTAAACATGTTAAAAGGGATCTTACCATTTCCAGACGGTTTACAAAGAAACTTCCATCTTCCGGGTACAAACTGGCACTCTGTTGGCAGTTCCCGAAGTCCATATGCAGTTGGATAAACATCTGGACATACACATCTCCAGTTGTGACCACTTTTTCTCTTTAAACATACACCACCAGGAGTACAGGAAGGCTGTAAGTAAAACAGAGTAGGCCTATATGAAGTCCATGTACAGCTGAATGTAGGTTGCGAATAGGTCAGACACATATTTTATGAAATTATTTCACAATTCAAATTTCCCCGACATACTAGTATTCAGTCACTGAACACATAGCATATATACCACAGCAGGGGTGACATATAATAACCCATAATTAGATTTTTAATAACAGTGTCAGCATGTCAACTAATCGGCACAGTACGCACTAAATTTGGCCTGTTCTAACAAAGCGGTCCTAAAAACTGGTATTTAGCAATTCGCAAAATTGCTGCACAGGTATTTGG
Organism: Holothuria scabra; assembly: GCA_037179385.1. NCBI lineage: Eukaryota > Metazoa > Echinodermata > Holothuroidea > Aspidochirotida > Holothuriidae > Holothuria > Holothuria scabra. The sequence goes on from CM074189.1 coordinate 40,595,914, forward strand.
TTGTCCGGTTTGTCCGGTGTCAACAATGTACCGATACAAAAACCAACGAAGCATTAGTGTCAGCTAAGCCCTCTACCAGTTCTTCACCGCTTGTAACATAACAAGGTGTGTCGGGACGTCTGGAGTTCCAATTGACATGACACTGTCATATCGGACATTTTAAAAGTTGAACCTACTAGCGCAAGCATACGCAACAAACTAGGGGAAACAAGCCAATGAGCAACAACTGGATAAAAATACCGTGTCCTGCCTGCCGACTAAAATCAATTGGTTAAAAAATGAGAGGAAACTGACATGGTGCTTAACCCTGGAGAGACACTCCACAGGTACCCATTCCGCGATTGCATGAATGCAATTATCATTTACTCAACCATAAATTAGAATGATTAGTTACGCCATCAATAAATAAACGCCTTTCCATCTTGATACAGCACAATGTGGCCTGCATGTGGGCGTAATCATATACTAAAATACACATTTATTCGTTATGAAAAATTAATTTAGGATCAGGATGACATTAAAAAAGAGTTTTATTGAAAAATTGATTAAAGAAAAGGTCAGGAAGACAGAAATGACGTTTCTTGTGCGTGGGGCTATGTGTTGATCAGGTTTTGGCGGTCAGGGAAGCAAATTAATCGAAAATTTAAGAAAACTTGAAGGAAGCTGATTAAAAGTGACAGCATGTATTACCTTGAGATGCCTAAAACGAGAAAATGAAGAAATATTAACGGGCTTTTCGGCAAATGAAATTGGCATCCATATTAGGAAATAACCCTGCTTAGCATAGTAGTTTTGATTTTCGTTAAAATGGAAAAATAGTTCGGGTGGAATAAACTTCCTTGTCGACTGCGCTCCAGTAATCATTTAATTGTTGATAATCACCATACTCTAAGAGGGCGGCGACCAAAGGAGATGGCAGTGACATATAGGCCTACAGAAGCTAAACAAGCTGCTGTAAGGATAGGCGTACCATGAGAGGTAATTCTGTGGGTTGAAAGGGGCTGGATGCAGTGGGCAGTCCAAGTTTAATTATATCATTTGTAGTCACCGCGCAAATTATGTTCTTTTTTTTTCTCGGCCCACTCCCTCAACCGAGCACTGGCCCCTTTATTAAAAATGATCTGACAGTGCTTTTCAGAACTCATTTAGTGATGTACACTTTATTTTATTGTACACTTTATTTTGGTATTTTAAAAGTTATTCCTGTAGAGTGGTGACATTAAGCGAGATCTGATCCTTCTAGCTGTGTACTGTTGATCACAAGTGATCTTAAGACACAATCACAGTTCGTCTTAATATAGTGAAATTTAGTAGAAATAAAATCTATAACCACCCATCCAAAGGGGCCAATTATGATTATTTTTACAATCTCAAGTTAGGGAGGGGTGCCCCGGCCAGTAAAATTTGTTTTTTCAAGGAACGTACAGATGAAAAATGTTGGAAGATTTTCCATTTTGATAGAATGAACCATATAGGTAATTTATCTGCCTGGTAGATTTTATCATTCAGTGTAAATATTTTTTTTGAAAACAAATCGAGGCAACTCATCCTCCTACACCCCCACCCCTAATTATTTGCTACGGACCTGATTAAGGGTATCCCTGTTAAAGGTATTTGATGCCCTTAATTATGCTAGGGGATTCTGGGAACAAATGCCAAAGATTTATAGTCCAAACGGTTACATTTTTTTGTGCTGACGATATCTGGTAGTTTTTACCAATAATAATCACTATATTTACTCCTCATTTTCTGTGCCAAACATTATTTTCTGCAGTAACTTTGACAAAACAATCCCTGGCGCATTAGCCTTTAATTTAAATTTCATGTCAGTCTGGATATTGAATGGATATTTTTAAAGAACACATTTGTTGAATCAAAAATTGGCCTACATCCCCGTATTATTTCGTTGAACCTTCCAAAAAATTCCGTAGTTAAGAACATGCAAAAGCGGTACTTAATCTAATATTTTATAGTGTTCACTGTTACATGGTTGACATAATGAAAGTTGTTAAAAGTATACAGTAGAAGAACCCTTCATTGCTAGCGTTCAATTTGTCGTAACGCAATTGCACCATTCAAAATATGATGAAAATTGGTGGACCTTTTTTAAAAAGCTTCTTGCTTCTTTTGACTTGTCCTTTATTTGCAAAGTCAAATATTATCAGGCGACCTCGCTTAATACTCAGCTGCTGATCACGTGATACGATAGATCTAATAACTGCCAAACGTCAGCAACGTTTTATTCAGATCGGAAATGACGTCACAAGGACCAGAATAATGTGCATGTACACACAATAAATTTGCCTTGCTGGATCCAAATACGACACTGTAGGCAAGAATAAACACAGGAAGGTTACGGTGGCCTCTTCTATTTTGAAATTCAATATTGAATCATCTTGATAATACTTCCGTCGAAAAAGCCACTAGTTAGTTAATTATCTTCTCCCTTCGCCAACTATTAGACCTAGAACGCCTGAACAGCAAATAAAGAAGGCTAACCAATTAGCCTAACGCTGAAGGCAAACCCAGCCTTAACATTACATACAGGGTGAATTGTGTCGAGTTTGATGAACTATTTTCGTCTATATTTTGTGATTTCATGGCACGTCTCAAAAAGAAAGAACTATTAGAAAAAAAAATCAAAATGCGAACTGGTATTCTGTTTCTTCCCATTTGCAAAAGAACGACAATCTCCCCTTTCGTATAAACTTTGGATTTATTAAATAAATTCGCTTAAAATTCTATTACGTGAGCCAAGTGAATGGACTGTGTTGACGTCATGCGCCTTTATCAAATCTACAAAATTGCTGTCGAATGTTACGAAAACATATTTAAAGGGTATAAGGCTGGCATATTGACTGCGTCTGTTTCTAAAGTCAAATTAGTTTGTGTCCTGTCAAGGGAGCGTCAATCGATTACCTGTTTATACAAAACCGATATAAATGTACCAACGTTCCGTGCAACTTGTGACTCTTTGTGTACGAAACTGCCATTGAACTGCTATGAGATCGCTGAAATTTTGACAGACATCACTGCTGTAGTCAGTTGCGGTGCCAGAATTTCAAAACTGGGGGAGAGAGCTAGGAAAACTAAGGTCATAGGATAGTGTTCGCGAGGCAAAAATTTTCGGGACCCAAAGCGCTTGTTCCTGGGGGTTGTGGGCCGTGGGGGACAAGCCCCCAGAAGCAAGGAGGTTTTAGCATATCTCTGAATAAAATATCAAATCTCCGGAGAGGTAAATTATTTGTTTTTCGGTGAACCAAACTCGTAACTGACCTAAGTGCGGGAATTGTCACTTTCTAAAGAGTATCTTGTCAAATGGGACACGAACCGGAACTTTTTCAAATATTTGTTAAGATTCGTTGTAAAATTGACTATAAATGATAAAAATTGAAACTATTGGTTTCATTTATGAATCGCATCTAGTTAAAGATTTGACAAGATTGCGGTTGGTGCCCCAATTAAAGGGAAGGTTTTAGCAAAAAATTAATTTTCATATGTGAAAGAAGAACCAAACCTACACAGGGTGGAGAGATTTTCGTTCAAATCTGACATGTAGTTCTCGAGATATCAGTAAATGAAGTCAGTAGATATATGTTCCAAAGTGATATTGAGGGCAGCAGAGCTTATATCACTTCCTCACATTTACAAGGAATGCTTTGTTTCCCTCTGTTTTATTAAACTGTTGTGTTGACCTTGGAGTTAACTGGAATAGGAGCTCCCTGTGGGGGATGCAAAGTTTGTAAAGTTCTCATGCCACTTAGGCAATCACATTTAATAATGTTGGGTTTTTTGAGAAGAAAATCAACTTTTAAGTGTAAAGAAAAACAAAAGACTGTGCACTAATGTGGGGATATGATGTCATACGTGCTTGCTTCAAGTTCACTTTTTGTTGAAAATGTGAAAACTTTACGTGCTCATATCTTGAGAACTACACATCGGATTTCAATACAAATTTCACCAAAATGCTTAGAATAAGTACCCCTCTGACAAACCAAATCCTGCGAAGACCTTAAATCCTTCTTTTAATTACATTCTATTCAAACTGCCTAGAAAATTTTAGAGTGCAAAATCTAAGGGTCAAATGCTCCCTCTTACCCCCCCCCCCCCCCCGTATCGCCGCCACTGGCTGTGTAAAGGTGAAAATTGGTCAGGGGGAGTTCCCCTTTTCCCAATATCCTCTCGTAGCGCCACCACTAGTTGCAGTGATTATGGAGGTTATAATCAGTCGGCAAGTAATGCCACTGAGAGTTACTGGGTGAGGAAGGGTTTTAAATATGGGTAATAGATTAACGTAAAGACGTCCATTTCTGACTTTCATGCAGACGTGCATGAGGCGAATACTCCAACTGAGCCTCACCAACCCTCTACTGAATCTTGTTATGTGAGGTATATTTTCAATTAGTGACTAACAAAGACACTTTAGTTTTTGTCATGCCCAAGTGCACCACCACGTCATGTTGATCATTAAGAGACACCATTTTGCGGTTAGCCAATTTTTATGGTGCAACCTTTCACAGTACTCCAGTAAAGACCCCTATCGATGTCAGTTGTCGGAATTCAATGTTTTTACCCCCACCCGCATTTAACAATTCTTGCGTATCCTACTTGAAGGGGGTGGGTCGGACCTTTCGGCAAGGAGTATACACAACACCGCGACGCCGTCCTCTCTTCCAGTACATTACATACAAGATAACACCATGTTTTAAGGATGAAGTAATGATCTTTGTTAGCATACTGACTTGCAGCAAGTCTTCAGTTTTTTCCCCTTCAGAATATAATTTGATTGGAGTGCAGAAGAATGCAGTTTTGTTCCCATATTCTTGGAATAAAATTTCGCCCAAAACTTTGCTTATTAGCCTTAGTTAATTTAAATTATTATTCCCTAGGAGAATGGTTATTTCTCGGCCTTATTGCAATGTAGCCAGCAAAGGCACCGGCGTCGTGACCTTTGAACTTTCAGACTTCAAGATTCGTGGGCGTCTCGTAATTACGGAAATTTGTTGGCGGCAAATATCCCTGGCTTTAATTAAAACTCACATTACAACTGGAGAAAGAAGAAGTAGACCCACAAGGTGTTTCGTATCTTAAATGACGTAAAAACTTTTTTATGACACGTTCATATTGTTAATGAGTTCTTAATGACGATATGTGAGCCTGTAGAAGTAACGTCATAGGTTCGACTAATGGTTTTTGTTATCAGCCAGTTAAAATACAGAAAAAGAAAAGATTAAAGAGGAAACTATAATTTTGTGTTTCTTATAATTGACAGACGTTTGTCGTTTATGTCATTCCGTGTTTGTCACAGTGTCAACAATTACTTGTAAAGTATTCCAGACACTCTTACGCAGTTTAAAAATGGTAAGGATATCCCCTGCAGGCAGGCGCGTAGTCATGATTGTGTCATGGGGGGGGGGGTGTCATGGGGACTTGGGGCAGGCATGAGGGAAAAGTCTAAAGATAGAGAGGAACACCCGTTATTTTATGTGCTTTTGCATTGCAAGGTTGGGTCATGGGGGTTCTGACCCCCAACCCCTCACCTGCACTTGCAGGTTTCAAATTTGGAACTAAAAAACTAAAGGAAATTGAAATTGGTTCAAGAGATAAAACGAACAAAAATGGGACCAATAAATTTAAAACCTGACAAACAGGTATTAAGAGCCGACTAAAAAACCCGCGTTGTACAAACAGACTGATAATGTAAAACAGATTCTCGGCCTTTTGGCTAAGATCATATGTATTAGCCTATCTGTTCTTTTCATTCAGTCTAGAAGACTGGAGACATACATGACAGACCAATGATTTAAATGGTCTGAGGGCCGTGAGATGGGTCAGGTAGTGCCCTTTAGTGGACGGAGCTTCCTTGGGAAACAGTTTAATAGTTTGATTTTGCAGAACGGGTCTTCTCCAGAGAGTAGGGAGGATTAGACAAAAAGTAAAAGAGTTTAAAATGGGGGGGGAGGGGGAGGGGGTGAGAAAGTGGATGGGAAGTAGATTAAAGTGTACCTCAAGTCAAAAAATTCAAAAATATATATTTAAGAAAATGAAAAATGAATTGTAAAAGTCCAACTCCCATCTTCATATGACATTCCTGAGCTGAGATATAAAATGTTGACGTTTATTCACTTAAAACAAATTGGTCTATTGTGCAATAATTTGTGACTTTCTTGTTGTACAACTCACATAAAATGCTTTGTTTTCCTTTAAAATTAAAAATGTTTTTATGACCTTGAACGCTTCCTGTTTGCTTGCATAGCATGTTGCACAAGGAGGACTTAATTAAGAACATCACCTCATAAGAGTAAGAGTGCTATCACACCTTGGTACAAGGTGCAGTAAAGTTTGGAAAAACAAAGAAATACAAAGATTGTAATTTGAGTAGTACAAGAATGACATCACAAATTATTGCGCAATGTACCATTTTAATTTGAGTAAATAAACTTCAACATTCAATATCTCAGCTCAGGAATGTCCTATGAAGATGGAAGTTGGACTGTCAGAATTTATTTTTAATGGTCTTTAATATATATTTTTGAATTTTTAAACTTTAGGTACACTTTAAGTCGCCATTGAGAAAATGTTACGGATAACTTTCCATCGGGCGTTTTCATTCCCCGCTGAACCTTGGTTTTCACCTTTCTAAAAGAGTTGTTAATTTTAGGAACTAAAATCATAAATAATATCATTGATCATTTTGAATGTTTTGCTAACATTTTACTTAGTCCAGTAAACACACAGAATGCATAGATTAACGGTAAAACATTTTATCTGAGAGGTCGTGCACATTTTCCTTCCCTCCAACGTTACTATGACTGGGTTTCATCTATGTTCAATCATGGTCATTACAGTAACATGGTGACTTTGCGGGAAAAAATCAGCTGCTTAAACATTTGTGAATGTCCGTTGGGGCCGCCGCCAATTGGCCAAAACCCTTCTGAATCGGGCAGACTTTGGTGCCGCAGTCAGTCAGGCAGAGATCTTGCACTGGTTGGGGATCTGGAGTCGACCACCTCCTAACTTGAAGAGAGAGCGTCCCGTATGGCCATGAATACGTGTGTGTTTTGGGATACGCGCCCTCATCCACTTTGGAAAATCTACATCGCAAGAACAAAATGTCTCATTGTTCGTCCCCGAGGAAAACGTCGCATGACGTTAATGCACAAGGCATGTTGCTGAATGCCTCTGTGTAAAAACCTCATCGTTACCTTTAGACCCGGAAGAAAAGATTCTCCATCACCTTGATTTCACTTTTACAATTTTCTGTGCCTACGATATTCGATTAAAAATCTTGTCAGATGTAACGACTTAGACTTTGTTTGACCTTAATGACTTTACCTTTATTTTGGGGGCTCGATGCAAGGGGCTAGTCGGAGTGTCGAGCAGCGAAAAATTCGCGTAATCCAAAGATTCGCTAGTTGAGCATGAAGTATTTAAAAAAAATATAATCGGATCAACGCCAAATTCATCCAAGCCAAGTAGCCCAGAATTAGCTCTTTTTGGCGTTCGTCGACATGACCCAGCAACCATACTCTGCGCGAATATGGTTCACTTCTTTAGGACTAAGCATGAAGCAAAATGAAGCAGTGCAAATTATCGCTATTCTGCATTGTAAATTTAAACACACCCGGACCTTCACCCGTCACGTATCTAGCCAAATTCGTGAATATTTTTGTAAGTTGGTTTTTAAACGAGTCAATCCACATCATTTCAAAAAAATTAAATAACAAATAAATGAAAACAAAAATTTAAGCACACTTCCGAAGCACCGTACGAAAGAAATGTTTCATGGCCCATACGTTGTGTGGGCCCGGCTTTTAGATATCCCATATTCTTCTCAAGTGTCAAACTTATGGATACTGTATCCGTCATATTAAACTATATTTCTGTAAATCGTGGTCGACCAGGCATTGTTTCATTATTGACCAATCCAGTTACTACATGATCTTGAGATTTGGCGGTCGTTTGTGTGGTCCATTTTCTTACAAAACCTGTATCAAATCTCCTTACTATGGGGCGTCCGGGTTGTTTGCAGACGTCCGTGGTACCGGTAGATCAAGTGATGACTAAAAATTAAGGCTGGTGGACGCGAGTAATTTCTCATCATTATTTCACTGCCCGAAACGTAGACGAGTCCGAGCAGATAACGAAATCGGCCATTAGTGGGGTCCATCAGCCTTAAATCAGTGATAATAAAGGAACGAAAAGGTATCTAAGTGTACAATTATTCATGAAACAAGTCAGCAAAGAATTTGAAAGAAAACAGTTCACGTGGACCCCAGTGATATCCGACTAAATCAGATCGTTTCTTGAGTTTACGGATATGTCTACAGAGATCGTACGTTTGACGTCATCGTAGTAGGCGTGTTACCGATAGACGCGCACGACAACACCAATTAGTACCGGTAGCATTTGTTGTATAAAGAACAAAATAAAGAGGGGCGCAACTAAGGGAAGTCGGTGTATGACCAGTATATTCTACCAGTCTTTGAAGATGAAAAACGACTTATTACGGATAATATCTGAAGCATGAAAGAAGGAAAGCCGTCATTAAGTAGAACGCATACCTTATACATACACGGGGTGTACTTTCTGGCGTACGAAGCTAGGGTAAAGAGGGACTCCTCCTCCGAATTTGGGCTGAAATACTTGGTTTTGGTCTTGGCGGACAAAGCATGAGACCGGGTGTCTGGTCTAACGGTGAGATCATCCGCCTCTCACGCGGAAGGCCCGGGTTCTATTCCCATGTCGAGTCATACCAAAGACTCTAAAAATGGAACCTACTGCCGTTGTGCGTGAAGCCAGTGAGCCACAACTAGATTGAAAAGGCCATGGCCGGCTTGACTTGAACCAATAAGTTGGAAACTTGGGGTCCATTCCACAAAGAGTTACGCACAATCTTAAGTTTGATTTTCCGTACTTAAGTCAACAGTAAATCATACTAAACTGGAACGGGCCTTTGGCCGTTAAACTCTGTCTAACTAACTAACTAGGGCAAAGCATGGGTGTTCGGGTATATTCGGGTAAAAATTATTCCTCCCCACAAAAATTAACCCTGTACTGCTACGATTGACCTATCATGTATCACTGGCCGATAATATAATTTAATTCTACAGTTAATGTAAACATATTTTTCAAAGATGATATAACACTCCCCTAATGTCGTAAAAAATAACCATAATGTACAAGGCACACTTTCACTATAATTACATTATCCATTCGTGATTTATTTCTCCGTCAATCTGTAGCCTACTCTATTTCTCGTTATGATACATTATCGGTCAATAAGTAAATTGATGAATGATCATGCATTGGAAGACTCGGCTCTGTGTTTTGATATTCACGTCGATTATGGGCCTATTCTAAATCGGCTACATTTGCCCGAGTTTCTAGAGTAAAATACCCTACTCAGGTATGTATTTTTAAAACAAAACCCCACAAAGAAAGGAAAAAATAAAACATTTTAACAAAAAAAGTGAAAAGTTTGGTACTCACCCATCTTGCATAGCCTGAAGAAACTAATTGTGCAGAAAGACAAACGGTAATTGCTAACATCGCGAACACCTTGACATACGTTTGATACGAAGCCATCGCGGATGTTCCTGTCAAAATGTCACAATTATGTACAAAAACAAAGCTTTAGCCACACAGCAACAATCAATATTTGTTAATCACACACTTAAACTGTCCCGTTAGGATTCTGAAGAGTTGCGACAAGCGCCCCGAACATTTGACTCGAATTCCGTAATAATTTATTCTAAATTGAGAGAGCCGTTTTTACTCGCAGACGGCATGGATTCGGAAGTTAAAATAACTGTAGTTCACGGTATCCCGCTCTTTTATAGCATATTAACCTACGTACACCAACCACGCTTAATACTGGCGTTACATGGTAAACGCCCCCATTATAACAAATACTTTTAATTTCTGCACTCAATTTTACGCCGCGCGGGACATTCTTTCTCTATGAGAGTGTGATTACTCAAAGTCGCGAGTGAAGGCATTAAGGTGTCAAGTAAAGGTTTCTGACCCTTCGTAACAGATATGAATGTGCTCCATATTCTGTGGGTGTGTAGAACGGTATATATGGATTTGGACGGTACAGGTAGAGTTGACGTTTCGCTGCGTGGGTTAGATCAAAGCTTACAAAGTTAAGAATGGTAAATGAATGAAAAGTATAAGACCATGGTGTTTATTTTATATAAAATTGTGACAAAAATAAGGCATGTAGGTCACTTTTTGTTGTTGATATAAGTTGGAAATAAGATACAAATATTTAAATACCACTGACTTCAGTGCAACGTTTTACCTTTAACATGTAGGTTAGTTAGTTATATGATGTTTTACGGCTCATTTTCTAACCAATTCGTTCAAGTCGGACTATGCATTGCCCCTTTTCAGTTATGGTTAACCGGCTTATGTTACCGACTCCATTCCTTAGACTGACCACCAAGCGCAATAAGAGTGACACGGAAAAACTGAGTCACAAATGCCTACAGACTTCAAGTTAGGGATTTTTTCTGCTTTATCTTCAAAAGGGGGTTGCTACAGGACCATTTTGACAATGGGTTTTTTTGCTGGAAAATTAATCTTTCTGTTAAAATCATCTATTTTATCTCTCTTTTTACTAAAAAAACCAACGTTTTCAGTGAAACTAAGGCAATAATTACCTTTGAAATGTAGTGCAGGTTGCATGGTTCCTGGATTGGATATTTCGTAGTCTGATAACAGCGAGCGCAACACAAAGGGCGTAGCTAGGGTTTGTTGCGTCCGGGCAAGAAACGAAATTGGTGCCCCTACCTTCATTTGGGGAGGGGGGTAATCTTGTGAAGTTACACAACAACAAGTGTTAAAAAGGTTATTTCAATATCATCAGTGATCATTGCAGGATGACGTCAGGACTAGCCCGACAATGTCGCCAAGCTCCCCGATAAAACCGCATTTCAAAACCCTTGCATAGCCAATAAGTTCCTGGTGGGACGTGACTGTCAGAAGTGCTCTCAAAACGCAAAAAATTTTTGGCTTTTTAACACTGGAATGGACTGGCTTAATGTAAGATCTAAGTTTCCCTTTTCAAGTTGTAGTAACCTTTAAAAATGATTGAAGAATCTGCCCTACATAAAAGAGGCTTAGGCGCTTCATTGTAGGCCTACGAAATAAAGTTGTCAGACGAAAGTGAAAGTTTGCCCGAAAACTTATGTTTTTGGACAAAGGTTTGAAAATTAAGAGCCTATATTGGGAAAATTTTGGAATGTAATGAAAGAACATTTTTTTTTTTTGTAAAGTGGAATTGAAAATTTGAGGGTAAACTTGTGAATTGATCTGCATTTCAAGAGCAAAATTAACTCAATGCGTGATTGGAGTTGTCGTGGTTTTTTTTATTGTGCGGAGTATCCACCGAAATAAAAAATACTGAAAATCTTTCACCATTTTGAGCAAACACTTGTAATTGTGAAGCTTATATTGGAGACAGGTTGGGGAGGGGGACATTTAAGAATCTGACCCTTTCATGAGAAAAATCAGACAGGCCGGGGGGTGCAACTTGTAGTTTTAAGGGGTTACTGAAAATCACCATGCAGATTAAGACCCCCGGGCTATATTGGGAAATTTTCCGAGGAAGTTTGGCTACCATATTTGAAAATCTAGAAGTTACATATTGAAGCGAATATGGTTTTATTTGTTATGAAGCATTACAAAAAGAAAAGTTTTTATTGAAAATCGATCTGCGACTGGTTCATATGCCATGGGCAAAATTAAGGCTGAAGTCGGTGAGTCGAGGTTTCTTATTTTGTCTTACAGTGAAAACTTGTTTGACTTTCTTCATTTCAGAATATTTAAAAATCTGGAGCTTATATTGAAACATGTTTTGGGCTTTTATAAGGAAAAGTTGGAATTTTGAATTTCCTTGAAAAACATCTTTTAGTAAGCAAAATAAAGAAGATCATCGAGGAAGAGGCTGAAGTGTATCCGGCTTACTTCTCCTATCGTATGAATGGCGATTCCCGACGAAACTGGAGACCGAGGAGGGGGATAAGCCTTACCCAACGGTGGGAAGCCATGCCCCGGCCCCGCTAGCGCCATCCTTGGTCCTGCGAAATGTTAGGTCCAACATTTTTAAGTGATCTCGATTTGGCGCCCCTAGAGATGGAGCCTGGAGCAACTTGCCCTCCAGCCCCTCACAGGGGAACATGCGTAAAGAAAAATTTTTCCCAAGGTGGCGGTTGAGAAGGTATTAAAACTGTAGCCTAACTATGTGGAACGCCATAATATTTTGCTTTTTGCTTATTGCCAGTATGATTCTTAAGTTAGGTAAACTATAGTGTTTGTGTTTTGGCGTTAGGGGACGTAGGCTACAATATTGTTGCCCTGAAGGGATACAACAGTAAAAACAGCTGGACTGGGGCATTACGGTGAATCAAAGCATGTGGTTGTCCTGGCTTGTTGGGTCAAGATAAAACGTTCTGTGGTAATTCGACTAGGTGACAGTCTGAATTAAAAAGAGTGAAACATACCCCAAGAAAAGTATCCAGAATGATCCTCTTACTGATAGGCTAGGTGAATTTCACCCCAAGTGTAGTTCTAGTTGGAGTGAATTGTCACTCCAATCCGGGTAAATTTCACTCGCACGAAAGCCCAGGTGACACTACAGCAATATATGATCGGATTACTATCCGCTTTGGAAGATCTTCACTTAAAATCTCCTCCGAGTCTATCCATTGTCGGAATGATCTAAACATTTGCCATATTATGTAAAAATATGATCGGTACGAGAGGACCACGGAAATGAAATGAAAACTATTTATTTCGTGACGTCACATTGACAAATAGCTTTTATCGGACTACGCGTATACGATAAAAGCTGTCTGCATAGCCCTGCGATACAATTCATACATTTACACAGGTTGACAAATTTTTGTTTCTCTTCGACCAAAGATGGAGAAGAAATTAATTAAAACTCACAAAAATCGGAGCGAAATCCGATCCGATATCGCTGTAGTGTGGCCTGGCCTTTAAGAGCGATCATTCTGAACACCGTAGAATTTCACTCTTTTTATTTTAGAGTGGAGATGCCCCTGGGACTCCTTTGTATTAATGAAAATGCGACCATTAGGATGAGACATTTAAATAGTTCCAAGTGCGAGACCAACTGGGGCGTCGCCTCAAAGTGGCCTGTCACATTGTAGGCGCATCCGCAGCACTTCCTAGGAGTAGAGGCCCTTTAAAAATACTTTTGTTGGATGTCGATAGGGTAAGGGGCTAGATGGTGGTGGACGTTCCCTTCAGTCCAACCCCCACCCCACCCCACCCCACATTGACCAATGTATGTATGTTCCAGTGTGGGAAGTCATACCGCACGCCTAGTGTCCCTCATTTTTTCCCTTCAAAAGTACGTGACATGGTGGCAATGCATGAGGTCTATAAAATTCCTCTTTCACCATTTTAATTTTTTCTTCATTTACCCTTGTCAATCGAATCAAATCGAAGATGTGTAAGGTTTTTGCAGAACATAGGCGGGTATTGCTCGCTAGACTTAGTTACAGTTGACGCATTGAAGGCTGTAAAAAATGAATAAATCCGTGTTTGCTTTTGGACATTTTTGTGGCCGAAAATTTAGCTTCAAAGGATTCTTTCACCTCATACTGTTCGACCGTGAAAATATTTGGCGACAAGTGATCAGTCATCGACTGATGGTGTCTCGGCAAGGAAAGGAATATTCTCTTCATCGGTGACAAACTCTTATTCTGACACACTGGAAAACGTGTGTTGGGCGCGACAACCGTCCTTAAAAGAAAGCCATGGCACACCCCCTTATACTGTCTCGTGCAGTTGAGTCACCGTGAGCCATATAACGCCTCCTTTTTGACGCCTACAAATCCTCACCTACTAAGGCTCAAGATATACCATAACCTTGAAGAAAGTTGCCCTTTAGCCTTTTCATAATACGTGGAACGTGCCATACTGAGAAACTCCACGTGGGGCTTCAGTCTGAAGTTATTATTTTCAAAGAAATCTATGGGGTAGCATAAAAACCATATTGAGGAATTAGTGTCAAGAGTTCAAACGAATGATCCTCCATTCAGCATCTAGACTTGGGAATAAGCATTACAATTAAAAAGAAAAAGGAAAAAAAGCAGACCATATTTAACATTTTTCTCGTAGGAAGTGACACTACAATATTTTTGGATTTTGGATGCAGCAGTGCCAATGTTGGCAAGTTGAATATTTGTTTAACCGTGCATGGGTAAAATAATCTGGTAAGTATACTCTTTCAAAGTGTCAGCCAATAGACCTTATGCCAGTTAGCTGTAATATTGCACTCTGGGAAGGATTATTCCAACACAGTTCCCAATCAGCATTGTGACCATTGGCCTTCTCCATGGTGACGATTCACTTCTGTGGTCCCATACATGGAATAATCCTTCCCATGTTGCAGTTTTGAAGCGCCCTCTATTTAATTGGCATAAGGTCAATAGATCTGCATTTCGCTCAAAAAAAGCAAGATGAAAAGATAATGTGGTACAGCATTTGCTGAGTAGAAGGGCGAACGTGATACTCTAGCCTTATAATAACACATAACATCATGCATCTCCAACTTATAGCTCAGTTATTTTTTATTATATTGGCAAAGGGGAGTGGGAGGGGGGGGGGGGGCAAACCGTCTAATCTGCGGATGGGGCCAATGGAGGGGGCTTAGACCATGTTTTTTACAGACCCTGTTACACAAAATAAAGGCGCATGACATTACTGTAGACAGAACTTTTTGAGCAGAGAGTTGGACCCTGGAGATCATGAGCTGGTGACACCAGATGACCTTTGAGCTCCACAAAAACCATACAGACCATCTTCTCCACCATAACCCATTCACATTTCCTGCAGCTCAATGGGACACATTCAGGAACTACCTCCCTTTCTCTGGGCTAATACACATTTCCATCTTGTCCACAGGGGGAGCCGGCGAACGAGTCGAGTCGCGGTTGGCAAGTCTCCTTGCCTGCGGTATAATTACGCCACGGACGAATCACCTAAACATTTAATCAATAATTGACTGGTTAAGTGGTAGAGGAGCGAAGAAATGCATTTTTGGAAGTTTTAAAAACATAACCATAGGCGTACAAGGCGGGGTGCGAGGGGGCACTTGCCCTCCCAATTCGGGCAAAGGCAGTTGGTCAATTCGGGGAAAAGCAATTGGTCAATTCAGAAAAAACATGATAAACTGCAATAACACTCTAATGGAGTGCAATTTCACAATTTTCACTCTGTAAGAGAGTGATCCAGTTCACTTTTTTCTTTTCAGACCGTTAGTTTATGTCAATGGCCCCAAGGCCATATGCCCCTGAATTTTACAAACAACGACATTTCTGAGAACATCGATCCATGGGAACGAACAGAGTAATCATTGCTAACCATTAACGGGGCTGATTGAGTTGATATCAATAACTTAATGAGTTAATTAATGAGAGGGGTAAAGGTTCACTTCCGTATGACGATGTTTATGGTCAGCAATTTAAAAGTAAGGAGCAGTCCCTCCAAACTTAGTTTGAAGAAAAAGCTAAATTACACAATCTTCGTCTTATTTCTCTTCAAAGTTCCTTTCATTACATTTTATGACTCTACTATTGCATATTCAAGGTATATCAAGCCATTATTTAAAGTAAATTTTACATTTGAAGAGGAAAAACATTGTCACATGACTCCCAACAGCCAATCATGAAACTGGACAGTCTACTACACTACTTCAATTTGGGATGACTGCTCTTGCCCTTTAAGTCAAGTTTGATATCCAACAGTTACAGAAAAGGTTAACATTTTGAATTTTGTGGTGTTCTGGTTTGTAACAGTTTTGTTCATAATTTGTAAAAGTGTCTGGTCACGAATTTGTTACGGGGATTGTCTAAGTTTGACCATTTGTCATTGGTATGTGAAGAAAACTTAACAGGTTTGGAAAATTTACCAAATTTCATGACCCAACTCAATGGGCCGCTTTAAATAATGCAGGCTGTGTAATTACGTCATGGATCCGCCATGCTGGAGGACAATTATGCCAAACACACGTGGTTTTAAGCTGAAAGAACTGCGCAGTGTTCACTGTGGTATGCACGGTATGTACACATTCATCGAGCTATACTCCAACATAGTCACCGGGGAGTATTATAACGTCATAAGAAAAGAACCTATGCGGAAACACGGAACTTCGAAACTTGGAAACATTGAAGCCGAGAACATTAGGAAGACCCCCTAGAGTCCTCATGCCCCCCCCCCCCCCCGCCATAAAAGTCGGAACAACTTGAAATTGGTAACAAATAATACCCACATTAAAGGGACAATCCTCTCACCCCAAACTGCAATTCTTGTATGGGGTAACACAAACTCTCAATTGGCTCAGCTTTTGATTGACTGCTAATTCAGACAATGCAGAGTACCAAAGCTGATATTCCACAACATGAACTGCCAAAGTTTGTTTCAAAATTAACTATGCTTAAAAAATTACACTCATTAATGAGCCGAATCTAGTCAAAGTTTTGAAAAAATTCCGGTTTGTGTCCATATTGTGGATTAGAATCTGTAAACTCAAATGTGACTTGGACACATATCGGGTATACTGACGGTAGTTCCTTACCCAGCTGTTTAGCAGGTAGCATACATACCACGCTGGTCCACTGGGTAACAAAATCATCCAAATATTTGCAAAAGGGTACCTCCCAGGGAAATAACTTGTTAGTTATTTTTGTGGAGACAACA
Source organism: Holothuria scabra (assembly GCA_037179385.1). Classification (NCBI taxonomy): domain Eukaryota; kingdom Metazoa; phylum Echinodermata; class Holothuroidea; order Aspidochirotida; family Holothuriidae; genus Holothuria; species Holothuria scabra. The sequence continues at coordinate 40,612,651 of CM074189.1, forward strand.
TGAGATGATGGAACTCAAATATATGACGGACTTTCATGGCAAAATACTTTTGAAATAAGTCAAATACTGACAAAATACACTTTAGTTTATGAGCTTAAAAAATTTTAATGATCAATACATATTTGTTGAACGACCTGTTTCGTGGAAAATGCAACCGCCTAAAGAATTCAATGAAATTAATAGTATGTGCGTTTTCAGACGGATTTCAAGACGTGTTTTCCCCACTTACGAGCTAGGAGGGTTTTATGGAAAAACAGTAAAAGGAAAAGTGTGAACTTGATGACAGAATGTACTATGTTGATTGTTTACTTATGGTAGTATTTCCATGGTTTACACAAAGGATATGACCCGGGTTAGTTAAAGGTTATTGATCCAGATATTGCATTCAGGGGGCGGACAGAGTTGTTTCGCCAGAGGGCAAATTTCATATGAATGTGTATATTTCAACAATGCATGAAAGATGTCTACCTTATATGTCCATGGCAAAGGTCTACGGTACTCAGAGGAAACTCCCAAACATGGTGTCCTGTTTTTTGTCCTCCTACACTCTAAAAACAAAAAACGAACTTAGCCACTCTCTAATAGAGTGAACGTTGTGAATTCACCCCCATAAGAGTGGCAATGAACTCCAAGAAGAGTACAGGCATTCATTTTAGGAAGATTGAAATTCTCTCTGATGAAAGTGAAAATTCACTTTTCAACGAATGTATCCAGAAATCACTCTTTTTCGGAGTGGTCCCTGTAACCAGTCCATCAGGAGTGGAACGTCGCCTTTTTGAACGAATTCACTCTTTTTAAATTTCCACTCTTTTGGAGTGAACCTTGTAACTTTCACTCTTTTAACGAGTGAAAATTAACTCTCTTAATTTTTTAGAGCGTTCACGCTTTCGCGTGATGGGTAATTCCGACTGGTGTTCCTATCCTTGTGAATTATTGGTATTATTTTTTCGGAAGTGGACCTGAAAACCAAGAAAGGGAGAGGGCATTTATGTTTAAAACCCCATCTTTGTCAATAAAATGTGAACCTCCTCCCAAATATCAGTCTGTTTCCCCGACATTGTTGGAGACAGTACAGTCTCATAGCCACATTCTAAAAGAGAAAACGGTGAACTTAATTACTCTCTAATGGAGTGAAAAGTGTGATTTCAGTTCATCTAATGATTAATTCACTCCAAGATTTGTGAAATGCACTCCAAGAAGAGTGGATTTACTCAAAGAATAACACTATCACTATCATAGAATGCCTAGCGTGATTGTTTCTTAGTTCTGAGCGAATTTCACTCTTTTAGAGCGAACTTCATTTTTTTTTTTGAATCAATCACCTCTGTCAAAGTGAATAAAACCTCTCATGAAGTGCATTCAGGTTTTACTTCATTAGAGAGTCACTGCATTCACTCTTTTTTTTCTGTTTAGAGTGCAAACTATCAGACTTCAGGTTTCACAGAACAACAGAGTGGTATTTTGGGACCCAGGGGGACTCTCATCGAGTAGTCTGTGATGAGGGGGTGCCCCACTTAACCTTTGAGAACTGGTTGCCTTTTCAAGGAGTCTACATAGACTGAAAATGGTGAATGGTGTGATACACTATAAGGGAGAGTGGATTTTCACCCTTTAAAAGATCACTCCAAAAGAGCGAAAATTCACCCCAGAAAAGAATGAAATTCATCCCATAAGAGCGTCTAGTTACACTCTTAGTGGAGTGCCTACAGGGACTAGTCTTTTTAAAGAGCGATCCCTGAAGACACTTATTAAAGAGGGGATTTTCACTTATTTTCCACCAAGTTTCACCATTTGTGAGGTGAACGGTAACTCGACACTCTTCACTCCATCAGAGAGTGACAGGCTTTTGTTTTTGGAGTGTACTGTTAATTTTGACAGGGGTATTCATGAAGGTTTGTTTCTGGTCATTGGTTTTGAGGTAAAATTTTTCAAGTTTAGGACCTTGTTTTGGGGCAGGAAAACAGATCATGCCCCGTGACTCCGGGCCTGCACAGTATGTTGGGCATGTTAATCCAATGCTACCATGAACGTGACATTATTAATGCTAAGACGAGGTGGGCTTAAGGGACTTATCAGTAAAAATTAGGGCATTAATGGTTTCTGTATTTAAAACTGATTTCATCAGACATTCGAAAGCAAACCTACTTTGTCTCTTCAATTTTACTAATGTTTTCCCCAGCACCGGCGAGTGGACCCTTAAGTTGTCAGTACAAAACACAGTTAACGTAGCAAAAATGTTTATCAAGTCGTCTTTGAAGGACTAAAACAACCGCCTAGTAGTTGATGGAGCACTCTCCTTCTGACCTAGCTATACTCACCCTTACAAATACCTTTGAAAGAATTATAGTTTATCCCCAAATATTAGCTAGGAAACCTACCACCCATGCGAAAGACTTTATGACCACTTCATTTTATGGCAAACTACCGATTTTCTTGCTAAAATGTGACCTTCTCCAGAAATATGGCAATAGAGGTGAAGTTTCTTGGAAACTGTTTCCAACAGTACAGTAGAAAAGCGTTATATTTGTTATTACTAAATAAGGTAGCAACTGACTTCTCTCTTAAATCGTAAGATTTAAAATATTGCATTTTAAATCTAAAAGGGTGGAATTATGGAATTAGTAACCAATCGGACGTTCGATTGGTCACTAATTCCATTCTTTTAGATTTATTTTAACTCTATTAGACTGATTTTAAATCTATTTATTTAAGAGAGTTAAGAGGCCAATCAACAACAGCTATTAGGGGCGGATCCAGACATTCCAAAAGGGGGGAGGGGTTGAAGTTAAGAGAAAACAGGAGTATGAGTTAGCTGCTGCTAATTTCCCTTATGTTTTATTGTTGATGTGGCGAAAAGGGGAGGACTGAGGCCGTAAAGCCCCCCCCCCCCCGCGCACTGAACGAGAACGTGCAGTGGTCAACACATATTATTCTTTCCTTTCAGAGAAGGTCATGATAGGTCATATAGATTGTCATTGGCGGCATAACTGATCGTTTGTTAAAATTGCTTCCTTTTGCGGATTCCAGTTTTGTGTAAGTTGAATTGCTCAACTCTTTGCAAAAAAGAATGATCGTCTGCTAGCATGGACCTCGACTGTAATAACACATCCTTATTCTATACAGCAAATTAAAAGTGAGTCACTATCCTAAAACCGAGTCAAGTTGTCCCCATAGTGACTCACTTTATAAAGTGGGTCACTATGGGGACAATCTGAGTCAGTTTTATAAAACGTGACTCGCTTTTTAATTTCTGTGCAATAGCTATTACAGCGGATTGTGGGATAGAATGTTGATGTGTGCCCAGGCTTTTTTGTAATAATAAAATGAAACTGACGGAAACGACAAATAACAGACATCCAATCCCACAACTCATTGTAAATGCAATTTAGAAAAGTTTCTATTGTACATCTTGAACTGTGACAACCTAGAATACCCGTCAACAAGAACTTTTCAAGACAGCCCCCTCCCTGCAAAAAAATGTTTAGTTTACTTCTCTTAGTCGTCTTAAAAGATTTATTCACTTGAAATGGTATGTTGTCTTTATTTCTTAGCAAAAGACGTAAGGCACTGACGTCACGCGACGTTATCTTGGATGACGGTGCTATTGGAGGGGGAAAAGGGGAGTTTGTCAGTCCCCCAAATCTTGTCCTTCCTCACATTTTCCCTCACCCAAGTTAGACAAACTAGGAGTTGGGTTAATCGAAAAAATAAATGATGTTACCTCTTCCTGTCTTCTCAGCTGATACTTAATTTTTCATTAAGAGATATGCTAAAATCTCCGAGCTTCCGGGGGTTCCATCCTCTTCTGGAACCCCATCCGCAGGAACGGGGGTCTTGGGCTCGCTTCCCCGCTGCACCCCCAACCCCCTCCCCCTACATTGTCCCTCTCTCCAAATTTTGACATTTTGTCACGGCCGAGTCTTTGAAGAAAACACCGTGACGCGGTAAGCACTTGGTGGACCTCGTTCGGCAAGGGAATGAAACACTAATTCATTTTTTGTGATGACCTTTAAGTAATAATGATTTTTAAATCAACCTTTCAAAGAAAGGAACCTTGTCTCACAACGGGACTAACATTAGGCCTAATTCACAAATTTACTGAAAATGATAATTTTATATTGACTGACTCCAATTGAAATAGAGGCTTTCCCAAAGAGAGGAGACGTCCCAACATAGTTTAGTGTATTGCACATCAGCGTTTCAAGGTATTACTGGGGGTAACCTTCACAGCATTTGTCATTTAATGTTATGTAGAATAATCCCCAGGTATTTGATGTATATGCGAGTGCAGTCAAAATAAGCATACAGGTAGCCACACTGGCCGGACGAGCAGGCGATGTGGGGGATAGCGTGAATGCCCTGGCCATTAATGTAGTTCACCTCCCCAGAGTGAGATAGACCTCACACGATTATCACCTGAAATAGGTCAGATATTTAAATGATCCTTTAAATTGGCTGTTTTGCTGATGTGGTTTGTGCTTCCACTGGTTTTGTGAAAATTGGTTAGACCAGGGAGCTGCCAATGGCAGGTCCCTGGTTAGACCATCAAACTATTCCAAGAAAGTCGCTCAACCACAATTTAGGGTTATTCAAAACTACATGCATTTGTTGATAACAAAGTAAGCACTACAATGAACAACAAAGTATTGAGTAAAATGAGTTTTATATACTTTTAATATTCTACACGTCATCTTATCAGACATGTTGACTATTTAGCTTTACGAGTTATTTGTTTTTTCTAAGATTGGACTGATTATTGGGAGAATATGTCTCTAACGCGTCGGGGGAAGGGGGGGGGGGCATGATCGTCCCATACTGATTTGGAAGGGAACGGGAGGGTCCAAGTAGGCCTACCACACTCGTCATTGCTCAACTCGGTCTCCATGTTAAATAAAGCTATGTGTGAGTTGCAGTAGCATGTTGTCAGAGGTGAATCACAATCAGAAAACAACACACAGTACAAAGAGTTTTTACCTTCCAGACGAGCGCCGTCCCCAGTGGCGTCCCCAGAAATTTCAAGCTGGGAGAAAACTAAGGACAGAGGATACTGTAAGAGGACAAATATTTTCTGTCGGCAGCGTGAAACCGAGCTGAAAGTGCCCGTACTTGGATGTAGGGGTCCAAGGGCGGGAAGGGGAACCTCCTTCACTCATATTTTCCTTTACCCCACCCTGCAAAAAAAAAAAAATGTGGATCCGCCCCTGAGACAGGTGGTTAAATAATCCCACTTGCGAAGTCCCCGAAACTGAGGGCTTACCATATCTCCGGATGAAAATTTAAGTCCCTGGAGAGGTATATTTATTGGTTATTCAAACTGCTAACTGACCTAACTTGGGGGAGGGGGTAAAGTGTGGGGCAAGGAAAAACGGGCAAAAGCCTCCTCTTGCCCAACCGTAGCGCAGCCACTGGCGGTCCTTTTCTTGAAAGCTGGTGGAAACACTGTAGTGCAGTATGCATAGCTAGCTAGGAAGCAGCTGCTTTTTGCTCCGCAGTGGGCGTGGCTAACCAATTATGATGTAACGTGGAAGCACTCTTTATGTTCTTAAAAGAGAGAAAATTCACTTAAATGTAGAGACATGTGGGATAAATCCAAATTTGGTTTTACAAACACTTTTATCAGTTTTTGCCTTCTTATATAGTCTGAAAACCATACGTAATCGTCCTTCCTCGAACCTTTGACACGAAGGGAAATGACTTGCAAGGTGAATTGGGGGAATAAACGTATAGCAGATTTAATTGAAACCTCGGTACGTTAGATAGTTTGATCATGTTTTATGGCCAGGTTTCTAACAAATTGGTTAAAGTCGGGCCGGCCACTGACTTTTTCCAATTGTGGCTCAATGGCTCCATTTCTTATGCTGAGTGCCAATCACAATGACACAAGGTTCCATTTTAAAAGTCTTCTGTATGACCGAAGCAGGATTCGAACTTCCGATCCATCCAACTGTAAGTTGAATGCTCTAACCACATAGTCAGGCAGTTAGTCTGTGTAGTACGAAGCATTATTCCATTATTATGGAGGTCACATTAAATTAATAGGGTAGCAAGCTCAGGTGAATCAAATCATTTCATTTACACCAATTTGTTCTACAGTACTTTTTGAAGGCTCTAATATCTTCGATCTCTAGACAGAGGATGCGTATTCACCTCCTACTTGCACTATAGCCGTCTTTGGATGTATTAGAACCACCCTACACGCTTGGAAAAAACAGTCGAATAAATGACAAAATCGTTCAGTCGGTAGAGAGGGTATTAAATTCACGCTAAAAGCTTCTATAAAATATTCATAGGCTAGGGGAAAGATTATTCCTTGAATCTGTCACAATATTGCTCACTCCTATACTTCTGAAGCGATGAATAACCAGTTTGTTGTTTTAGTTTTGATCGGTTTAACCAGCAAGATTCTTTAAGCACCAGCGCTTACATTTGGCATGTAAACACATCAATGATTTATGGAAATCTTTCAGTAAACCCGTTCCACAAATATTTCCATCTTTAACCGTTGCAAGAATGTTGTCAAATGTTACAACAATATTCCCACACTGACTCTGATTTTTTCAATGACCTTGTTTTTGTGCAATGTTTAACTGTATTCGGATAACATTTCCTTTTTCAAAATACACATAAATATATATATATATATATATATATATATATATATATATATATATATATATATATAAATATATATATATATATATATATATTTATTTATTTATTTTATTTTTTTTTGGTCAACCTAAACAAAGGGGGAACATTAGCTTGACAGTTCAGTCTGTCAAGAGAAGGGTAGAGAGATAGTGCATTATTGAACAAAAGTTATTCCTTTATGCAATGATAGGAATTTCGTTAAAGAGTTGTTATTAACATTTCCATCACAAGATCGGAGGAAATGTACAGAAAAATCAATAGGAGTTTAAGGTGTTTGTCACACCACACTTTTTCATCAGTTAGCAGCTCCGTTCCTTATCAATAGGGAGCTGTCAAACAGCAAGGCTAACCCATAGTCGTACAGGACTCTTTTACTCCAAGAAGGGCGAGGGGGGCTGTGACTGTTAGCCCGACTCCAGATCCCCAACCAAGGCATAATCCCGACCGAGGCACCAAAGTCTTCCCGATTAAGCACGATTTTGGCCAGTTTGGGGGGTATGGGGGTTTAAGCCCTCTTCCCCCTGTCCCGTACGGCCATGGTCTGACCAGGCAGTTCCTACAACTTCCTGGTCTGACGATGATTTCTCCGCTCAGTGGTATTCGTCATTTTTTTGGTCGGTAATTAGAGCGTAAAAGTATATTCGGCCCGTCGTCGAGGTGCTGGGTTTATTAAGTCCTTCCAGCAAGTTTAAATTTACTACCGGTATGTATGGACCTAATTCATTGTCACCCCCCCCCCCCTTTCGTCGAGAGTCATTTCGAATCTCCTTCAGTACATAGACCTATTTCCAAATAGCAATTACAAAGGATTGTGGGATAGAGTTTTGGGGTTTGTCATTTTTGTCAATGGCATTTTACTGTGGTGAAAATTGACGTACACCCAAAACGTATCCCACAATTCATTGTAACTGCTATTTGGAAATAGGTCTATTGTATGGCTTTTTAAAGTCAGAGGATGCTTCTCATCATCACTGAAAGAAAAAGAAATAAACCTGAATAATTAATATTTACCTGATGCCTGGTCTAATTCTTTTTCTCAGTGTCCCACAGCAGGTAGATTTGCGGACTCCTTGCGTCTGCATTAGTTGTTATGCAGAACACAGAATGGTGTACTGCACGCAGAAGCTAAGTTACATTAGAAGGTATGTGATTCGAAGGGTGAGATGTTAATGTGATTAAAAGTTGCAATGAAACATTGAGGAATAGGATTCAGTATACAAACAGCTGGGCCAATTCCACCCAAACTGCCAAAGATGGGTCCGAGAGAGCAGATGAAAATCACTGGGTGAAATAGTGCTCCAAAGAAGTCTTCAGTTGATCTAAAGGGAGTTAAAGCTCAACCATGAATAGCGGCTTACCCTCCCTTGTGATCCAAGTCTGTCTAGAATGTACGTCTACAAATGTAATAAGGCAGAAACGTTCTCATAAGATCAGAGGTAACGAAAGTGGGGACAGGAAGCTGTCTTACGCTAGGACTGTTTTTGCTTGCCCTCCTAGATTAGGAGGTCCAAAGGGCAGGAGATTGTTGTACTAAAATTTGAAATGCTGAATATTTTAGAGTACTTAAGATGCAGCTTGCTAGTACTGGCCAGGTTATACCGAAGACTTTAAAAACGGAACCTACTACGGCCGGTGTACTTGGTACTCAGCAATAAAATAGGGAAAACAAGCCAGTGAGCTACATCTGGAAAAGGTCGTGGCCGATTCAGAGTGAACCAATTGGTTTGGAACTGGGCCGTAAAGTCCATCTAACCTGACCTAACCTAACCTAACCCAACCCAACCCAACCCAACCCAACCCAACCCAACCCAACCTAACCTAAAATGCAGCTTGGCCCCACTTAAGGTAAAATTTTGAAAAAAAAAAGTCAACCACGATTTTGACATGATTATTGTTCAGACGTTATAAAAAAGGGGTTTCTGAATTTCAAGCTGAAGCAGGGGCACAGCAGAATTCACCCTCTATGGCGTGCTTACCGGGACCACTCAAAAAAAAAAAAAAAAAATCCTCCATGCAGGCGGGAACAAAAAACACCCGAACGACATCACATAAAGACCGAAGGCCGACACATCGTGTAAAATTCAATCATCCTCTCCACAAGGCTAGATGGTCCAATCGCCTCGCCCTATTAGAACTTCATATTTATTAATTGTAGCGCATTTCATGAAAGAGCATCCGACTCTTACACAGGAGGCCCGGGTTCTATTCCCTGGTCGAGTCACACCAAAGACTTTAAAAATGGAACCTACTGCCGTTTTGCGTGGTGCTCCGCATAAGCAATGGAGTAGGGAAACAGGCCAGTGAACCACGACTGGAAAAACGCCGTGGCCGGCTCGAATTGAGCCAAAAGGTTGGAAACTGGAACGTAAAACTCAGTCTGACTAAAAAACTAAGGTGCGCCCTTATCAAAACCGAAATCTGTTGCGATTTGCGAGCACGACGTGCAATTTTATCTTAAAGTAAATAGGGAACATTTTTAACATAAATAAAATATATACATCCATAAAAATTGTTCCCTCCAGAAAATCACCTGCAGTATATTTTGGTTTTTGTGTGAACGCACCCTTCATGTTTTCATTTGTACAAATTGTACAAATAGGGAGTGGTCCAGAAAATGGTGCATGAGAAATTTCTCTTCTGCTCTCATTCATCCTATTAAGACAAGGAATCCAATCCTCAAACCTAAGCAGTTCGGTTTACAAGTGAACCCACTCGAAACTTTTAGTCTTTTTAGTGTGGCGCCATGGAAGTCTTCTCACATTCTATAAAAAAATACTGTGTTTTTGACTGAACATGGATTGATTGCATTCTCTTCCTCATCGATGTTTTTTTTTTTTTCATGAAAACATTTCAGGGACTGAGTTTTTGAGGCGAATCTCGTTAAAATGAGGTAAATGATTGCGGGTATGGAATCTGTTGCCAACATTTATAGCAAGTGACTTTAATCCCTTTGTTATGATTTAATCAACATTCTGAAAATAAAAAGTGAAATTTTACTCGTTGGAAGAGTAAAAGTTTATGTAAGGATCACTCAAAAGAGTTGAAATTCACTCCAACTTAACAAGAATGACGTTTACTCCACTAGCGGAGTTTTCTGTCGATGGAGTGCCCAAAGGGGCGGCGAGTAGTCTTCCAAGTTTCATGCAGGGACTTGCTAAAGAGAGAGAGAATTTATTATCTTCTTGGTGTAAATTTCACTTTTTTTGGAGCAAGTTAAGACTTCATTGGTGTGAGTTCACATCTTTTACTCCTTTGAAGAATCACGAACTTCATCTTCTTTTGTGCGTAAAATGAAAGATTACTTGAACAGTGTAAGTTATGGGTGATTTCTCCAACATGTTGGGAAAAGTCCCTTCGGGTATTTGGTACCCATCATAGCAGACACTTGGCAGGAACCTTGGATTAAGTCAAGATAAATTGAGTATTGTGTGTATTGTATCGGTTAACCTTCTCAGGAAATGCCCAGATACCCGAACAATAGAGACATCGTTAATATTGCATTGTTCTATGACTCTGGAAACGAAAGCAGCAATGGCTGTCAGGATTTTTTTTTTCTGCTTGGCTACTTCAAATTTCTCAAATGAACTAAGAACGGGTTCCTGTCATGACAGAAGATTCTACTCTCTTCGAACAAATAGGGAGCCTCACAGACTTGACACCATCACTGCAAATATTTTACTCTACAGCCCTGTTGGATTACCAAAAACGCAAAGGAATGCACATCGGAAGGAAGCAACAAGAAATATTGCCAAGTTTAAACCTATTGACAGCACTTTATTTTATTTGTATTCTTTACAATTGGCTATATATCGTTCTGTAACAGTATCAGCATTTTCGAAGGGTACGCAGAATTGTACCTAGGTTTTGATCTTTCAGAAGTTAAACAACGTTATACTGAGCAAGTTTGCACAGGATAAAGCGTTCTCGAGGTGAATACTATAACGCTGGATGCACTCAGACTGCGTCCCCTTACGTTTCACGCGTGCTTTAATTTAAAGTTGTAAAAACTTGTATACGCATATCCTACAACACATATTTTGATTAAAAAAAAACTGAAAATGGAAGAAGTTCATTATTTAAAACAAAGAGTTTTAAAACGGCACAACCCTTAGTAAAACGGAGAAATACGAAATAAGTAAGCTCATCCATTACCACTAGTTTATCCCGGGACAAAGAACGGTCATCTGAGTCAGATCAGAATCAACCAACAGATGTCGAGGATTATCAGTCATGACGAAGTAAGAATACGCAGAAGATTATCACCAGGCAAGCACGGCGTATATGGCAAGCCAAATGCCCAGTAATTCGATAAACCTGGTTAAGTTATCAGTCGATAAACCTGGTCCTGGTTTATCGGTCGATTAACCTTGTTCATCAGTTGATAAACCTGGTCCATCGATCGATAAAGAGAGTTTATCGAATTTTGGGGCATTTGGCTTGCCATAGGCGTAACGCTTTCCACCTGTAATAAGGTGTATACCGCTATCGGGCTGCCAGGTCATTCAAAGCACTGTTCAATTTTGCACTACTTAAACTAATTTTCCATTCTATTCTTCTGTGCAAAATAAATATGAGTAACTTGCAAAAATCAAGGTGCCTTTAAATAAAGTACCCTGCTTGGTTTAACATTTACAAAAGTTGAAACAGAAGGAATAAACTGGAAACATTTTTAGGATTGTATGTAACCGGGACACTGGTTTAAAGATTTTTGTCAAGTCCTGAATCGAAAAGAGGGGAAGCGTTATTTAATTTTCTTAAAGCAAAATTAATTCACAGTTCATATTAGTCCATAGCATGGTGATTTGACAATTTCATACGATACAGTATCTGTTATATCCTGACATATCATAACTTCAGTCACGTTACTGAGTTCTGGAGAGTCGACCATTCCTTTTCATTAGGCTATTTAATTTCCTTCAAGCAAAATTAATTCTCAATAAATGCGAAGAACATGTTATACTTAATTGGTGCCGGGCGGGTAATAAAACAATGAGCTCAGGGATGATACCCTGTCGGTGAGGTATTACTGGGGGCATGAGACCCACCTCAGGGGAGGCTGTCCATGTCGAAGGGAAATTTTTCGGGGATCCCTAATCCGCACGATGAAAAGTGTTACCAAGAAGAGCCGGCTGTGAGAGCCTCGAATGTTTCAATTTTCCTTACCCACCCTCCCCCACATTACACATACGACCATATTTTCATCACAATAACCTACGTATTTTCAAATTTCCGTTGAAAATATCACTTATAGAAAGAACTAAGAAGCAAACAGCAACTAACAACAACAACAACAAAAAGAAAAACAAACAAACCAACAAACAATTCCAATAAAAACAATCGCGCAGATTGTGTTATCCTGTCCTTTCGGGTAAGTCATTTTCTTTGCTGGCATCCGCGTTAGGGATCTTGACACCCTTCCAAAACAAATCCTAGCGTCACCTCATTACCTTGTAGTAACTGGCGTGAAGGTGGGAGATTTCATTCACAAGTTTCAAGATTGTATGTGTCATATCTTGGTGTCGCCACCAGTTTTCATCGACGGGTTTTACATGACACGTATCTAGTTTGTATTTTTTATTTCAATTGTCTTAACACGTGGCACGTCACATATTCTCAATAGCAGTGTAGATGTAAGGTATATAATGTCGATTAATTAACTTTACAATGACATTCAAGAAATAATTGCAGATAACACAATGAAAAACGTAGAACTAATTGAAATGATTTAGCCCACAGACCTTTTGTCTTTGGCAGTTGGAGCGGAAGGCAATTAACTAAACTCAGGGGAGCTCCGTGTTTTTCCAAATGTGCCAGGTTTCTATGTATTCTCGCAGTGAGTCCAACGAGGAACAGATGGCCTCAAAATTCCACTTTCCGTGCTACGGGTTTAAATAAACCGTCAGAATGATCAGAAGAACCCTGGAAGAACTGCAATATTTTAGTCATAGTTATTTCAATGTAGCTATTGTCATTCCTAGCTTTGGGGGTTTGTACGATCCGTGTAAGATACGACATTTCAATATCGTTACGTCGAACAACACCGTCACTACAATTTCATAATATTGTATCGTGTAGACAATGGCGGCGCTACGAGGGTGCCGGGGGAGGAAGAATTTCCCCTCCCACATTTTGTCTATACCCCCCACTCCCACCCTCAGTTATGTCAGTTTGGTGTTGTGTTAACCGAAAAAAAAAAAATAAATAATACTTTTCTTTGACAAAATTTTTGGTCCAGAGACAATTATGCCAAACCTCTAGGTCTTCCGGGCCTCCACCCGGAAAACGCTTTGCGCTCGGCTTAGTGATGGGTCCGAAATTTGCCCTCAAAATTATCTTTGGGCTTTAGTTGCCCCCAATTTTGATATACTGGCGTCTCCACTTCGAGTAGAGGACAACCACGCTTTAACGGGAAGTTAAAGCAAAAATTTAATTTTAACATGTGGCAGAAGAACTAAATATACTCAGGGTGGTAAAATTTCCTTTCAAATCGGACATGTTTTACTCGAGATTCAGCAAATGAAGTTACAAGATTTGTGTTAGAAAGTAACACTGAGGACAGCAGAGATTAAATCACTTCCTCACATTGGCAAGGAATGCTTTGTTTCCCTTTGTTTTTCAGACTGTTGTGTTGACCTTGGCGTTATCAGAAATAGGACCTCCCCATAGGGGTTGCAAAGTTTGAAAGTTCTCATGACACTTATGCAATCATATTTGGATAATATGGGACTGTTGAGGAGAGAATATGCTGTGAAGTTTAAAGAAAAACAAAAGACTGTCAATTAATGTGAGAATATGATGTCATATGTGCTTGCTTTAAGTTCACTGTTAGTTGAAAATGTGATAACTTTACCTGCTCTTTACCCCTTTAACACATCAAAACTTGATATGAGCTCAAACCCGTCTATTAAACCAACAATAAAAATTACAATTTCAGTCAATCAACTTACCAATTGAAAGATGTACTTGAAAGGGTTTTAATTAAAAAAGGACATTGATGGAATTGCTGTAACCCTTTTTGAACTCTTCACCTACATTGAAATGACGTCATGATGACTAGGTGCAATATCTCACTGCCCGGTTTCGAAAGTGGTTCTGAAATTTTTCAACATAAAAGTGTGAACACCGCCTGAAGGAAGGGAAAATTCCCAGTTTGGATTGCTTTCAAAATATACCGGAACGTCGTATTTAAGCAGGTGCGCGTTCCCTCGGACATCATAAGGTAGGAGGATAAGGCTGTGACGTAGGTTTTATGAAAACATCTGACGACCGACACTTTTCGAGAGTAAGGTTTCAGGTCAAGCTTTATTTAATGTTTTATTTTTTTCCTTCTTCTTCTTCTTTTTTTTTTTTGTGAACGAAGGTTCAAACTGAAGGGAGGGCTTTAAGAACCATTCAACTTTGATACATTTAAGGGAAATGGCAAGGGATTTGAAAGTGTGACTTGGGACGGAGTCAAATGAGAGGTGTGTCCCCTCGCCTTTTGTAGGGCAAAACGGTTATGTGTTTCTTAAACGTAGTGAAGGTTACAATGATCGCGATCAGTAGTGAGCGACCCTTTGACATTACTACTTTTGAAGCTTGGGCCATAGCCTGCTTAGCGTCTGTTGAATATGTACTTTCTTGGAGACGTACGTGCAAGGTATATATGGTATTGATCATGATAATACGAGTGCAACCGATAAACGTTAACACAAGTTCATCGGCGTGCTGGGAAAGTTATGAGTCCGCCGTCCCAATTCATCATCATAGGCTTTGTAACTATAACCTATAACTCCATGTATCGTCACACAGGCACACACACACACATACGCGTTTCTGGCGCCTATCGGGGACATGCGCGTTATACCAGTCAAGTGGGGATATTCTGTTTTTCCTAGTCAACTGGGGATAATCACAGGTTATAATCAAGGTAACTGGGGATCCTGAAAAATCTACACACACGTTTACACACAAATTCAAACAAAAAACATGGAAACGCGGATATAACTCAGATCAAGCTGTAAAGCTACAGGCATTTATCTGACACCCCACTTTGCATTATTTTGGCCTTTCTAAAACCGGGGATATCCCCGTTTCGCGGGGTATCCCCAGTTCTACTGTAATTTTCATGTGTGTATCCCCGATTGACCCCAGAAACGCACGCCTACACACCCACATCATACAAACGACGTCAAGAAAACAAAGGGTATTGGTTTTACAAAACGACGTTATCGATAGAATGGGTAACAGCTAAGGCGGACGACTTTAGAAGACCGATGGGAGAAATAGTATCTTACGATGATCAATACACTTATTCCCACAGCAACTAAAAGTAACAGATAAATGAATAAAATCTGGCGTGCTGCAGTTAGTGCTGACGTAAGAATGAGAGGGGAGGGGAAACAAAGTAGCCTTGTACAAATTTGCCGGTGTATGTTTCGCCAGTTGTGTCCGAATATTAAAAGAAGCAATGTATACTGTTCGTGAAAAAACTGACAAAATACTAGATCTTTTGCATTGACGTCACGCAAAGTCAATTTTGAGCAAAAACAGTGAAGAATAAAATAGAAAAGTTTTCAAGTGCACACATAGAAAATATACGAGCGTACCTGACTGGTGCAGTAAGAATTTCTTTCTTTCTTTTAGGTTAGGATAGATGGTTTTTACGGCACAGTTTCTAACCAATTGGTTTTAGAATGGTAATGAAATATTCATGTCATTTAAATGGCCTTTTTTTTTTTTTAGGTTTTTAGAAATAGACCAAAATAGGCTACACCCCCTAATTAAAAATAACCGGTGATTTTTTTGTAGTTCTGACACCTGGGTATGGCACGAGAATAGACCAAATAGTCCTAGTCCACGTTTTCCTTACTCCTTACTATAAACCCAGACATGGTATTCAAACAAAAGTTACAAAAAATGAAAGACTTTGCCATTTCCGTGTTGCGAAAAGAAAATTTGTGTGCCGCTATCAGCTGTCTTAAATGGTTGGTGTTGGTTACGGAAGGAGCTTTTCTGTACAGTGACGTAATATGCATATAGTTTTCAAATGTCGCCAACAAATCAATGTAAAATGTCCATTAGAATACTTTAAAACTAGCCTTAGCTGCTAACGTGCATGTAATTCCACCAATACCAGTAGGCCACAGACTGTTATAAGACAGTCGGTCCCCTTGTCATTCATTTAACTTGACACATGTAGTATTGTAAAGCAAGTGCGTGGACCTAATCTCTTAAACCTTTAGAGTGAAAAATCACTTTTTTTAGTCGGAAATTAGGGACGGATCTAAGTTTTGAGTGAAAGTTCAGTCGAAATGGAGCCATTTTCACTCTTTTTAAAGTGAATATTCGGTCTAAATTGAGATCCGTCCCTCCGTCTTTTGGATTTAGAGGGAGAGCTATATGTGAAAACAAAAAGCATGGTAATATTTATTTGGACGGTTGCGGGCTAAATCTATTCAATTTTTTTTTCATTCACTGAGTTACATTGTTAACACGGGTTTACATTTCTTAGAGTGAGTAATATTCGACGTTACAAAATCCGATACGTACACCTGACCGTATACAACCCGAAACAATCTAATACAATCCGATGCAATCCGATACAATCCGTAAGGTATCCTTTTATCATCACAAAGAAGAAGTAAAAAAGGCATATATTTATTTATATCAGAATATGTATACAAAAAATGTCTCTTTCAGGGGGTGAAAACTGCATCTCAGTAGCATAGAGAGTTGAAAGATAAAATTTCTTCAAGTAATTCATTTTTTCTTTAGATTTGGTGCATCATGGGAATTATGTGATGTCATCGCGGTGCATTAATTTGACATTGCATTCAATTTATTTTGTTTTGATGTAACTGCAGGCAGTATTAAGCAACATTGCCTGTTGTGCTCTGCGAAAGGTGAAGGTTAATGCTAGATCTACAGGTAAAAGATGTTCAAACATTCCAACATTTTCAAATTACAAAGGCAAACAGGATATTTAATTTAAAAACGAAAGACAAACAAACAAAAGGAATCTAATGCAATGTGACCATATTTCATACTTTTCTGTGGCTTCATTGAAAAAGGCAGGTATTTTTAACAGAAATCACCAATATTGGGATATCTTGAGATATCTTAAATTCAGAAAAGGTTATCGAGACAGGGTTTGAAAGAGATGGTGTGGAAAAATTTTTTTGACTTACAAGACTCAGGTGAAAAGCTGCCGGGGGCTATTTTTACCCATCCCGCCCGTGTAAATAGTTGAGTGTATATTGCGTATTGTTTATTGTCATTGTAAGTAGTTTTTACTCTTTCGTTTATCGTTAATTCCAGTTTTTGAGGACTCTGTTGTTTTCGTTCCCGTTTTCAATAACGAATGTAGGCCTATGCAATATGCTTACAGTTCAAGTGCAAAGGATAAAGCAACATATTTTAAAGTACAGTCTTTGTTAATTTTGTTTAATTTCTACGACACGAATCCGTTAGTTGAGAGCATCGTACAACACCACAATATATTTGAATGGTCACATTGGATAAGTAAAAATAGAAAACACTGTCTAAAAACGATGTTGCTATAGTAAACACTTGTTTACCCCATCTTCAAAACAAGTTGCTTATGTAAACGTTTAACTACTTGAAACTTAACGCTTAGCAATTGTTTTAAAACGAAATGTTTATGATTTAGACGAGGACCTTACTTTAAACATCTAAATGACTTTAAAAAATGTAGCAAACAAGTGTGGAGAAAAACGTGTAATTTTTTAAACACTTTTTTTTGGGGGCAAGAGTGCATTTTACCAGAATCTGTTTTGGTGTCCGACTGATCAACATTTCAATAGAGTCTGTACAGGAAGCTGGAACACTGACAGACAGTTTAAGAGTGTTGCTATGATTACACATTGATGAATTGTTCCCCGTGATGACGTCACAGTCACCTATAATAATTGTCAATTTTGAAACCTTTAAGCGAGGATGTGAGCGAATAGCCAGTAGTTGTGACTTTAGACAGACTCATAGAAGTGACAGGTAATCCTTTCACAGGATTTAATCAATTACACCGCTGGTTAAAGCCGTGGCCTGCGTGCCTGTCACTGCATCTGAGTGAATTACGTTTCATTGGCTTCATTAACTTCTGGTTCTGGTTCTGGTTAAGGGAATCTTCTTTTGCACGGAATGCATGGTAACTACCCAAACAAATACAAAATCACACCTAATCAACTTTGTTCTCCGCAAAAACCACGTCCAAGTCATTTTGTCTCAAATAAGGACACATTCATCCACTATAAATAAAAATTCATCATGCCGTTACCCCCATAGGCCAGTCTATAAATAGATGACGTTCCGACAAACAGTCCTGAGAGAAAACAGACTCTGCTTGTCCTGGTTGAATAGTTTAATTACCCACAGCTATATCTATAGCAAACTTGATTTCATCGCAACCTCTCAAAGGAATTCACGTGACGTCATCTTCTGCTAAACTTACTGCAAGGCCATCGGCGGATGGTAAAAAGAAACTCTTACGGTCGAATCGGGTAGTTGCAGTAGAAGTAGCATTTTCCGTTGCTTTCGAGCTCGATAGGTTAAGGGGTACCCTAACCCTAAGCTTGATATTGCAGTTTTTGAAGAGAGATAAATTCTACTTAAACATTGACCATGCATCAATTTTTCTTTACAAAGCAAGATGTTTTTTGGTTACAATAACACGACTTACCATCCTTGTAATTTTCTTATATTGCATATGAAATATTTTATTTTTTGCTGTAAACCCCCCCAAAAAAAACCAAAAAAAAAAAACGAACAGCCACGTTTCAATGTTTTCTATTTTAAATTAAAATTTTTTCTGCAAGTCGAAATGTATGTATACTCTAGAAACCTTGGTAAGGATTCTAAGAAATTTGTTGCTCTTCAAAAATGAGAAAACGATTTGACCTGTCTTTATTTATAACCATCTTCTGTATTTTAAAACAGCAATTAAGAATGTTTTGTAACGTAATTATTACTGCTTTCTACTTTTTTACCTTAAAAGGTACACATGAAAATGCTATTTGCTTAAAAATTAAAACTGTTAAGCTGCATTTAATCGTAAGGGCATAAATATAAATATTACTTCTTTATCATTGTTGCAATAATTTTTTGACTAAAACAAATTACAATAAAGATGAAAAAAAAATTACCATGCATCTCCGTGCCGTCGTTACGGTAGTATTTTTACTCTTGGAAAAAAAAGATGCACAACTTTAGCCGTTTAAAAACAGAGTATCTATACCCAGGCATAAAGTAAATGGGTCTTTGTAAATAAAATGTCCTAAGATTTACACAAGAAAGAATATTGAACAAACAAAACATAACTTTATGTTAGTTTTGCGGCCCACTTAGGCTACCAAATTGAATTGTCGGCCGGCAATGGCCTTTTTCATTTGTGGCTAACTGGTTTTTCCCCTACTCCATTGCTTACACTGAGCTACAAACACATCATTTTAGTAGGTTTCGTTTTTAAAGTCTTGGCTACTGAGGATTTTCAAGGACATTATTTAAATTTCTTAAATATATCTCGCAGGACAAACTAATTTTACAACTGTCTTTGAAATGAAGATTGTATAAACAAAGGATAACAAAGCCATGTATGGCATGTCGCTCTCATGGCACCACAGGATTTGCATATTGAGCTCATGTTGTTCAGATCAAGTGCAAATGAGAAATTGCCGTACAAAATGATGAATTTTGCACGGTAACATACCATAGCTGGTAGCATACCAGCTATGGCTTACCACCAAGTAAGGCCACTCAATAACCTATAAACCAGACCCATCCCTAATTTCCTGTTTTATAATCCTATCTACCTATAACATGGTAATTTGACCATTTCATACGATACATTATCAGTATCTGTTATAGCCTGACATACCATAACTTCAGTCACGTCACTGAGTTCTGGAGAGTGGACCATTCTTTTAATTCTGGACGAATTTTGATGAGAATGGGGTTTAGTTTTTTAGTTTTTAATTCTTTTTTACATCTAATACTCAATTTTGTCAAATTCACATCAAACGACCTTTAATTTACGTGTGACAAACCAGGCAACTCCTAGGGTAAGATGTGTTAACGTAGGAAAGGTCGAAGGTACCATTTGAAAACAAGCAAATTTCTTAGTTTCAACTTTTCGGTATATCATACTTTATCCTGTTTGGCCACACGTATCAACTTGACACAGATTACCCCTATTTCTCTCCACTTTGATTTCTTTTTCTATTAACTCCGAAATTATCGACTAATTTGCTCATACAATTTACAAAAACCGCAAGCAAACATTCTCTAAACTTCCCTTAACAATGACCCTCAGTTCTTCGAAGTAGCATACGGAAAAGACGTCGATGATTGCCGGAATAAAATTTAAATGCGTGTGGAAATGATTCCCCGTCAATCTCTCACGAGATTCCATCTTTCCTCTGCGACTGTATTGATCCGATTACCGGCCAAGTGTTGCTTACAATCCGGTTTCTTTTAACCATGATGAAGATCCGCCGAAGGAAAACGTGGGCGGAAGTAAAATACAGATATGTGTTTGCAGTGTTTTCAGACACTATTATTTCTTGCCTGTGGAAAGATTTTTATAACCACTAAAGTCTTGCGCAACACGTTCCCCTTAGGGATATTTAAACTAATATAGCTATCTGAAGATGCCAAAACACATTTTGAAACATGTTTCGAGTAAGCGCGGCGGTAGCACCTTAATTATTGCTTTAACACGTGGGTGACGATTTTTCGAGGGGGGGGGGGGGTTATCCCATTTTCCAGATATTTGCTTCTTTGACAAATCAATGTCAGTCGGCGATTTCTCAAGCAATTGAGTGGAGATGTCCTCCTATCCTATGGCCGTTTGTGCCAATGTAACTCTTTCCTCCCCAAAACACTTTGAAGAGAACGATCTCTCTTATAGAGTCAAGATACACATATGGTCTCATGCATTTTGAAGTCAACGAACTCTGTCTCCCACATGTTCATTTAAAATGTCCAAGTGATTCTTTTCTGATCCTAATTGCCGTTTCAAATGTAGTAGCTTTTGGAAGTTTAGATCATATTTATGGGAAACTGCTGATGTCATCGTGGCATATTTATTTGAAATTCATGCTTTTATTTTTATTTTGTTTCAAGTTTTAATGCTTCAACCGGGATTATTAAATTACATTGCTTGTTACAATCTGCATAAAGTGCAGGGTAATGTTATATCTGCGGAACAAAATATTTAAACATTACAACGGTATCAAATTTCAAGGACAAAGGGATTGAGACAATATTTGCACATAACATTCTATCGCTTACAGTTTAATGTGTAATTTGGACAAAAATAATTAGCAGTCCGGAAAATCGTATCGCAACAGGGTTGGGGGGGATAATATGTAGAATGTTTCTTTTACTTTCTTACGACGCTCTAGTAAAAGGTAAACAAGGGCTTAATTGGAGGACATGGTGTGGAATATTTTTTTCTTTCTTATGAGACTCAACTTGAGGTAGTGTAGTTGTAGACTGTCCCGTGTTTAAAGATTGGTTCTTGAGAGTCATGTAACAATTTTTCTTCAATCTCAAAAGAGAAATGTACTAGAAACAGCCTATCTGCTTGAAACATCCTGAAGGTGCAACATTGAAGTTCTTAACAATAATACTCTGAAGAAGAGAAATAAGACTAAAATTGTGATATTTAATTGTTGCTTCAAAACAAATTCCAGGTGACTACTTTTGTCCTTTAAAGGGGCTCATTGAGTTGATATCGATAACTTAGCACCACTGGTCACATGCTGTGACGTCGCTTGTTGAAAAAGCAACATA
Source organism: Holothuria scabra (assembly GCA_037179385.1). Classification (NCBI taxonomy): domain Eukaryota; kingdom Metazoa; phylum Echinodermata; class Holothuroidea; order Aspidochirotida; family Holothuriidae; genus Holothuria; species Holothuria scabra. Next base: position 40,634,092 of record CM074189.1, read on the forward strand.
GACACCCCAGTAGATCAAAGGCGGTGTGGGGTGCAACTAATATCTGAGTTTGTTTCATGATCTGTGACCTCAGATGAGCTATGCGTTCATTGTGTTCACACTGCGTGAAAAGCAAGTAACACATGCTGACTGAACTGTTAGCTAACCCCAAATGTTACGTAAATTTTTGTGTACAATCTAAGATCAAAAGAGTGAACTTAGTCACTCTTTGATAGAGTGGAAAGTGTACATTCACTCCATTAGAGTCATAATTCACTCCAGTTGGAGCGAAACTCACTCAAAAAAGAGTGAAATTCACTAGAAGAAGAGGGAAAATTCACTCTTCCACGAGTGCATGCAATGATCACTCGTATTTTAAGAGCGATCACTTTGGGCACTCCATCAAGAGTGAAACTTCGCTCGTTTTATTGGAATTTCACTCTTTTTGAAGTGAATTTCAATCTTCTTGGAGTGAATCATTACTCTAATGGAGTGAATTCACACTTTTCACTCTATCAAAGAGTGACTAAGTTCACTCTTTTGATTTTAGAGTGTATTGAAAAACATCTTTTAGTGTCAATCAATAAATCAGATATGAAACTTGACTTAATCAAGTCTGCATGTAGTGGGCTTCTTTTCCTCCCTGAAGCAATAAGAGTTAATCAGGCAAAAATGAAGGATGTAACAAAAAAGTAAGAGGGAACGTTTCATCATGCAAGTTTCACACGGTATCCTATAATTAGTGAAGAAGTTGAAATGTTTAATTTTGTGGTGTCCTGAATTGTAACGGTTTTGTACGTAGTTTGAAACTGTGTTTGGTCACGAATTTTTGAAAACCGAATTGAGTCGTTAGGCAATCACTCATAAAACATTTATTTGTGATTAGGATATGGGGATTGACTAAGTATTAGTATGACAATGTCATTGAGATGTGAATAAAACTTAGCAGATTGCGAAAAATTTGTTGAATTTCAGGTACCTACTCAATGGGCCGCTTTAAAATTCACCTGAACATACATTTAAATGGAAATATTGAGTTTAAAATGCTCCAACAAAGAGTACATAGAAAATGGCTCAGACTCTATCCAGCATTTCAGTCTTAATCAAAAACCCCAGCAATAGCTACATCTGTTCAAAATACCATGCGAAAGAAGAGCCCGCGGCATGGACATTGCATCATTTCGAAATGTTGAAAGTTTGGGTGACCAAATTATTCTTGTGCAACAAACAACTGAATTCCAATATGTGGGAAACTTGTTTCTTAAAAATAAGGCTACCATACTGCCTTATTTTTGATAATCTCTCTGTCTGTCAATAAAAATTAGTTTAAAAAAGTATGATTTTTTTCTCAATTTTTCCCTTTAAATTCTTCACAAATTTCACTTTAGAGTTACGGATATTAAATAGATCCTAAACGGTCAACAAATAGTACATGGTTTTCATGGAGTCAAACCGGCTGGAAAGAGGGGGTCCTGGAGTAAAAGAGTCTGAAAGATTAATCCTTGGTGTAAAATATATATCACCGCAAGGCACGTCTGAGACGTTTTAATAGAGGACGCGTAAAATTTAATTGATCACGGGTTTAAGAGGAAGCTAGGGTAGGAAGAAGTCCCCCTGTCCTATTAGGCCTTTGTGGTAAAATTCCATCTCATCTCACCTAGCACTGTCCAATTTAAATACTTTTGGCCTGTTGAAGAAATCTGACAAAATTTGTCAGAGTTTTAAAGAATAAGCATATGTGTCTATACACTCTTAAAACGTTGGGTAAAATATCCGTTGGTTAAAGAAGTTTATGAAATGTGTTGGTTAAACTTTGCCCAACTTTGGGGCTAATTGGTGCAATGTTTAAACGCTGGGCAAAGTTTTTGTTGAGTAAAAGTAATTGCTTAAGTGTTGGTCAATCTTTGCTCACATAATGGTTAAATTTCCCCTTCCATGCACGCGTATACTGTTATACCCAACTGACTGGTCAAAATGACGATAAGATTTTATTCTACAGTTGAGCATATTTTCCCTTTACCCACTTGTTGGGTAACTTTTTGCCAATTTGTTGGGTATATTGTTGGTTGCAGTGTTGTCACCAAACAACAGTGCACTTGACCCGATTTGTTTCACAATTCTTCTCATAATCAGACCATGGTACCATAATCTGAAAATTCTCTTTGGCATCTTTTATATTGGCCAAACAGCTAAACTCGTACATTACTTTAGACCATGAAATCGATCTCTATTTCCATAAAATTCTTTAAACAGTACTACGAACTAGAACACATTTGTATGAGATTCCATGATTCGTATTTGGCGCAAAACTGCTATCCAATGAGAGGTCAGGATCTGGGATATTCTCTTTCGCGTCCGAATGAGCATTTATATATTATTATTTGAAACATTTCGGCATAACAAGAAGCCTGTCTCATAACCATGATAACAGTGTATGAGAGCTACGGTCCTGGGCATGACGTTAAACTGCATCCAGGCTGTGGCTTCTGTTCTATTCAGCCAGTCTAGAGCAGGACCACTCAGTGTTTGCCCTTTGGAGGGCGTACTTGTCCATTTGGGACGTTAAGCTCCTTTAGGGAGCAGAACTCCTCCGGGAGTAATCATTTGGTTTTCGCCCCTTGGCTCTTCGCCAGAGAGTCGTGGGGACTTTTAGGAAAAAAAAAAAAAAAAATGAGAGCTACGGACCAGCTAATTCTCATGCTGCCCTTGTGTTCACATTTATTCATTGATGAAACTACAAGACTTCATCACATCATTAACCCACATCATTTTACAGTGCCTTTTAAAAATACAGTGCCTTTTAAAAATGATAGTTTTGGACGTACCTATACGAAACTCAGTGACAAACCAAATAGGTTATTAAGCCAGGGTTTTTTAACCGGGACCGATGGGTTGCCATAACCAGGGAGCTGCAGTGGCAGCTCCCTGCTATAACCTACAACCTAACATGTAAAGAAAGCACCAACGTTTAAGGAAAAAATGATTAACATATAACCAACATTTGGTTAATGCATTTGCCCAACAGCTTAATAAAAGAAGTGCCCAACAAGTGGGTATGTTTTAAAATGCTAATTTACCAAACAGTTGGGTAATCTCCTGCCCAACAGTTGGGTTCAAACTTTACCAAATTTGGTTGGTTAAAGTTTTGCCCAACTGTTTAGGTTGTTGAATAGATGCCCAGTGTTGGTCGAAAAGTTGGGCAAAATTTGCCCAATTTTTTTAAGAGTGTATGTCTTTGAAAACACAGAACGTGAATATGGAAGAATTCATTTTGTTGAAAAGCTTTATTTTTTTTTTAACTTTTGAGTTTGATATAGGCCTACTGATGTAAGCAAATGCTACGGATTTATAACAACGGGCATGGGCTGTTCATCTCAACAGTAATTTCTAATGCAATAACTTAAGGTATGTTTAAGACAGACGTGAAATAAAAAAAAAACCTTCACATTATATCCCTAAAAGAGTAAATGAGATCGTTATAGTTTCTGTTTTAGCAACAATCAAATTCCGAAGAGGAAAGGGCTATCCACCATCTTGTTTTAGAAATCGCCATCGTTGTAAACACAAATTAGTCAAGTGGTGCCTGAATTGACTAACCGCGTTAGTCCCTTATAGTCGACTAATTTATGACGATATCCGACTAATTTCATAGTAATGGACTAAAAAATGTCGGTCAAAACTTAGTCAAGGAAGCTTGAGATTTGTTAGAAACTAATTCAACTGGGTCAAATATTAGTCAAATATTAGTCAACATTGCTAACTAATGTGATTGGTCGATTCAGGCACTGCTGGACTAATTAGTGTTAACAGTAAACTGCCTTTTCTTTTACACAGTATTTATTTTGAAAATTAGTCCCTACTTCATAAAAAAATTCTCTCGTTTACTTTTGAGAGAATAAACTGGTCACTGTTGCCGTCTTATTTTAAAACAATGTCAACTACGCCATGCCAAGTACTTGTCCATAGTCCTTGAAAGGACATATTACGTTTGTTTCACAAGAAAATTTCATCCTTTTACAACCAATATTTATTAGCAAAGAGTGATAAATAATTACAAATTAGGCAGTATGGTAGCCTTCTTTTCAATAAATAAGTTTCCTTTACATAGAAATTGTTTGTTGTTCAAGAATAATTTGTTCACCCAAACTTTCAACATTTCAAAAGATGGCACTTCCATAACTCTTCTTGTGCATAATATTTGGGGGAGATTAAACTATTGCTGGGGTTTATTGTTGAGACCAAATGATTTGAAAATGAATAGAACCATTTACTTTTAATGCTATGATGGAGTATTTTTAAAACGCAATGTTTACCTTTTATAGATAATTTAACTATAATAGTGTTTATGTTGAATTTTTCCGACTTTTAAAAACCTCTTCATCACCAGGCCGTCTTCCAAAACAGATACCCGCAAATAAAAAAATATATATATTTATATAATGAAATTGTGGTAAAAACGAAGGCGGTACTTTTTCAACAAGCAACACCCTCAAAACATGTCGGTCACCGGGGAACTAAACAAACTTTTTGTGTAAAATATTTACCCAACTCGGTTGAGTAACAGAGTATATTGAGTCATTATTTGACATAGACGGGTCTCTCTTGACCCAGTTTTGGGTGTCATTAACTCAATCGTTATATAGGAAGTTGACACAACGTGCATGGTAATTATTTGGTTGAGCGTTCAGCTAATTAACCTACTAGTATTGAATGTCGAGACAATTACGTCGAAATACCGTAGCCAATCTGGATGATGATCTATGAAACTTATTTGTCAGACCATGGAACTCTATCAGGGAGGTGCCTGGTAATTCCAACATTCTGCTGCTTGCAAAGGGATGTACTAATTACTGTTATGTATCGCAGGATGAAAACTTTGATGTAGATAGTTATCAGTGACGCCAAAACAGCTAGGAATTAACAACCGTCCCCAAGGAGGGCACTCCTGTGAATACATGACATTGAAGAGGTTGCCCTCAAACATGGCTAAAGTACTTCATTTGGAAAGCTCTTATGACATCATATGAGAACTATCTACACTTTATGTAAAATTCATGTTGTTTATTGTTTATTGTTTATTTTTTTTTTCAACTGTACTACATGCAAACGTACATTCATTATCATTATTATTATGATACAATACGAAATAATATTTACAAGAAACGTGAGTATGAAGACAGTAGAAAAGGAACCAGATGAAGCTTGCAAGCTTTTCTAGTCTGGCCCTAATAACTGAGATGTTCTTAATTGCTTACACAACTAGAATATATAAATACGAATATGACTCCTATAACATTTACATGATTGTATACAAAGAATTGCTGCTAGTTTGATGCTTACTTTTAGCCAGATTTTTAATTATTTATTTATTTGATTATTTATTTATTTTTTTTTTTGCCAGATAAAATTAATTATCCACATACAATAACAAGAAGGATTTCTTTAAGTACTTCTTGAATAGATTAAGGTTAGGGGCATTTCTTATGCTAATGTCAAGAGAGTTCCAGAGAGATACCCCGCTACTTCTCACGTGAGAGTGCGCAAACATTGTCCTAGTATATGGCTGGAGAAGATTATCTCTTCTTTTTCTTGTTGGATAGTTGTGATGACAACTATTAAGGTTGAAAAAGGAATGGAAATCAGGAGGGAGTTGGACCGCTGTTGTGCCTATACAAAAGAACGCCTAACTGGTAATTGTAGTGGTCCTTTAGAGTTAGAATATTATAATGGTGAAAAAGTGGAAGAGAATGAGTGTATGGTGAAGCTTTTTGATATAGTTCGTACAGCCCTCTTTTTGAAGAATAAAAAGCTTGTCTGTATATGTTGGCAAGGCATTACCCCATAATAAAATACTATAAGTAAGGTGTGGTAAAATTAATGCATTATAGATAGTTAACAAGGAACAACTAGGAATATAATGTTTTAGTCTATTCATAACACCGACGATTTTAGAAACGGATTTAGTAACGTTATGAATGTGATCCTGCCATGTAAGTTTATTATCAATTGTAACCCCTAAGAACTTAGTAGAATTTTCACTACTTATGATGGTGTTCTTAAAATTTATAGTAAAACGTGCAGTGTCACCTTTCATATTATTAAAAACCAATAATTTAGTTTTACTTATATTTAAAGATAACTTGTTTGACACTAACCATTCAGAAACATTTTTTAACTCTGAAGAAACAACTTGGAGGGCTCGACTGACATCAGGATTATGATAATAAACAGTTGTGTCATCGGCAAATAATATAAACTTCAGTAATTTTGACGACTTATACATATCATTGATATATAATATAAAAAGAAGAGGTCCCAGTATTGAACCTTGCGGAACGCCGATATTAATATTATTAAGATTAGAGTCCTTCCCTTTAAAACGGACAAATTGTTTACGATTAGAAAGATAACTTTTAAACCAATCAAATGCCACACCCCGTATTCCATATCTGTACAGTTTGTTCAATAAAATTTCATGATTTATAGTATCAAAAGCTTTAGATAAATCGATAAATAAGGCCACGGTGCTGACTCTATTATCTAGGTTACACACTATATCATCAACAAACTTTAAAGCAGCCATATATGTGGAGTGATCCTTCCGAAATCCATACTGCCCGGAATATAATAGGTTATTCTTATTTATAAAAACTGATAATCTATTGTATGTAAGTCTTTCAAAAATTTTAGAAATAGCAGGCAGAACTGAAACAGGGCGGTAATTAGATACAGTTTCAGCTCCACCAGATTTATAAATTGGAATGACCTTTGCAATTTTAAGTTCATTCGGGAAAACACCTTCAGAAAAAGATAAATTCAAAATATGAGTAAGAGGATCAATAATATGGCCATGTATCTGTTTTAAAATATCATTGGTAAGGCCATCATACCCTGGGGATTTCCCACTTTGAAGTTTCAATATAGTACTAACTACTTCCTCATGACTCACTGGGTGTAAAATAAAGGTATCTAAAACACTTATATCATTGAGATAACAATTGTAGTTATAGTACGTTACATCTATTTTAGAAGCTAGATTTTCGCCTACAGATGTGAAGAAATTATTAAAATCATTAGCAAAATTTTGCATGTTATTCGGATCATCATTTGTATGTAAATTCTCAATTCCAGTCGCATTAGTGTTCCCACCCCCTCTGTTCAGTATCCCATTAATACCAGACCAAATCTTCTTACTGTTATTTTTATTTTTACTAAAGTACTCATAGTAATACGATTTCTTGGCATTTCGAATTACCGCAGTTAATCTGTTCTTAAAGTTGCGATAATGCAGTAAATTCTGTTCTCTGGGGCTTCGCTTATACGCACAATACAATACATTTTTCTTGCGAATGGACTTTAAAATACCAGAGGTAATCCAAGGTGATTTCTGTAAATTTTTCTTACACTTAATTTGACGCATAGGACAGTTTCTTTGGAAAATATCACAAAGTTTATTATTAAATTTAGTAAAAGCAGACTGAGCGTTATTGTCACACAAAATATCATGCCAATCAGTAGAATCTAATTCCAGTTTCATATTCAATATTTTAGAAGTACTAGTATCACGCTTAAAAATAGCAGGCCTAGTGAAATTCCTTCTACACGGACTTAAATGTTCACAAATAATAGCAATGGGATAATGGTCAGATAAATCAGTTCTAATGATGGTAGATCTAGTTGCGAAATTAATATTTGTAAATATATTATCAATAAGTGTTTCCGATACTTCTGTCACCCTAGTGGGTTTATCAATTACAGGATAGAATGAGAATGATAATAATGTATTTTTAAGTAAGTCCGCGTTTTGTCCAGACAGTAGATTAACATTGAAATCCCCTGCAATAAAACAAACACTGCGATCATTATTTAAGGTATTTAAAATACTATTAAATTCAAGAAGAAATTCATCAGCATCTTCCCTTGGAGGTCGGTAAATAACTCCAGTAATAATTGTTTTACAAACCGCCGTTTTAATTTTCACAAATAATGATTCAAAATGATTCGAATTAGTTATATTATCCATAACGACAAACTCCATATCTGTTCGAACATAAAGAGCTACCCCTCCCCCACGTCTATGTGATCGTCCTTTACACACTAGTGTAAAATTTGGGATGTTGTACAGAGCAGTATAGTCATTTTCATACAACCATGTCTCAGTGATTGCAATTATAGAAAAGGGGTAGTTGTTAATATTGCTTATAAAATTTATAATCGAATCAAAATTTTTGGGTAAAGACCTGGCGTTTATGTGTAGTATAGAAAAATCCACATTACTATTGCTACTAGCAAACACATTGAAATTTTCGAAATGTGAATAACAACAATCAATTGGTACCTGTACAAGATTTGGATCTTCCTCGCGTATCATTTAATCAATAATTGGTAGATAAGTAAATAATAATAATAAAAAAAAAAAGACTGAGATGAATACAATACTTAACTTAATACCCAAAGTACTTACTTCAGAGCGTGGAAATCAAAGCTGATTAAGAGTAGGTAATCCATGCAGTGAACATGTGCAGCAAGACAATCCTTAACAGAACAGTGTTACATGAATGAAATGCAATATCATACCAAACGTGGTTGTCTTACTTTTTTTTTTATTAAAATCATACTCATAGGCCTACTTTCAGAAAATGCTAAATTTTAAAATTTGTGTAAAGGGTGGAGCCACAAGGGAGGCATGGATGACAAGATTCGGACCATATTTTATCCCTTAATCACTCATAAGGTTAGGTGTTCAAGAAAATTATTGGACAGGCTGAAGTATCAACATATAGAAAAAATCAAGTGCCCTAGGAAATGTCATTTCCGGTGATTTGGTGGTGCTTTAGGCCAATTTTTTCCTGGTGCGTTCCAAGCAAACAGACACCCTGACTGTATCAGCACATTTTGCTCGTTTCTGGCCTAAATCTAAAGCAGCCAAGCATGACAAGCTGCTGTTGCCCCCACCCACAAACCCACAAACAATCACACACACATGGATACTCTTCTGCTGATTTAAGAAAAAGATGAAGATCATGGCACGCCGCATTCCAAAACGTAAGACTCTTAGAACAGTCTTGGACAAGATGAAATTTGTTCACATTTTGGTTCCCTTTCGTCGGGAAGAAAATGAAAGATGTGGACTTTTTTCAATAGATTTCTCGAGTGTGTATTTATCTGTCTATACGGAACTTCTCATCTGACGCACGATCATAAAGGTCACGTTATTAATTTAGTTGCTCTGTGTCCGTATTCGGGTTTGAAATCGATAGTTTTTGACAGAATTTATAGATACGAGGTTATTTTCAGAGGCGTCGATTTCAGGTTAAGATAATGAAAACCTTGACTGATTGTTCTGTGAAGCACGACACCACCTATGTGTGCCTTACCAGAAAGGTAAATTCAAATATTTACAATGATGGTCTGCCCAGATTTCCCTCGTTGCAGTATTAACCCGTCAACCGTTCGAAACAATAACCTTTTTAAAATTTTCGCCAACATTACGCTCACTGCATTTCAGGATTATTTGGCAGCGTGACGTAATATCTCCCTCCCACATTCCTTTCAAATTGGATTTTAATTATTTATTGGAAAAATGGTCTCAGAGTAACTTTGCAGTTTTATGCCATACTGTATGGCGTCTCAGAGACATCGCCTGAACTCTAGATGGACTTAACATTGGGTTTATGTCCCAAAATGCCTCCAAGAAAAGATATACGTTAAATCAATTGACGAGGCGATGGCTCCGAGACGACAGTTATTACCCCGACTTGAGGTCACTTCGTCGTCTTTAATGTTGCCAGTCTAAGGCCCCCATCTATACGCCATTAATTCTGCTTAAAGACGTCTTCATATATGTTTTGACGGTGTGTTAGATCTTAATTTCTTTTCTACAAATATCTGGCAAATTGGAAGGAAAACTCAGTTGCTATACTGCAGTATGTGAAATGTGAGGGCGGTACATTGATACTTGCATCAAGAACAAAATTAAATATCGAAGAGTGTAATTTAGAAGTGTAGAAATAGTACATATTGCTTGTATCTTCATAAGTTCGAGTAGCATTACATTATGTGCTTCATTTGCTTTTAAAAAGGACCCCCAAAATAATAAATAAATACCAGGCTTTCTTCCGAAAGATCCTACACCGTATTTTTCACTCTAAATTACTGTATTTACAACGAGGAAACAGTCAATAAGAATCACTCACCCCCACGACTTACCAAATTTAAGTAAGGTAAACAATGGAGGGGAAACTTTTCACACTCGAATCTTTGTCAGTTAAGGTACGATTCTTCGTTTGAACTTTAAAAATTAAAAAGTGACGATGGATTTTCGACCGGTGAGAAAATAAGCAGGCATATCAAAGTGTTTTTATGATTAGAAATAAACCTAAACAATTCTCAAATTGAAAACTCTTTTAAGCATTACATTATTATACCTACAATAGATTTTAGGCTTTCGATTACTTTGAATTATTTAATTTGTTTCACGCAGACACGTTAGTCGGTGAGAGAAAACCATTTTGAAATGAAACAAAAAACCACATTTGAACGTTATGATGGAAGCGATAAAAGCAGATTTGGTAGGTAGCGGTTGTTTCAGTCGCTGGAAAACAGTCCCCATGATCAATGATGATATCCAATTTCGTAGAATTAATACAGAGTCCAACGTAATAACTGCAACTCGGCCTCTGGTGTTAACGGACGTGGTGTTTGTGCAAAATGACGTGCCCAGTCTTAAGCCGCTTTTCCTAAGTAAAATTAAGCGTCGTCGTGACTTATCTAAATACTGTACCGCAAGAAATGGCTTGGATGTTTTGAATCACGGTAAAAAGTACCTTTCAACACGAAAGATGTACCCGTTATCTGCGGTTTATATGTTATCCGGGGGTAAAATGTGGAAAATTGACCGATTGTCATACTCTTTGCCATACTTTCACAGTGACATGATAAAATACATTACAATTGTTAGAGACATAGGCGTACGAGGCGGGGGGGGGGGGGCAGGGGGCAGACTGCCCCCAAATTTTCTCAAGACCTAAAATTCGGGCAGGGATCTGGAAAAATTCGGGCAGTCGTTTGAGTCTTAAAACCTGGTTTGTTTCTACTTACACAGAAAACTCCTAGGCGCGCCGGAATTCCTTCAAACACTTGGCCGAAAAAATAATAAAAAAGCATCATAGTCACGGTACTATTTTCATGATAACTCTAAAAGGTACCAAAATTTGCGACACATTCGGGCAGCTCACTTCATATTCTTGCTCAAACCTTTGCCCGAAATGACACAATATTCGGGCAAAAGTTGCAAAAAAGTTCTGGGATATTTTTAATTGCCAGATTACAAGGGGAGAGAGGGTGTATACAGTCCCCAAAATTTTGCCCGAACAAATCAATCAAAAGCTATCTTGTGACGCACCATATTACTAAATGACAATCACCAATAGTCACCAGAAGGCTGAAACGTACTTGGTCGAGAGGTATTTGGGCAGCATATGAATGCGATGACGATTTTGCACTTTCAAAATAATCCTCTTAAAATTGTGCGAAACTTTTTAACCTGCAGTGCTGTGGAACCGAAATTCGGGCAATGGTAAACAAATCAGCGTAGCTTGTTTGCTCACTCATACGAACTTAGTGTGAATAAATCTGCAAGTAAGTCTGCCCACAAATTCATGTAAAAACATCTAGCAACGTGACAAGCCGGGTTTTTCTCAAACGGCGTTAGTAGAAAAATCATTTATATATAGTCGGGAGTTCGGCCCGAGTCATTTAGACAGTTGTATCAATTCAGTGGAACAGGAATTCGGGCAAGAGTCGCAACCATGGGCGTCCGGAAGGGGGGGGGGCAAGAGGGACACTTGCCCCCCCCCCTGGAAAATCAAACTTGTGAAAAAAATTAATTAAAAATTGAAATAAAAAAATTTAAAAATAAATCTTCAAAATATCTTCACTCACAGCGTCAGTTTCTACTCGTGAAATATGCGGACATTTGACCAGGAATAGCAAAAGAGAAGATGGTATGCTGAATAGTGAAATCGCAATTTGTGGACCATCATTCGTGATATCTATTGGAAATTTGTAATTGTAAAAAAAAAGCCTCAATTGTACTAGTTGTCAGGTGTGTAGTGTGCATATGGCATCCCACTATTGATAAATGCGTTGGTCTTGGTTTGGTCCCGTGCTGACCTCAAGTGGCGACGCGCGGATGTAACTGGGATATACAAGGTTAATATGGGGGGTATGGTTCATAATTGGGTAACGGATATAGGCATACATAGGCTGTTTGACAGTTGTAAGTTCTATCGTGCATAGGCGTGCGAGGACATGACCGAGAGGCAGATTTCCCTTCAACAATATTTTACATTGATAAATCTAAAAATCTAAAAATTACAGACATGAAATTCCTGTTTTAGGGCTGGGTTCATGCAGCTTATAACCCTCGCCAAGTGTCGTTTCCGGCCATCTGGAGGGTGTGTTAGGCCCAAAATTTTCTTGTACGCTCCGCGCCAACTGATGGTGGCGCTCCGCTTAGATAGTGTACACAATTGAATCATCCATGAATGACCTTGCCCCCCCCCCTCCTGTAACAATTTCTGCGGGCGCCCATGGTCGCATCAGAGTCGCAGACATACGGTACTCATGTTTTTAATTCCGTTGTACAGTTTTCCCCGGAAAAGATACAAGACCAGGTAATGTTTTATACATTTCCAGAGGTGCGGTATATCATTATATTATGTTTTTTCACCCCTCAAATGTTTTTAAGGACGAACCTCAGTTACCGATTGCTGGATCGGGGAAGAATATATGAATAGTGCTTTTTCAAAGCCCTTTTTTATTTAATGGGTACGGTTTGTGGGGATCAAGTGTGCCAAAACCGTTAATATGGACTTAGGTTGTTTGCCCACTAGGAAATAATTTGCGCCCTTGTTTGTTCAAATGCATATAAACAGGCTGCTACCTTGCTTGGGAATCGCGCGAAAATTGAGTTAATCGGTTTTTAAGAGCCAATTCGTTGCATGACATCCCCACTCAGGTAATTCGGGCCTCTGAATCTGAGCTAAACAGGCTGCTAAAACACACGGGATCCTTGTAAAGTTCGACGAAACATATATTTAATAGACAGCCAGAATGCGATGCAATGCCATCCTCCCTTGACGTTGAGAAGTCTTGGGATTTTCGAGGGTTTCTGAAGTTTTTCAATTTTCAAAATTATATTGATGATGATCTCATGCTGCATGACGTAAAACAGTTTGTAGAACGCGCAAACAAACTCATCTTCCAATGATCATAGCTTAATGTAGTCATCCAATGGTAGTGCCAAGTGGTACATTTCTTCTGGGAGTTTTCTGATCTTTTTGTAGATTTGCTCATTTTTGGTGAAAATTTTATTGCAAACGAAAGTTCAAAATATCGACGGCTTTGATTCTGCTTATAAGCCTTGGAGAGGCCATTTCCGGCTGTCTGTGGGTTGCGATTTTTCAAACTTTTCTGTACGCTCCGCGCCAACCGATGGTGGCGCTCCGCTTAAATAGTCTTTCGGGCAGAATTACATTTTTCGGGCAGAGAATCCTCTGCCCCCCAAACTGAAATTCTCCCGTACGCCTATGGTTAGAGAAGATAAAAAGTTGCAATGGGTAGATGCGCACTGTGTAACAAAGTGTTTCTTGATTGGTTGTTGCCATTGTAAGGTATAAATTGTATTCTTTGTTCGGGTTAGGAATTAGGTTAAGGATTAGTACTATCGTTAGCCAGTACGGGAATTTCTTGTTAAACAGAGCGCATCGCCCCAAAACTTTAATCTCAGCATCTCAATAACACTTAATCGTCCCCACCCCCTTTCTGATTGCAAGCCCCCTCTCCAGATTCGGCTTGTGGCTTTACCAATATTTAGGCCCTGGGTTAAATATTTGGTTACCTATCCAGGAAGGCATGATTGTGAAGTCTTCTGCAACCATTAAATAGTGCGCATCGCCCCACATTAGGTGTACGATATTATTATTCATTGAGGAAAATCCAATCAGGGAGCTGTAATGGAAGGAGAAACAACGCATGTTCCTCCTTTATCCTATGTTCGTAGCCGCCAGTCAAGTTTTGCATTGTCTGATTCCTGAAATTCCTCTAAACTAGCAGACATTTGGCTTTAAAGACAATTGTTTTCGTCGTCTGCTGCATCTGAATGAGCTCTAAGGATGTTTTTCCTCCATTTGCATTACATTGCCAGACGTCAAAGAAAGCAAAATTTATTTCAACTAGTGCCGCAAAGTGCCACTTTTTAAAAGGGTACAGTGACTCCCCTTGGTTTACAAACAGATTCATTCCTTTTTAATAAAGAAATTGGAATAATAATGGAATTGTTCAACTTTAAAATGACTGACAATCGTTTTAATCAAAAACTGTGAAAACGTTTCAAGTGCAGCATCTTGACAATGGTCATTTTACAGGGTTACTGCCAGTTACATTTTTGGCATCAGGGAATCAAGATAAGTGTACACGAGGAAACATTAATTGACGTAATTTACATCATGTGACCTCTCATTAAGTACATTGCAAGAAATTCCCAAGACAAAAGGTCTGCTTGGCTCTCTAGAGACCGAATTCATAATATATAAATAAACGTAATCTAAACCTATGCTTATTAGATGCAATTTTCTGGCTTTTGAGACCACGGATGTATAGAAATAAGCATTTTCATGGGATTATCGTGCCGTGTCAGAAAGATTCATATTATGAGAATGGTCACTTGACTGCTTGAAGAAAAGCGAAATGGAAAGTGCTCATTTAAACTCTTAAACCATTACCACAATGAAAACAGTTTTATTTTATTTTAACCTGAATGTTCCCTTCAAATGATTTTGAAAAATGTTGTGGAAGCTATTTTGGTATCTTATTAATTCTTTTCATTGTCTATGTTGACAATTATCATCGACAACAAGAGGGCTATTTGCGCTATAATTATTGTTGCACGCTTTGCAACATCTTTTATAGGCCGGGAGGGTGAATTTAATGTCAGTCTGTGCATTTTTTAAGCTTACAATCACGCTTGGTGTGGAAGCAATTGACTTAGCACAGCGACAAAATTCGCGTATAAAGCATGAAGATACATTTTGGCAAAACCTATCCCTATATTACAGAAGATGACCCTCTTCATTGGTATAAAGTGCAGATAGTACAGTTACTGGTGGTTGTGTGAGCATTTTGTTACCTGGGCCTTAAGACAACGCTATTAAATAACGTCTTTTGCCAATAATGGTGCAAGAGTAAAGTATGTTAAAAACCTGAAAAGGGGAGGGGGACGACCGCTCCAGACCATATGGAAGCGCTGCCAATGATTACTTCACGTGAGGAAAGAATCAAATTTCGGTGCTTGAAGAGGATTTGATTATTTTCAAGTAGATTTTGTCTGACAGATGAAGTCGATGTTTCTCCTTCCCTTAGAGCTCCCTGATCCAATTCCAAACGTTGAAGGTTTTCGAACAATTGAAACCGTGACTTAAGATGCAGTACATTAGGCATATTTGAACAGGGAGTTGCAACACCCTGATTTGAACAATATTAAGGCGAAATATGCTATTGCACACTTTTGTCATATTTTCAAAATTATCAGCATAAATACAATCCTATATGTTAATATATTTCGAGGATCATTTATGCAATTTGGTGGATTTCAAAGCTCATGGCTTAGGTAAACACTGCAGATTTTACAAAAAAGAGCTTAACGCGTTTCCATATCCTTGATTTGAGAAGGTGGAAGCACATTTTTTTTTTCTCCTCACTTTTTTAAGTGGATATTCCTATATCCCCTATCTGAATTTCCTATATCCTTGCACAAATTTTGGGCTGTTCTACACTGTTAAAAATTTCTGTTAATTTACAGACTTTTTTTAACTTAAACTTTTTGTATTTTACTTTTAATAGAGATTTTCTGTATCTTTACAAACACTTTGTATTTCTACAATAAATAAAGGTTGTTTAACATGTATTTTCTGTTTATTTGGAAAACCATTTCTGTCTGCTTTTTTAACCAAATTTTACTGCTTTGTAAAACTTTTTCTGTAAATGTACAGAAATTTTAACAGTATTTTGTATTTTTCTGATTTCACATAAATATACTGTCATTTAACAAACATTCATTTTGTTTTTACGCTGAAAAAGAAACAAAATAAGCCCAAACAAACAAACAAATAAGAAATAGCCAGAAAATTTTCAATATATAACATGCATCGTTCTGCGAAGTTTCAGTTAAAAAAGAAAACATTTTTGGCAAATTTATAGCCCTATTTGAAAATTAACTTACATTTATTATACTGACAATTGGTATACTGATGTCAACTCATCGCCACAGGCGCTCATGCACTTGATCGAATTAAAAATGTTTCACAAATTTACTTGAAAGAGTCTGTAAATTTACCACTTTATGACGTAAATCTCATTTTGCATAAATGGGTGGAGCTTATTTTGTAGGCATTTTCCTAACAAAAGGATTGCTGTTGCTTTGAATAATATCTTTTTTGGCTTTTTTTAATCAGGAAGTGATAAACTTATTGTTTACCTTGTCTGGAAATGTTTGCAACCAATGTATTTGCATTCTTTGTCCTATTTATTTTAAAAACAATTATTATATTGTACCAAAAATGTGACTTTCCAATTACAAAGTTCCTAGAGATAGCAGTCTACTGGACAACAATGTGATAACAAAGTATCCTCATTGTGTTTTGATTGAAAATAACTTCGTAACGACACATTACGTTGATAAGCAAATACCTGATCTACGTAATGGTGAAGTGTATGTTACGTAATAACATATGAAAGGAAAAAAGCGATATTTTAATAAATATTAAAACGCCGAGAATGAAAACAGTAGGCTGTAAATTCACATAAAATTAAGGTAAAAAAAAAAACAGAACAATTCTGTAATTAGATTTTACAGTAGACATTTGTAAACTAATTGACATGCAAAAACTGTAAAGAAAAAACAAACACTTAATGTTTTTTCATGATTACAGTCTGGCTGTAAAAAAACATTATTTGGTTGGAAAAAAATTTGCCATAAAAATTATGTAAATTTTACAGAGAAATTTCTGACAGTGTATGCCATCCCTAGCCTCCAAATGTTAATGAAGAACGGAAACTTAGACCGCATGGAGTTCTAACTGTGGGTATAAATGAAGTAATAAAAATGAGATATTGCGAAAGTATACCCTGCTTCTGTAACCAGGCCTCAATTCAAGAAAGGAAACGCTGTCATGTTCTTTCCTTTTTAAATACACTGTAAAAAATTTCTTGTAAAATTTACAGTAAATTACTGGCAGCTGAGCTGCCAGTAGATTACTGTGAATTTTACAGTATCGGGCAATGTACTGTAAAACCAGTTTTACAGTAAGAGTACCGTATTATTTTACAGTTCAACGGAAGTTACTGTAAAGTGAATAACAGTAGAGCACTGTATCCTTTACAGTTCATTATGTAAGTTACTGTAAACAAAGACAGTAACCTACTATAAAAAGAGCTGTAGTTTACTGTTGTTACTACAGTTGCAACATTTCTGCTGTATATAGTACACAGCTACTGTAACTCAAAATAAGGAAGCTCAGGACCGCAATAACTAAACTACCTGCACACACACACAACTTATTGGAGCACCCAGGAGATAGGAGTCTAATGGGAGCCTAAGGAATTTACTGAAAATAAATACTTAGAAGAAGAAATCGGGGTGTATGTACTCCATTAAAAACAACACATTATGGAAATTATGGAAGAAAACCAATTTATTGTGCAACGCTTTTATAACAGAGTTTAATATAAGTAAGTGCAATCATGTACTGTTTCTCACATAAGCCTGTCCAGTGTTCAATATTCACAATCTGCTTACACATTGGACCTCACAACAATGCAGGGCATGATCCCCTTCTGCCACAATATGATACAGCAGTAACAATTGCATTTGCATGGAAATGAAAAAGAAAATCAAATACTATGTTACATGTGCCTCTAACAAGAGAGCCTGTAAACACTTCTCAGATGTAACTTATTAGAACAATGACAATGCTGCTGTTGTAAGTATAAAACAAATAAGAAAACAATTACCAGTCCAGTCACATAGTTGGGGTTGGGGGCAGGTCAGCTCATGTTTTTCTGCAAAGTTCTTGAAAAATAGCTATTGCCATGATAAGTATTTTGCCCCTGGACAAATTTTAACTCCCCACCTTCTAAATCTACCTCAATCTACTTTTGCAACAACATACATTTTCAAATCATTAATGTTCACAATGTTACTATAGCGCTTCATCTTGGACCTCAAAATAATACAATGCAAAAGCCCATAGAATGGATCAAATATATAAATTTGAAGCAGCATGGAAATGAAAATGAATGAAAAAACATATCCCGTTTTATGCTCCTTAATACAACAGAGCCTGTAACCATCCCTTAAACGGAACCTTGTTGCTAAGAACCATCACAATACTGTAACTAACTAACCATAAACTAAGTCTAAGACATATAGCAAACCCCCCCCCCCCCCCAAAAAAAAAAAAAAAATGAAAACAAACATTTTTATGTCGATGCAAGTTTACAAATCTCATCACTCATTCCCCCCAAAATGCACACCTCTTACCAGCTTATTCTATCATAAAACATAGTTTCCAATTGCCTGTCAGAAAATAGTATTTAAAGGTGTGGCTTTAATTATCTCTTGCCTCATGGAATATTTTAGGTTTGCATCCAAATTACAACTAAGCAAATACTGATTCAATTTTGGCCTTTTAAATATCATATGGTCACCCATAAATTCAATGCAACCATATGCAAACACACAAAGGAATGTATCATTCTTTCATTTCCTCCATGTCAAACAGCATGCATGTATTATAAAACTTGTATGAAAATGAAAATCACATTCCAATCTTCTAAAACGATGAATCTTCCAAGTGGACCTAAAGTCTAGAATTTCAAAAATATATATTTTAGAGGTTGGAAACTTAATCCTATTCATCCAACTCCCATCTTTATAGCTTGTTCCATTGTTGAGATATAAAATGTTGAAAGATACTCAGTTAATTTGAAATAGTCAATTGCACAACAATCTGTGATGGCCTTCTTGTACAACTCACATTACCTGCTTTTGTTTCCTTTTGAAATTTCAGATGTGTATATGACCTTGAAACATGCACTGATTTCTTGCAGAGCATGTTGTATGGAGAGGACTTGTACAACCAAGTCACCCCATAACATTAAGACAGTGATCACATTTTGGGGGGCTTTCGAAAAAACAAAGAAAAAGAAAGAAAGTAATTTGAGTAGTACAAGAATGACATCACAAATTATTGCGCCATCTACATTTCTGAATGAAGTGGATAAGCTTCAACATTTTATATCATGACTCAGGAAGGTCCTATGAAGATGGGAGTTGGACTGTTTGAATCCATTTTTCAAGCTTTGTGATATATATTTTTGAAATTTTTGACTTTAGGTACACTTTAACCTGTCCTCAAACACTACAAAACTAAAGCTAGAGCAGCAAAGCTGCAGAATCTCAATATTTTGTGTATGTCATAAAGGGTAATATTGAAGCAAAGGTATGCATCAAAGATTGGTATAACAGAAACACTGTTTTGATGAACTAGTGGCATGCATGAAAATGAACATACTATATTCCATATCATTGCAGCTGATATTTGGCATTAATATGTGCAGCAGGTCAATGTGGTCTGGTTATTCATTTGCAGTAAGAGATATGCATAGTTGGTATCCTGATGCACTTCATGCTCAAAGATTATGAAATACATAAAGAACAACTTTTTAGAATGATACTGTTACACTGAGTGATGTAAATAATCATTGTGTACCATACTGAAGCTTAATAAAGCAAAAATAATTAACCAGCTTCTGCAGATGGAGATCAGTGACATCTTCTTAATAAATATGCAAAATAGTCAAATGAAAGCAGTTTTCCATCTGTCTTTCACACTATTTTTTTTTTTTATTTTTATTTTTAATACCACCCTCCCAAATGCTATTTTTTCACAGTCCCAAACATTGTGATCACAACCTCTGAAGGTGAGAGGTGTTTATATTGTAACACTTCGAATAACAGATGTGTAAAAATAACACCCATGCATTATTTTACAGATCCTCAAATACACTTCAATATACTCTTAGGGGTAGATTTCTTCATCACAAGATAAAGACACTTTGATCTTGCCTCTTGGACACATTTTGTGCAACAACCCAAACTGTAAATAAGCTCATTCCTCTCAAATATCTGCTACAGAGTCAGTTACAGTCAGACTAGGCAAGATTATCTTACAGTTACAGTACTTTATGCTTGATTTAGCACAGGTGTGAAGCCAAGCCTCTGAGGTCTCAAATTTTAACCATTAAATGTGAAACATTCTTACATTCTTAGTCAATACAGTAGCAGCCTAGCAAACGAACTGCATTGTGCAAAAAAAATGACAGCTTCCTTGACAACTGAAGCAGTTTGGCCTAAAATCTGCGAAAAAAATTAGCACACTTAGCAACCATTACTCTTTTCACACCAAAAAC
Organism: Holothuria scabra; assembly: GCA_037179385.1. NCBI lineage: Eukaryota > Metazoa > Echinodermata > Holothuroidea > Aspidochirotida > Holothuriidae > Holothuria > Holothuria scabra. The sequence continues at coordinate 40,654,603 of CM074189.1, forward strand.
AATAACTTCATCTGCCCTCAACTTAAAGAGCATGCTCTCAAACTCTTAAAGACATTGACCACAGATCAATTGATCTGTGTCCCTTAAGGGACATTCAGTTGCTTTGAAGGTATTTCAACCACCAGCTAGTGTGAGAATATCTCACTCAATACATGTTATATACTGAGATAACAGTCACAGTTAATGATTTTTTCCTTTTTGTAAAAGAAATCTACTTAGTTTACAAGGATCTTTAAATCTCGACTAAATGATTACAAAATTTCAGTTGAATGGTTACTCATCGCTTCTCCTATCATGGCTGATTCAGTCACAATGTTTCGCTGCACAATCCCCTCTTCACTTGAAGAGGGTGTTGTGAACCAGCATGTTGTGACTTGTCACAGTTTCACAGTGAGTGACACTTATTGTTTTTAGGCCTTAATCCATTAAGAAATAGACTTGCTTATGACCTATAAGAATTGGGGACACAGTTAAGACTATGAGGAAATATTTTTTGGCTGATCAAGTTTTTTCCCATAATATCAGAAGATGATGCACATGGATTTCAGAAAATGTTATGTATGAATTTAAGAAATTTTAATTAAATTTATGGTTGACAGGTTAAAGTTCTATTACAATTGAATTACATACAATGTATCTTCTCAAAACTTCACATACTGTAACTATTTATGGTTGCAGCATATTGTTGCATGAACCTTTGGCCGTGAGATACACAGTTTCTTTCTTACTGTATCTATTATCTGAAAGACACCTATTAGTACTGTCACTACACTAGAAGACCCCTAAATTTGAAGCTGGTATCATAGGTCACATCCCATGTCCCACTTACTCAAGTCTACACACCAGAAGCAATATTTTTGCAGCCTTACAGCTATGAAGGTATGTGAGAAAGCAATAGTTTTACTCTGGAATCCCAGTGTAACCATCTAGCCTACACCCTTAATAAACTGAAAATTTAAAATTCAAATAGAGAGAGACATGAAGCATATTTTTAGCTTACAAGAAGATGCCTTATGGTGATGACTTATGTGCTACAATAACATGCATTTCAGTGAACAGTGAAATGTAAAAAAAAAATCATTTCCATGTCAGCCAATTAAATACAGTGGTATATATGGTTAAAATGCATTTAAGAGATCACAGCACAGTGCCTTTTCTGGATAATGACTTGAGCAAGTGGAAATTAGCACTAACCTTCCATGTGGACTCCCAATTTCACAGTGTAAGATAAGGTGTATCGCAAAGTAATAAGTCCATGTTGATTGGTTACACATGTTGAACAGAGCTCATAGCTATAAGGATATCATTTACAAGATTCCTTGTGTATAAGGGACACTATGTCACACAAATTCATGCAAATGCTACTTGTAGCAAAAATTGATGCTTACTCATCTTAAACTGATTGTCATTAAACCATCAAAAGAGTTGTGCTAAGTACAAACATAAAGACCACACAGCACTTAGCAATTAAAAAAGTTCTAAGTCAAAAAAGTGTTCTAAGTCAAATTTTGGTTTTTAAAGTGATAAGATCTTTGATAAAATGAAATAATGCAATACAAACAAATAAAGTGAAAACAATAGTGGGGTAGAATGAATTCCATAACAAGAACACATTAAGAGAATACCAGTCCTTCAATAAAACAAATACAAGCTACAAAGCTACGAAGTTTAAGTACATAAGGCTTTATTTGGTTAAACCTTCTCTGCTTACTGTGCAGTCCACTCAAAGTTACACAGTTTGTTCAAAAATGACATCACATGGGGGTTTAAAGACTCTCTTTTCCTCTGAACCACATTTCCAGAAACTTTACTTCTTCCTGTGGTTGAAGCACACTTTGTTCCTGTATCTGGATTGATCCTCAGGAAGCATCTGAAAATGATATGAAAAATGTCCATCATAATGAAGAAATGTGTCAGTAATATACTTGCTCTTGATCAGGGATGTAGCTAGCCAAATTCGAGTGCCAGGTAATTGTCTGATCTGGAGAGAAAACCTCATACCATCCCGGCCCATGGCATCTACCCAATTTTTCAGCCATTAATTTTTCATTTTACTCTCATTTTACTTTAGGGAGTAAATCTAGGGCTAGTTTTAGGTCTCTGTAGGTAGATTTGTGGTGGATGGGGGGACGTGTGTTTGCCTGGAGTGCTGGGTGTCACCGTCCAGCGCCACCCACAGTAGCTACATCCTTGGTCTTGATTATATTAGACTTCAATTATATTCAAAATAAAATCTAATCCATGTGAAAAAACTTCATGACACAAAAATCTTTGAAGAGATCGGATTTACAGCGTGGCATTTTTTGGCATGTCATTCCTGCGGTTCAAAAATTACTTCCCCATGTTAATACCCAAGTTTTTATGTTGACGTACGCGTGCCATTCTGGAGATTTTTTAAGGTCACATTTTTCATTTTGACAGCCATGTCTACAAACTATGAGAATGCACTGTAGAGATCTATATCACACCTACATTTAAAACCACCTCTATGACTATTTTAGCTCATAATCTCCCACCAATTTGCAGTCCTTTCCTTCCCTCTCAGTAGCTTACTGACAGAACGACAAAAACCCTTTAAAATGAATACAGGTGTAGAGGGCAAGTTGTACATTAATGCAATAAGCTTAAACTCAGTTACACTTTAATAAGAGTTTCATTGCTTTAGCACTGACATTCGCTGAGGCAAACATGCATATACCCAAACACATTTTAGTTTGGAAAGTCAAAAATTGAAACTGATACTTGCAGCAATGGTATCAAAGTGGCCAAAGTTCAAAGGATGTAGTGGAGCTAGGTAAGAACTAGCTCACACTGTATTGCATGATTAGAGTGCAACACAGTGAACAGAACATCACCTTCAGAAGTTCAAGCATAAATATTCGCTGGACACATTGATGTTTACAGCAGTTTCATAGGAAGGACGTAAGTCTACTTAGTTGTGAGGATGCAACCACATGGGATGGCACTTTTTTTTATAGTAATTGATACTTTGCCTTTAAAATTTGTCTAGGTCACATTTATAAGTTGTGACACTGTCATTTTATAACCATGAATCTGTTGTCCAAGGTTTTCTCTTTTCTTTTGTCCCCTGGGTAAAAACATTTCTTTCATGTACAGAGATGAAACACTTTACCGTTGTATGAATTCTAATGTTGTAGCTGCTTCTTGCTGGTATTCTAAGTTGAAGACATAGTAGCTTGCAAAAAGGTAAGCCAGAGACTTCACAAACCCATCATTGGAAGACATGTGGCACACAACCTTCCCATCAAGAGTAACCATCCATTTGGTAGCTGTCAAGATCGAGTCACCTGAAAATACAGTAAAGACAAAATTACAATTATATTCCCAGTTAAAAAAGATGGGTTTAGGGCAGCTACACAAAAAATTGCACTGAACAGAAGGAAAGACTCAGAAATACAACAGTCCCAACGGAACCCAAGTTCTAGTTTCCTGCAACTCACAGCATAAATGCTCAGCATACAATGGAGTAGGGGAAATAAGCCAGTGAGCCACAACTGGAAAAAAGGCTGTGGCAGGCTCGACTTGAACCATTGAGTTGTAAACTGGGCAGTAAAACTCCATCTAACTAACTAACTAACCTACAACACACAGGGTTGCCCTCACAAAAGATACAACTATAGAAACTACATGTTGATCAACTCCTATGATACAGCAGTCACTCACAAGAAGAAATTATCTTTTGCACATTTATCATTTTTTCTGTTACTCTTGTGCAGTGACTGCACTTGTTATACATGTTTCAAAATCTGAATTAAAAAAAAATCAATCTCTTGCATATGTTTGCACTTTCCTATCTCGAAAAACATCATAAGACTAAAGCCGTGGTCACACTACATAGAATTCAGATCCGATTTGGATCCAATTTTTGTGAGTTTTTATTAACACCTTCTTCATCTCCGGTTGTAAAGAACCCCAAATTTGACAACCTGTGTAAATATATGACTTGTATCGCAGGACTAAATTAAATTTATACTTATTATTTTGTGACGTCACATCGAAAGATGGCTTTTATCAGACTACACATGTCCAATGAAAGCTATCTATTGGTGTGACGTCACAAAAAAATCAGGTAGCATTTCATTTACATAGACCTCTGATACAAATCATACATTTACACAATTGGCAAATTTTTGGCCTTTTCCAATTAGAGATATGGAGAAGATTTGAATAAATACTCACAAAAATCAGATTCAGGAATCCGACCCAAATTTGTTGTAGTGTAATGTAACTGGTAACAAGTTCTGTACCTTGTACTACCAGGCATGGTGTCTTCGGAAGACTTGACATCTTCTCAACATCTGCCTCTGTGTCTGTAATCTGTGAAGTTGAGTATATTTCAAACATATATTTTAAATCATAATGCATAGCCAGTAGATGAAAGTTGAAGTTAAAGTTCCTTGGGGTTTCTTCTAAGACTTGTAAAAATCCCAGCAACCTGCCTTCTGGCTTGATATTAATTCTCCTCAGGGGAAATCACACAAGGGGTACTAGAAACAAGGTATTAAACTGTATGCCTCTAAATAGGGCAAATATTCTGTAAAACAATTCAGTTCACAGGATAACGTATTATACATTTGTTAATGTAATATAATTTCATACAATCTTAAGTTTGAGATAAAGTCCTGTTCACTGTAAAATGGGTAAACTTTAACTTGTTATTCATGACCAAAATGTTAATTTATTAGGGCCAATTAAAGACACCTACCTCTGCTTGAAAGAAAATAGACTCTTCCTTTTCTCCAAAATGACACATCATTAACAGGATCACTCCTGGGGCAATAATGTCATGACTCTCGTCCACCTCTGTTGATGCCCCTTGCATTCTCTCTAATACAACACCAACACCTTTTTTGGCAGTTAGTTCTTGACTTTCGAAATAAGCATGAATGCGTTTTCCTTTCGTAGCAAATGCTTCCATAAAGCGAGTGTAAATAGGTATGTTTGTCAAAGTGAAAAAATGACCAAACAACCATCTGTCCACAAAAAGGAATGGCCACTTCTGTATTAAATCTGGAATGGATGGTACTGGGTTACTTGTGTTTACTTCTTTGCGCTGAAGATAGTATGTGATGTTCATTAGTTCATCAATTTCGCTTTCACAGGCACCAGAAGGGCCAACCTGCCCAAATATCTCTATCATATCCTTTCTTTTTCCCTCCAGCGTTTCTAATGTTTCATCTGAAGGTAGGGCTTCTCGGTTGCCAATTAGTGCACCCATAAGAGTCAACCTGTCTACTGCAACGTGCAGTAGTCCCATGCTGTTGCTTGTTGGTGCGGGCTTTTCGCAACCTAGTTGCTGTGTTGTGTCTGTTTACATGTTCCACACGAGTCTTTATTTGTTGCATTAAAGAGTAATACCCGTTGCCAAGTATTTCCCCATCATCTGTCCTATCTGAGAAGCTTTCTGGATACTGAGAAACAATTCTATTGGCAATGACTTTACAGTCTGCCTTGCAAGGGTTCAACTTGTGCTTTTGCATGGCTTCAACGATCTTTCTTACCAGGAGTCTTCTTTCAGAAGGTGAAGGACGTTTCCCAGACTTGCATGCTTGACTGATTCCAGCTGGCATATGTGACCATGATAGGTCCATTGTGTCTGCCCAGTTTGGGGCCAATGGTGAACGTGCAAATGTTGGTGTTGATGATGTTGAAGCTACACTTGGTGCTGAAAAACTTTCTTCTAAGCTGGATGGTGTGCTGCTATCAGAGAAATCTGACATATACACATCAACATTTGAATCTTTATGATGATCTGAAACAGAAAAGAGTGAATCTAAAAAAGTTACAGTGTAATTACTATGTGACCATAATCAGTCATATTTCCTGTACCTTTGGTTGACTTCATATTGTTTCCTTGAGCATGAGCAGTTAATACAATGAGGTAATGGCTGATACTGACTAGGCAGTTTTACAAGGGAGCTGCTATTAGTACTGATTTATGTCAGAATTGACGACTGTATACTGTAGGGTACAGACATTCGATCATTATCTTGAGGAACAGGAGAATTACAGTATGCATACGAAACATGATCATTCTATGCCATTCGGCTTTAGGCCCCCCCCCTCCCGCCCCCATCCTTCCAATTACCAGTGACCAGAGCCGTGGTAAAGCAGTATCTTCTGTATTGTGGTACCGTATTTTCACAGGAAGGACAAACAAAAAATGTACAACACCTACCAAACAGTATTACTACATCACAGTTCAATGCAGGGTTGGATATTTCCTGTGAAAGACAGTATAAATATTTCCTGGCCAGGTGGGAAATATTGGGGATACGCTAAATTATGCTATACTTGGGAGGTCCTAATTAAATTAAGAGGTTCCAAGTACTGTTGTGCCTGCTATCAAATTGCAATTTTCAGGGTAACAGTAATACAGTATAGTACAGTGTTGAAATATTAGTATTTTCCAAATTTTTGCCATTTAATAATTTCCATTTGAACTATATTACGTCAACTAGATGGTTATGGCAGTTTAATCTGGATTTCAAGTAGCTGAACTACTAAGTTGCTGAACCCCTACTACATGTTATCAAGCCAAGGGGACTTGTGAAAAACAAACCCAATGATGGAATAATATTCTTTTAATGAAAACAATCAATCTTATTAAAGTCTCACAAAATGGTGAATTGCCCTTGGACAGTTCAATAGACTGTACAGTGTACACATTCAGCTGATTTTAAATAATGGAAAAAGTAAGCCTAGTAAGGCAGAATATTCTTAAAAGAGTCCCACACTTAACTTGAATTCAGGGTCTGCTGTAGGTGACACATCAATGCCACTATGCCCTCAGTGTACGCTAATGTTTGTTGAAAGTTTGTTTAAAAATATATATATTGACCTTAATGCTTCTGCAATTAGGATTTCTGATTTTACTGACTTACAGCACCACATTGTTCCCACAAAAGTATTTTGGACAAAATTTTTAGTGATCAGATGGTAATCCATGGATACCAGGTGCCAGACTTTTAAACATGATGATAAGTAGACAATCAAAATTAAATCTATGTGTGGGACCCACTTCAAAGGGCAATTCTCATCATTCCAGACATCATTCCAAGTTTCCCTATTAAGCAAGTTGTGGCTCCTCCCACGATAGCTTTCCCTTTTGCAGACACAAATCTAGTTTACTGCCCAAGACCATGTCCTGGTGAGTATACAAGGCTAAAAAGTGAAATCCATTCAATCTCTTTATATTTGTGTGGAATGCAAAAATTAAGAATTTGGATACCCCCACACTAAAAATATACCATGGGCCGATGATTTTTAGTCTTTCAATGACATGCCCATGCAGGGAACTTAACTGTAAGCAATTGTGACTTTGTACATGTACCATTTGTAAATTGCACAGGTTGACAAAGGAGAAAGTTAAAAAAGTTGGCCATATTGAATTATGCTGGGCTCCAAAACTGTGAAGCCTGCAAGTAACAAATATTATTTTTTTTCTTAATTTTACTTCTGTGTTGCTACAGTAAGGCTGTAATTAATTCAGAAAAAATGATAAAAGTCAACTTACAATTTTTATTTTCATAATATTTCCCAGTATTCCCCACTTGTGGATAATATTTCCTGAGCGGGAAATACCACCCCTGTATTTCCTGGCCAACCCTGGTTCAATATCTCGGGAAATATAGAGCGCATGTATTGGACAGTTTACATGCAGCAATCATACTTTACCTAATTTTCTTGTACCTGTGAAATAGCATTGCACACAAATGTTGAGTACAGCCTTGTTAAAGTTCTACCCAATTTCTACCCGATGGGAAGAAAAAACATTTGGCCATGCATGGTACAAAAACCCCACATACTGTATGTTGGCCCATATAGCTGATGTTCTACTGTTTGTTGAACTGTGCAGCAATACTTTACACTATTTTACACATCCTTTTGCACAAAATGAATTTGCCTTTTAACACCACAAAAGTACTAGTTACTCTGAAATTTACTGTGATGGCTACCAGTACAATGGGCAATGTTATACTGTACAGCAGAATCAAAAAGCATATATTTCTGCTACCTCAGAGACATTTTTACTGTATGTAAACTTTCACAGTCAACACTTACCTTCAGCCTTCCATGCTGACAGCAGTTTCCTACATTGGATTGGTTTCAAAAGATCCTTTATATCTGATTCTTCAACATACTGTAAGTCTTCCTTTCCTTCAACCCCAGAGTCATTTAGTTTTTCAACAACAGTCATGAGCAAATCTTCAGATAATGTTGGCAGCACAGACTGGACAGCTTGCTTTAAGACCTCCATATTCTTTATTTGAGCTACTCTATACAAAATATTGCATGATGCAGGGAGATAAGCTTTAAGCCATGAACACTGTATTCTTGTAAAGGATAATAATCTAGCAGCTCCTCAGCATTTATACAACTGTACTCTTCATCAGATACTCCAAGAGCAAAAACACCTAGATCTGCTATCTTTACTGACTGATATTTCTTGACAACAAAGTATACTGTAATAGAACTCTGGATGAGTATCATTTCAATTTTACCAAAGAGAATACCATCATTTATGTAACTTAGAGCTACAAACATTCCTCTTTTGTAATTTGTACCTTTGTATTTTACACTATATGAAGAAACTGTGTCTTTTGGTTGAAAATTGATGTTTTTTATGCAGTTTGTGACATGACTATTGTAGGTGCAACTGTAAAATGGTATACCCTTGTCCACTTGAATGCAAGGTGGAAACAAGAAACCTGCATTCAAAAAAGCTTGAAAAAGCTGATGCTTAACAGCAAGTGTACTACATAAGTTTTTAAAATTTTGTGACTGCCTTGCACAGCGCTTAAAATAAGTATGCTTGCTTTCAAAGCGTAATGTCCACAGGCGAATAAGGGGTCCAAACTGTAGAATAAGTTGTGGATAGTGAAGTAGGAAGTGATGTTTTGGCTTCATTGAGTTCCCTGGAAAAATAGTAAATCTGGTGAAAAGATAATCCTCTAAAATAATTTTTAAGTGAGCTACTTGGTTTGCGCTAATTTTGGGTGCACAGATAAGTTCCACAATTTCACGAAGTTTTAAGACTAACTGCCAAATTTCATCTTCAAAGGGTTCTTTTATTCTATTTCCTATAAAGAGAGGAAACAGTCTTAGAAGACACCAGTTTTGGGTAGCATGGCCACCTAATTTGTCCCCACTCATATTAACCTCACAGGGTTTACTGTCTGCATCACTTCCTTGATATTTGAACTGCCCAATCATTCTATTCAACTGCTGATATGTGAAGTACTTCTTTACCTTTACAAAGTAATTGATGTAAATTGCCAGATCAAGCGAAACTACACCCTCAAACAAATCGTGCCCAAGGCATGGGGGTAACCCAGGTTGGCAAACATGAAAATATTTCAGTTTGTTAAATACTGAATCAAACTTTATGCCATGAGAATCTGTCACTAGCTCATTACCCATGTCTTGGATAATGGCTTTATAGCTTTCAACAGTCCTTACTTCTCCAAGTGATGTTGGAAACAGTGTGAAATCTTCTCTATCAATAAGACAGTATCTGCAAAAGTTTTTACTGAAACTGAAGTTTTCTGTGAAACCACCGATGCTATGTGATCCAAGATTATCACCAGAAATAACGAGTAATGTACCTCTTATAGGTTTTTCACTTAGTCCCTCTATCAATATCCCATTTTCCTCTAAGTTCTTCAAGTCTTTAATTAGAGGACCAAAGACTGTCTCACCCCCACATCTTTTAAAATAACGTTCTGTACAAAGAAGTACCAACTGCATGTGTTCTATGTTTGATCTATTATGAGGGAACAGGTCAGCAAGGGTTAGGTATACTGCAAGGATTTTATGTTTTTTTCTTCCTGACCCTAAAGGGTTGGCAACCTCAAAACTGTCTTGATATAAAATCAATGATAAAGAGGAGGGGTTTTTTTGAAAAAATAAGTTATTCTTATAGGACTGGCCATCTGTCACATCCTCCAGTGTATCACTAGAATGAGTAGGTCTATTATGGGAACCAATGTACTGATCCCTCACTGATGCGTGCTTGAAAAGTGCTATCAGTGTTTCACAAATGGGAACATACTGACAAAACATTTGCTTCCCGCTGTCATCTCTTCCCAGATAGATTTCAGTGGGTTGTACAAAATTAAATTCCCTTTTGAAGAATGTTTTACGAGTTTGATCAGATCTCAACACACCTGAATTGCATGCTTTTAAGAGATCTTCACTTTGCAATTCATTAACTAGTTTCTGAGTCTCATTAACATCACAGAAATTGGAAGAAACAAGCTTCTCTGACAGGGCAGAAAACAAATGTGATTGATTCATGCTATGGATTTCCTGAAACTCTTCTATAATGTTTTGAATTGTTGAAACTGGTAATAAGAATTTTGCTTGCAGTTTTAAATAAAACATTGCCACTGTTTTAACATACAACTCTTCATCTACACTATACATGTTGTGATCATCCTGACGCTCTTCTTCAGGTTCAGAATAGTGGGTATCATTTAGGTCTGTTTCCATGTCAGAATTATAAGAAAGGTCACCTACATTACTATCTGTGGGTCTGGCTTCTTTGTTCCCTTGGAAACCAATTACTGAATCTGATATGGGTAACAATGACCACTTTGGGTGATTCCGTGACAAATGTGATGAAAAGGTAGATTTCACCTGAAATTTCATTGTGCAGGTTCTGAAGGGGCACTGGATTTCTATATTTTCTTGGATGTGCAATTTCAAATGTGCTATCAAGCTTGACATACTTTGACACACAAGAGGGAGTGAGCAAATTTGGCATTCAACCAATACATCCCCAACTGGTTTTGTCTGAAGAACATGCTTTGAGTTTGATGGCTTGCCATGATCTCTGTAAATATGTGATTTGAAAGTTGAAAAGTTTTTACTTGTGTGTGCACATTCAGATATGCCACAAGGAAAATTGAAGTTAGGCACATTTCGGTGAAATTTAGCATGTGTTACAAATGCCTTTAATGATTCTGAACAATAATGGCAAAAATCACATGTGTACATTTTCAAACTAGCCTGAGTAGGCCTAGCTAGGCCCTAGAAGCTATAACTGAGCCTACTCATAGACTTTTTTTAAGGATAACAAACCCTGGAGTGCTACACAACCGAAATTAGTAATGGCTAGAGGCCTAGTGTTACAGGTTCGTCTATAGGCCTAGGCCTACTATAGCTTATAAGGCTATCTGTAACACTTACTAATTTCAGTTGTGCCTTGTAGCCAATCCACAGTCAAAGATAATGGTGATTTTCAAAGATGCTAGTCCTAAGTTAGGTATAGCTATGGGCCTAGCCTACATCAAGTTGAGTAATACCTAGCCTAGGCTTGTGGGCCCAGGCCTAACTTACAGTAACGTTAGGCCTAGCTCATGTGTGAGGTTTATTTAGGCCTAATTTGGTTTTAGGCCTAACGTTAGGCCTAGCCTAGCTAGGCTAGGTTAGGCTAACTGATTTCACTTGAATTGTGCCCTAGGCTAAGTATAGCTAGGCCTATACCAATAGGCCTAGGCCTATATGAATGTTTTAAGTTACTTAAATCGAAAATCACAGGAGTGCAGTATCAACCTCGCTGTAGGCACATCGAATTTTTGCATCGGCCAAGGTTAGGCTAGGGTAAGCCAGGCCATGTTGATGTATAATAATACATAGCCTAGGCCTAACGTTACACCTAACGTTAAGTTAGAATGAGTTAAGGGCTAACTTAGTAATATTATAATAAGTAACGTTAACGTTAACGTTAGGCTTAAGAATTTAACGTTAGGGCCTAACGTTAGTATTGTGGGCAAGTTCGAGGAATGTTTATCTGAAATAGCTCTGAACAAGGTAGGCTAAACAATGTAAAATATCAGTCAGTAATAAGCAAACCGTATGATACAAGAAAATTTGATATAAGGTACAATTCGATGCTCAAAATTGTTATTTGTTTGCTGTCGGTCTCGTCTGCACCAATGCCTTGGAATGGATCTGCTCAATTTGCGCGCACAATACACGTATTTTCTCTGCGTTGCATGCACACATGTACGGTGTATGTCGTTCGCTCATGTTCGCAGCTCACAGCATGCACAGCTGTAACTTGCTTCGCGCCAAAATGCGAACGTGTACCTGTACAGTACATTACTGTAAAGTGATTGAGGTAAGCTACACGGAGTAAATACACAACTGCTACCAGCTGTTTACAGTTATTTACCGTATATAAACGACTCCAGTATCTTACTGTAAGAGATTGCGGAAAATTACTGTAAAAGTTACAGCAATTTTTTACAGTGTAGCATTTTCCTTGGGACATATTTCCTCAAATATTGCACCAAATTGTACTTATTAGAGTCATTAAGCAAGTCCCCCCGGTTGTGTAGCTGAATGGCAGGGTGGGGAGGGGGCAGGGGTTGCTCTTGCTCTGAAAAATGAAGAATTTGGTCATTCGTGGCCAAAGTTCGCCATTTGTGACACCAGTCAACTACCGCGTGGTTTTCCCAGCTCTTATTCCATGAAATTCCGAATTCTCTCCAATAAAAGCTTCCTAGGCCTAAGTTTTTGTTTCAAAAAAAAAAAAAGAAAAATTCTGCGGGCTTTAAGGCGCAATTAACGATTCCTGCTGCCTGACTGCAGTAGTGTTTGCTTATAAATCAGTTTCTTACCTTTTTCGATTCCTCGAAATGACAAAATAGGAAATTTACAATGCTGCTTCCATATATTTCCAGATTTTCTCCAATATAAGCTCTTGACTTAGTTTTAAAATGTCGTCGGAGAGCGGCAGTTCGTAGGGCCTTAGATAACATTGTGAAGCAACAACAATACAGCTCCTTGAATACAGTATTACCCTTTACTTCATGAAAGGTCATCCAGTTTTGTTATTTCGAACCAATTTTGGGTAGTTTCTTACCCAACAGTTTAGAAGACGTCACTTGACTCATTTTGGAAAGTGAACACCGAAACACACGCAAGAAAGGCATAACAACTTCACAAAAGAGAGTGGTCAGGTGGTACAAGCCCGCGTCATACTAGGGGAGAGTTGATAAGTTTTCCAATTATTTTGGACTACCAGGAAGACTGTAAGCTGAAAATAGTTCATGAATTGTTCCAAACAATTGTCATGATCTTGAGTATGTTTATGCAGCACGGCGTTTCAACTGCAGTATTACACTACGTATGGTGGCCTATCAAAATATGACAGTCAAATGTATCATCTAACCTTACCGAGAGGGTTAATTGATGCACCTTGTTAGGTTAATTGATGCACCTTGTTAGGTTAATTGATGCACTTTGTTAGGTTAATTGATGCACCTTGTTAGGTTAATTGATGCACCTTGTTAGGTCAATTCATGCACCCAGTGTACTACTTGATGAACGCGTATCCTGGAACTTATTATTCTTGGTAGTGAAATATATGGTCGTAATGAGTGTGGTTTTACACTTGACTTGGCCCTAGGCTGGGACTGAATCACTCCGAAGGCAGCTAATATACTTGGTTGGAAGCTGTTCTTCAATTGTTGATGGCTTTCTGTAGTTGTTTTATTGTAGTAGGTTCTCGTATATGTGAATTATTGACGGTCAACACTCCTTCCGATCTTTGAGGACTGGAAGATGGTCCAATAACTGAGCCACACTCCAGCCCGTTGGATGGGGAACATGAACAGCGGTACCAGGAACAGCACAGGACCACACGCCAGCCTTGATAGCAATCCTCTGGGCAGTATTAGGAAAGAGAAGGAGAGGTTTCGTCGGTGTCAATCCACGGCGACACTTCTATGCTCCTTGAATCCGTTGTGGCAATAAAGTCAAATTCATATTTTGACATTAAAGATGAAAAGAGGGATCTGGGAAAGATATTGGCTGCCGTGGTTTAATTTGCTCCAGTTAGAATTTATATGATTGCCTTTTGGTTCCTATTTAAGTTAAATACTTTCAAAGAATATTTTTTTCCTATTCGTTTATGTAAACTACGAGGTCCTTGTCTTGTGCTGTTTTGTTATTTGTTTACTAGAATTTTTCTTTGAATTGTTTTGTGCTTTATAGAGAGAGAAATAAACAATAAATGCAAAAAAAAAAAAAAATCATATGAAACAAGTATCACTTTGAAAAACATACTTCGGTTTCTTCTAATCTTCTTTAACTCAGCATAATATGGGAAAAGATTTGTATTATTCTATGACAGATATTGCCCACAAAATTCATTAAAAAAAAAATAGAATTAATTTTAATGTCAGAGTTCTACATCTTGATAGTAGAATTCAATTCAATGCCGATAAAATCCTGGTGGCAGTCTACATGTTAACAAATAGCAGTTGTTGGTAAATAAAATGAAAACTGTGGCATGCATTGTGAACAGGTCATGCAAAATGAAGCCATATCATGTTGTATCGCAGTTTGTAAAAACAAATAAGGGATCTACCATGTCATAAAAAGCAAACGGGGCTAGATAAAATTTTAATTTCCAAGAAAATGGACAAAAAGGGTATACGATAGCCTATTTATTTACTTTTAACAAGTGGTGGTGTTACAAGACGACATCAACCAGATTGAATCCACGGACGAGCAAGTGGAAAGGTCTAAAAAGTGCTAGCATCGGTGTTGTCTCTCGAGCATATTCAACGGGTAACCCCAGAGAACATTCGCACAGTTACTGGAAACTACTGTATGATGTAATGGCCTAATAATAGCCAACTTGTGGTTATGGGTTACTGAGCCCAGAACTTTCGCTGTTTGTTTTGTACGAGATCAAACGAGACGTTTCCATAAGAGTAAGTTCCAGACTTTTCTGGAAGAACTACCAGGCATATAAAAGGTCGTGCAAGCAGTGTGACAAGGGAGAAGAGAACAGAAGATACACAGATAATACAGAGACCAGACGCCTGCTTCGCCGCTTAACGCTGTAATTGTGTCGCCATTTACCAATCACTATAGTCTTCATCCTGCCTTCGCGGAACCGAGTTCTACGCCGTGCTGCTGTACAATCGAGGCTAACAACACTACCCCTTGGACAAAGAGTGATACCTTAAGCTGTAAAAGATTGTAACTAGATTTAAGATTAATTGTTGTAAATTTAAGGAAGTAAGAGGTGAATAATAATTAAGTTGTTGATTTTAATCTTGCTCTTCTGTGGTCTTTCGCTGTTATTGGTTTGAATTGCGACCAAGCCGTAACAGTGAGCGAATGGTTATTGTTGATACATGTATACCGGAGCAGATTAGTTGATACGTATCAATTACCCTACACCGACTGTATCCACTTAACCATCCATGATGGTTTAAAAAAAAATATTTCGAGGATTTAGTAATCCTTTGTTTGTAACTTTGGTAACTACTCGTCAGTTGTGGGCAATTAAGTCAGCTAATAAATCGAGGGCAGTATAAAGATATTGTTTGTTTCTAGAGTGAAAATGTGAACTCACTCTGTTAAAGTGTGACGTCACATGACTCCAAGCAAGGTGAAACTAACTCCAAGAAGAGTGAAACTAACTCCAAGAAGAGTGAAAATAACTCCAAGAAGAGTGAAACTAACTCCAAGCAGAGTGAAACTAACTCCAAGAAGAGTGAAACTAACTCCGAGAAGAGTGAAAATTGACTGACGTGTTTAACAAGTGTCGGCAGAGAGTAAAGAGTACTCCCTGTAGGTACTCCATCACAAGTGAAACTTTGTTTTGGGGTAAACGTCACTCTCTTTGAAGTAGATTTCTTCTCTGTTGGGGGTTAATTTTATAACTTTCACTCTTCTAACAAGTGCAATAGCCTATTCACTTCTTTTTTCACTTTTAGAGTATTAGCTAGGAAAGCTGGAACTGTCTGGTAGCTATTTTTAGTCCTATCGTTATAGCTTGACCTGTGTGGCCTGGTCTGGTAAAGATTACATACCAACTTCTATCAATCTAGTTTATTCTGTTTTGATCAAATAATAGTAAGATGGCATTACCGTGACTGAACATTTTGCATCTCCTCGGAAAGTTGTGGGCGACCTTTGTGAGACTCAATAGATGGCGACATTTCAAATTGATATTCAGTTTGCATGATACGTTTGTTTTGTGATGAAATAAAAAACTGAGACGGAACACTACAACCCTGCATATAGAGGCTTTGCAATTACTTCACGGAACCGCCATGCTGGAGGACATTCATGCCAAATACACGTGGCTTTGATCGAACGCACTGCACATAGCACATTGTGGTACGCACGTTGTGTACACATTTAACGAGCAAGCGCGCCCAGTATGGTTAACTACGTAGTTACATGTACTCCAACATGGCCGCCGGAGAGTATTATGACGTCATGTGAAAAGCCTCTATATGCAGAAGACCATTATTGCATGTGTAAACAAGGGAGCTCAACAAAATGACTGTGACGTAAGTATCATGGAGTTACCAGGGGCTTGCCATAGACTTATTAATATATAACATTTCAAGCAAGACGCCTCGAGTCATACATTCTTGAAAACTTCATTTAAAACTAGTCTTGCTAAAATATCCTAGTACGGGGAAAGTGTTTTCCATACATCCGTATATAAGGTTTATTGATTTTTCACTTATTATACCTCAACTCTAAAGTATAAAATATATATAACGAGCGATGAAAACTAAGTTTGAATGGCCCAACCTCCATTTTCACAGGACATTCCTTTCTTAAAATTTTACCTTATTTTAAAATAGTAAATTGAGCTATCCGCATTTGGGATGTCTTTATAACACTACTCAGATTTCTACCTTGGAATTTCCCCCTTTTTCGAAAGCTACTGCCTTCAGAGCCAAATTTTGTGTTTGATATTTAAAAGGGAACATATTATAAGCTTTTTGGTGAAAGTATCCTTCATTTTCCATGTTCGGTTTTTGAGATATAAGCAGTTGAAGAGGACACATTTTTCTATAAAAAGTGAGCTTGAAGGTAACAGATGTGATGTCATGGATTCACATTGTTTCCTAATGATATGTTTCTCTCTATTCTGCATCCTATTACCTTGACCTTGCATTTTGTTGTATTTGCACATTCGTCTTCAAGAAACGATACGATTACACACTAAAATCAGAATAGTGAACTTAGTCACTCGCTAATAAAGTGAAATAAAAATGTTAACTCTCTCCATAAGAGTGTGAATTTACTCCTCGAAGATTGAAATTCACTCTAAAAAAGTAAAATTCCCCCTCCAAAAGAGCGAAATTTCACGGTCTCTTGTAAAAAGTGACTCCATTGATCACTCTTAAAAAAAGGTTGATTACTGCAGGCATTGTGCACTCTTAATTCAATGGAGTGATCTTAGTCACTAGAGTGATAGAGTGAAAAGTGTAAATTTACTCCATTAGAGTGATAATTCACCCCAAGAAGAGTGAAATTCACTCCAAAAAGAGTGGAGTGTATTAGAAAAAGAGGGAAAATTCACTCTTCCACGAGTGCCTGCAATGATCACTCTTTTTTAAGAGCGATCACTGTGGGCACTCCATTAAGAGTGAAACTTCGCTCGTTTTCAGGGAAGTTCACTCTTTTAGGAGTGAATTTGGAGTGAATTTCAATGTTCCTGGAGTGAATTATTACCTTAATGGAGTGAATTCAACTTTTCACTCTATCAAAGAGCGACTTAGTTCTTTTGATTTTAGAGTGTGCAAGAGTGAATTTCACTTTTCTTAGAGTGAATTTCAATCTTCTTGTAGCGAATTAACACTCTTATAAAGTGAATTAACACTTTTCACTCTTTAATAAAAAAAAAAAAAAAAAAAAAGAGAGATTCATGAGGTTGACAAGTGTTGCGAACTTGAAAAACCGTCGGTGGTTAACCTAAAATGGTCCATTATAATTCTTTCCTTCTCCCATCAGCGAGGAAGACGGTTGTTTGTGTCAACAAGAAGAACAATAGATTTCCTTAATTGTCTATGCTTGGGTGACTTACAACTGCAATTGGTAATTGATACAAATCAAGCGCACCTGTCCAAAATGCCTGAATCGTCGGGTTTTTGGTAAACAGAGTTCTAAAGCAACTGCTAAATTAAGCCCTTTGCTTTTAGAGTATTAGTGTGTATGACCACTGTGTTTTACCTAACGTTGTCACACTTGTTTTTTGGTATTGATATCAGGGAACGCAATTTCAGTGTCGCTAAGTGCTCACTTTTATTTTTACAACGAATATTTGAAAAAATGGTGTTTACATTGTAGATTTTTTATTTTTTCGAATGAAATGTGTATGGACGTTTGGGAAGTGTTGGTTTAGACCTTTTTAAAGAAAATGCACTTCCTGCCAGCGATATCCAAGACTGTTGCAACTAAGGAAACCAAAGATCGGTATTGGTACATAATGTTGTGATAGGGTTGTTGGTGGTGGTACTCCAAAGAAAGGAATTGTCCAAATTTATGAACGAACAATTGAAACAGACATACTATCGCTGTCCTTTCATGATCTTGAGTCTACCATTCATGTATACGAAAAATCATATTTAATGATGAAGTACATGAATTAGCCATATTATTGTCACGAAGTTTGGGTCTTAATTTGGACGCAGCCCTGTTCGTTCGGCGGAAGGTGGTTTTGGAACCTGGGGAGCTGAGAAAATAGAGTCCGTTCCTCGGGGTACTGCCTTACCCTGTATGCAGGATTCCGATCCTTTTGTAAATGTAAAAAAAAAAAAAAAATGTTGGGTTATAGGAGGTATAGCTGAAAAATTACAAACTTGCTTTTGGGGAAGGAAAACTAGAAATGACATTTATTGGTCATACTCATTCAGTACACTTTATAATAATAAAAAGGGTGAAATTTCACTCGTTGGAAGAGCTACAGTTACAAATTTTTATCCAAAAGAGCGGCCATTCAATCCCATTCACTCCCTTTCAGTGACTGAGACGTAAGTTAAAATGGAGGGAGGGGGAGAGGGGCCAACGCAGGCTAAAGAAAAATGTCGAGGATCAAAAATCTTTGGATTCAGAAAGAACCCTGGCCCAACGTACCTGTTCCTGGGCTCGGAGGTCAAGGGAGCTCTGAGGTTTTAGTATATCACTAGATGGAAAAAAAAAGCCTCGGGGTAGGGAGGTTATTTATTTTGTAACCAAAATCCTAACTGACCTAAGTGGCTGGGGCAAACAGAGCAAGTGGGGACACAATCTCGGGTGGAGAACGTGGGGAATTCCCCGTCTTGCCTTTACCGTAGCACCACGACTGCTCTCTAGAGGTAAAGCTTAAAGAATATTTCCCATGGTGACCCCAGATGATTTATGTCAAGGTAATGCTAATCAAGGAACTGATAGTTAATTAGGAGTGGGTGATGAATTGGGAAAGCCTGGCAATGAACTTAGAGATTTCTCCTTCATTGCGACTTTACTTAAGTGATATCTCAATGTTGCCTGCATTGGAATTATTTCACATAGTTCTTCTTCAAAGAATAGGCATTTCACAATTATTTTATTGATTAATAGAGCTTCTATCGAAAATTTAAATCTTGCTAGAAAGCTATTTTGTCAAATTTAAATTACCGAACGTGTTGAAAACATTTATGAATAGACACTTAAAGGCAATTCAACTTAGTCACATCCCAAAATACAGTTTTTGTCTACATAAATTACCAATTGGTACAGCCCTTTGATTGACAGGAAATTAAAAAGGATGCAGAATACTCTAGCTCAAATTACACAGCATGTACTGAGAGTGTTTTGATAATGACTCCAAATTTGGATATTATATTATTCACCCTTGGAAACAATAAACGGTGAGAGTGTGATTTCACCTAACCCCCCCCCCTCCCCACTCGAGGTAACACCGTGTTACCTTGAGCTCGAATAAGCTGGGAACGGGGTTAACGAGGGGTTGGTACTTAAATTTCGAGTTACCTTAATTTAAATCACGTGGTTAAGCGAAGTTAAACACAGTTTTTCCTTTTAATCAAGCAAGGTCACAGGTGTTTATGGCGCTGATGAACCGTCTTTTCTAATATTTTTCAGTAATTGGTATGTGAAATATTTGACCTCCTTACTATGGTAGCACTACCCAATCAAACTCGGGGTATGTGAAAACATAGACTGGAAAACACGGATTAATCTGCGGTTGTGCTATGCATTTGACCTCCACCAAAGCTTATAAGGATCATTTTCTTACAATGTGGTTCATTAATTTATGAAATATAAACCCAAGATTCCGGGCGTACCTTGAGTTATATCTTGTTAACAAGGGTTAGAAATTTGACTCCCGGTAATTGCAGATGATTGTTCTCCTTCAACAGGAATTGTTGCTTTAATAAGTTGATTACTTGGCATCACAATACCAACTTAGTTTACAAAGTGCATGTGTTTCCTCCTTGAACTAATCATATCGTGTCTACTAACAAAACGCACTTACTCGCAATCATAAATTTATAGGTTTCTCATATCATGGAAACCAACCAAAGTCACTCAGGTTGCTACTTTGAACAATACACATCCGCCAACACATTGTCATTTTTGTTATGTTAAAATAGTTTTAAAGTGAAATTTCCGTCCACAAAATCTAATTATTCTTGAGCATGCCCTTAATGCTATTAGCAACTTGTTGTTAATGACACCATGACAAAGATGACACAATGATTTCGACAAAAAAAAAGTCAAGTTATTAACACATGTCAAGCATTTCCTCTTACAGATTTTGGCAGAAATAATACTGCCATCCATAAAGTGCTTATTTTCTTAGACGTCTGTTTAGTTATACATTTTTTTATTTCCTGACAGTAGTTCTTATTCCTCATTAGCTAATTATCTTTCTTCAAAAAGTTCTTTGGACACATAAAAAACAGTGCGTGACCACATAGCTTGTTTACACAAGCCTGAGAAGCATCTCTGTATGATATATGCTTAAGGTGGTAACTCCAGTCTTAGAGTAAACATTGTGCTGAACACCCGACCAAAGTCCCATATATCGGGGTTTTAGAAGTGCGTTTTTCTGGTTGGGGGAGGAGGGGCTTGCCAAGGCGTGATTTTGAGAGGTGATCAGTGTTTGACAAAAAATATTAACCTTTTGTTGCAACACCTTGTTTTTCTCTTCTGAACTGTTTGTTTACCAGAATACCTAGGGAAACATTGGAGAAGTCTTTCAAATTAGAAGAAACGTTAAATTTGTGTCAGTTGATACATTAAATAAAAACTTCTGAATCTTGTCGGGTGACAAAAGAATCACGCAGACTGAAAACTAAGCAGCCTCTCTATCAAATCACGAAATTAGACCAAGATTACGCACACTTTTTGTTAGTTTTAAGCCAATGTACAAATGAAGTACAAAATGGGAGTTGTAAAAAATTGAAAAAAAAAAAAAAACTCTGAATGCCGCTTAAAGTTTCATATCAATTGAATCATTGCAGTAGCGTAGCCAAGGGGGTGGGGTTGTGTAAGAACCCCCCACGGTCCTGGCTTAGCGCCTGAATCATTGCCCATTTTCCAGTCTGAGAGTCGAAATTGATAGCTGGAGAAAAAGTCTCTTAGATAAAACTGCACAGAATACAACTCTACACTCTAAGAATTGTCCGGTCCAAATTGAGCTAGAAATAAATCAAATGGGAACTGAACCGGACTAGATTTGGTTCATTTTGAACCTCAAATTCGGCTTATTTTGAGCCGAAACTAGTCAAATATTGGAAACTTTTTAGGCTCAGTACCCATTTTATTCTTTTTAAGACGAACGTTCTTAGAGTGTATGTAATCGCTACTTGAACCTAACTCCAATTTAATACATGAAACATCCACAGATCGTACAGATTTCTTAAGAAGTCATAGCCAAAAATAATAATGAAAAAAAAAAAAAAAAACCCTCATATACATCGCCTATGGTTTCCCCAATGTTCAAGGCGCTACTTTCATCTGAGAGGGATTATCAAGGTCTTGGCGTTTGCACCAACTAAACAAGAAAAAAATCTCTACTGAATGCTTTTATCTGAACCTTTTTTTGAAATATGAAAGATATCTTTTCTTGTCCCCATAGTGGATCAACTCTTTTATTTTATTTGCGCCGTAGACGCGCTTTCAACAATCAATGTAAGACCAAGAATGTTAATCCATGACATCACACCAGCGTGCTTCAAGTTCACTTTCTATTGAAAATGTGTCAACTTCATCTGCTAAAATCTCGAGAGCCGAACACGGGAAATGAATGAAATTTCACCACAATGCTAAGAATATGTCACTCATAAACTTATTAAAAACATATTTGGCTCTGGACTTTTCTTTAAAGCTGGACCGTGAGTTGCGAATTATACGTTTTGAAAGCAAACACACAATGTTACTTATCCCAAGAAATGAACTTCCTATTTGTTGTTCGTCGCTTCATCCATCAATGTAGCCGCCCACCATTTATGCTGTTAGTTTGGCTAAAACATATTAAAACGATTGACATGCAATTGAGTTAGTACCACGGACTTACTATATACATGGGCAGAGCACGTAACGCGCATGTCCTATCCCTAGATTGTCACCACCGACTGGGACAAAAAGGCGCAGCGAGATGGCCGTCGTTAAGCTATAATTTGAAAGATTTGACGACTCTGTAATATTTCAAAGAAAAGTTTAAGTTGATGCAATACGTTTGGTGATTTTGAAATTACCTTGCATCATTTTGAAAATGTTTCAACTTTCTTATAAAATCTGTTGATTTATTTGAGCAAGACTAGTCCAATCTTTCACACAAAGCCCAGACGGCAATCTTGGTACGCTTTTCCTCTCACGTACGGTATCGACAGTGTACCATATTCTATGCTCTGCCCATATGGGAACTCCGTGGTTCATACCTTATTTAATCTCCAACCTAAAAATATATATACAAACAGGACCATGGAAATAGTCAATCTATGAGTTCCTTGTTAAACATGTGTAGCGCCCATCAGTGGTTTTAACTGCATACGAGCAGACATTCGTCAGTTGGCTCTACTTTCGCAAACTTGAATCCTGCAAAACATCATTGATAAACACTTACTTTTTCGCAGATTTCACCCGTATTGTAATTGTATT
Source organism: Holothuria scabra (assembly GCA_037179385.1). Taxonomy (NCBI): domain Eukaryota; kingdom Metazoa; phylum Echinodermata; class Holothuroidea; order Aspidochirotida; family Holothuriidae; genus Holothuria; species Holothuria scabra. Next base: position 40,677,544 of record CM074189.1, read on the forward strand.
TATCACAGTTATGCTAATTCGAAAACTTTACAATAACAAGTGAGGTACCATTCTCAATACATCAAAAGGCATTAAAGAATGTGTCCCTCGAAATCACTTTAGAAAATGTCACGAGGCTTTCAAATCATTAACAAACAAATTAAATACCGGTGCGAAATTTCTGAGAGTGTAGGAAACCTTAAACGTCGATGACGTTAATTTCGTCATAAAATGATACTTTCCGATATTAGATCATTATTTCGAAGAAATCGCCAAATTATCAGAACAATTCTTTTGATTATACGGCAAGAAATAGTAATCTACATTTGTAACATTACACAAAAGAGCGGATTAAGAAGATACTGATTAAGCATTTTAGCATTCCATTATTTTCAAAAAGTATAATAAAAAAAAAAATAATGAACTCCGTTTCCTTGCAACTTCAAGCAATTATTTTGCAGAGATTTGTTCAATAACCTTTTTGAAATTATACCTAATATGCTTAAAATTACGTACAAATCTGACTGGTTGACAAGCTTTTCGGGACCTTAATTTTGGGTGCGGCTTATATGAATAATATTAATAATGAATAATTGAATTTTATTCTGACGTATTCCTTAAAATTTAATTTAGACGACGACATTCCAAATTTGATCTAAATTCTGAACATTTAGTGTGCCGGGTTTCTATGTGAAATGATTGCCACGGATTAAAATGTAATATTGCGTCTGCCAGCCGATTAAATAGACCTTTTGCATTGACGACATCCTGACGTCATTTGTGCGGGCAAAAAATAGAACACGTGGCCACACGCATATAAGACTCTACCCTGCAGTTGCAGCAGACTATGCTGGTATTCGACTGCTTAATCAGCCGTGTGCATTTGTCTGTGTTGGTTTGTTCCGCCCTTAAAGGTGGGAGTTTTTTTATGCAACTTTGACATTATATACACAAGGTTTGCACAATGTTTCTCTAAAGCTGTATGGCTGCTGCCTCTTTTTCCAGAAGTAAGTTTCCCCTCGACGGGAAAGTCGGTTGTTTGTTGCCCAAGAATCATTTTACCAAAGTTGTTATGATGGAAGACTTTAGATGCAAACTGTTCTCTTAAGGTGGTTCTACCTGTTACACAAAATCATGACCTGAAATTTTTCAGGAGTTGATTGACAATGGCCAAGAGAGTAACATCAATTTAGCCCATGGCTTTCCCACTCCCAACCCCACTCCTACCCCACCCCTACCACTATCCCACACACAATTTTGATATTCCAGCTCCGCCAGTTCACTTAAAAACAGTCCTTCCACAGTTTCATACAAAAGGGTTAAGCTATACATGAAATTCAACGTGTTCTTTATCAGTAGCGTCACTGAGCGGAGATAAAAAGATAAGGGAAGTGAATCGACAACTGATATTCAACGTACCGATTCTTTTCAAAATGGAATCACTTAAAATCTCCCTCGCTCACTTGTGGCAATGTTGCCCTAACCCCTCTCCCCTTCATCCACCCCAATAGACCCTTGACCAGCAATTCCTATAAAGGGGGTACCGGCACGCTCATGAGGCACCTAAACGTGTTTTTTGAGCAAGTCTTTCAATTATAGTGATTACCAGTTTGCGGAAACCACACCTCACGTTTGCCACATATGCGGTAGATGGGCACGAAGCGCTGACATTTCGTTATTGTGGTTACTTTCTACACCTTTTTACCAGTAGAGAGGCTGTTTTTGTGTGTTGACTTTCAATATATTAGTCCTTGCTAATCATCAGGGTAGGACTGAGTGAACTAAAGGTTGCAATCGATCATCATCAATTTTTGTCGTTCTTTCTATGGAAGCTAAATTTGGTACTTTTGAGTAATATTTATAAATGGAAAGGACTGTTTTAATGGTCTGCGAATAGTTTGGGCGGAACAATTATGTATTACATTTTACGTTTAAGGGTTCCATTGCTAGACAGAACACTTTCTTCAGGAATTTTCATATCTGTAAATATTTTGAAGCAAGTCTCCATGCAAATATCAATTTCGAAGACCGCCACCAATTTTGCTTTTCAGAAGAAAAAACATGGAACATCTCAATAAATATTTGATCGGCTCCAGGCTTGGATTATGGAAGTATATATTTTCTACGTCCAGCTTGGGTAAAAGGAACATTGTAACCTATCAGTCACGCTATCGAGTCACGCTGATCAAAAGGGGGACACAGTCATACAGTCATACAATTCGAATTAGTGTAATATGACGTGTTTTATAATTGGCTTTGGGGGTTCATGTAACAATATTTTTCTAATTATAGATCATGAAATTAGGAAGAGTTAAGTTGGTTTACCTTGAAATTCTACCACCTGTAATGACTGATTATTTAGAATCCTGCATTCTGATTGGTTAAAAACACGGACAGGTTATTCTCCAACTCACAGGCCGTCATAATGATTTGCAGATGCCACTAGAAAGCCACTGGTAGAAAGTAAAGTTTTGAGTCTCGACGGTTTATTCACCAATGCAGTGCCGTGGGAAGGTATTTTCGATTGTGGGGGGGGGGGCTGACTCGGGCTGACTATCTAAGCGGAGCGCCACCATCGGTTGGCGCGGAGCGTACAGAAAATTTTGAAAAATCCCAACCCCTCAGACAGCTGGAAATGAATTTCCTGAGCTTGTTTATAGTATCTAAGCAGTCCTTATTTTGATCTTTCGTTGTAATAAAATGCTCACTTCCAAAAAAAAAAAAAAAAAAAACTATATATGGCAAAATTATTGGGGGGGGGGGGCTGCAGCCCCTCAGCCCACCCCCCCCCCCGCTTCCGACGGCCCTGCAATAAGTATCCGACAAATGCAATTTATTCCTTTAAGATAGTGGCAAGTTAAGATAAGTAGGCCCACTTTAATAGCATGAGAGATATTTTTAAACAAAACAAGGAGAAATCTCTAAGAGCTTATATTTTAAAATTATCTTGTCTTACGTCTTGAAGTTGCTAGAAGTCTGTCTTCATGCCCAGCACGTCATAGCAACGAACCACTTCGGCACTGGTATATTTGTCCTCTTGTAGGGCCTTGATCAGTGCACCGGCCGACTGCTCCGGTTGCAAAAAATACCCCTGCTTAGCGTAACCTTTGACTTGTTCAAGGAATTCAGAATCCGGACTCTCATACGTCTCTCTGTACATTTCGGTATCGACGGCACCAGGGTCATAGGACAGAATCCTCACCTCGGGCTCTTCTAGGGCCATTACTTTGAAGAACATGTCTCGCCCAGCTTTCGCCATGCAGTAAATATGCATCGTCTTGTATGGTGTAGTTGCGTTGTCCGACGTTACTTGAATAATTGTTTTACGTGTGCTGTTTTTACCGTGACCGAAACAAGAGAAAAATGATGACGTCAGCACAATAGGTGCTGTGACATTCAGGAGAAGAAACTGCTGGAGAAACTGTACGTCGTCTAGCTCACGTGCGAACTTTGACATACCAAGTGAAGCCACGTTATGGACCAAAATCGCGTGAGCAAATCTTGACACATCTCCGATGTTTTTAAATATATCGTTGTACAATTTGGTGGCACTCTCTTCGGTTGACAAATCTGCAGAAATACAGGAAACTTCTACTTTACCATTGCAATCGTTCTTGATGACATCGGCCGTCTCTTCAAGTTTTGCTTTATTCCGTGCTAGTAAGTAAAAGATCGAGTTAGGAGCCACGATTTTGGCAAGTTCAATGGCGATACTCCGCCCTATGCCTCGGCTGGCACCCGTTATCAGACAGAACGTAGGTACATTCAGATTGGCCATCATATGCGTGCTTTCCAAAAATTGTACAGTCAACCTACAGAAATTAAAAAGGAGCATACTATGAACTTTGGGCAATAAAACGACAGCACGACGGACAAGACACTCAATTTTGCCAATATGGCTAGTAGCTTACCGAACATTTGCATTGTAGTAACCAGTTGCAACTGAACTTGCTTAATATCCCGGGCTCTTTCGGGAATCATTCTAAAAGGATGATAAAAACCACTTAACTCACATGTCAGCAAAAAGCACTGAATTTACCTGGTAGTTACGGAGCAAGGTCTCCTTAGTAAGAATCCGTTAGAATTATGTCAATATCTTTTACCGTTCTCAAGATATACCTCTTCAAAGTTTGGATGTTTTTGAAGCAACTTGTTGGTTATGCAAAAATAGTGATGTTGAGTGTTGCACAGTGTTGACATTTCTTTTGTAAACCCTATATTAATTATCCCTTTGTTACTCATCAGATAGTTTATAGTTTGGTGATTGATACTGATGATTTTCAAGGACACAATTTCAACTTTCAAAATAAACCTTTCAGGAATCACTAATGTTACAACTGCCCTTGAACTGAAGATTGCAAAAACAAAGGATAACATTAGCCATATATGGTATGTCCCTAGCATGACATCACAAGATTTACATATTGAGCTCATATTTATGCATGATTAAGTAAAAATAAACCTGTAAAATGGCCAATTTTTAACCGATGTTGATGGAAATTGCCGCAATTTTCTTGGTTTTTAAAGCTCTCTACATCAAATACCAAACTTTGTCATTTTGGCATCACACTACCTTTAAACAAAGCTGAACACGAATCCTCACTACTGCAAAAGTCAAATAAATGTAAATATCTGTAGGTCTACAGGCACAGAACGATCCACACAGCCCAAAAGGGGGGGGGGGGTGACTTAAGAGAAGGTAGGGTTTGAGGGGATAATTTCCTGTGTGTGTTATTGTTGAGTTTCAAAAAAGGAACGGCTGAAACCGTAGAAGCCCCCCCCCCCCCCCGAATCCGCGCGTTGTCTTTGTTTTTAAAGGCAATTTGCTTTGTTGTGCAAAATGATAGCAGATTTGCAGCCCTTATCACAACTTAACAATTTTGTAAAGGTTTCGCATCATTCGTCGAAATTGATAATATCGCCCTCATTAGCCAATTAAACGTCAACGGGCACTACCAATATGCTAAGCTCGGTCTATATAGGTTATTGCAGAGAATACTGTGCTTTCCTAACACCTCTTTGGTTCCTGATTGAATATAAACTGTTCGCCAAAATCCCTTTCGATGTAAAGCAAGATGTAGGGTTTTTCATTTGCTTAGAGCAATTACTTCGGATGAAGTGACTTACCTAAATTACAGGCTAAAACCAAAAAATTACCGAAGTCACTTGTTAATGGAGACTAGTGAAAATTGTGAATTCACTCCATTACAGTGTTATTTCACCCAAAGAGTAGTAAAACTCATTCCAAGAAGAGTGAAATTTACTCCCAAGAAGAGAGAAAATTCCTTCTTTATCGGAATCCTGCGAGGATCACTCTCGCTCGCTCTGTTGGAGTGGACTTCACTCTTCTTGGGGTGAATTTCCACCCTTTTGGGGTGAACATTATAACTTTCACTCTTTTAACCAGTGACATTTTTCTCTTTTTATTTTTTAAGGTATGTAGAAAGATCACCTCAGTTACCATTACATCATTATTCACCATTGCGTGCCTAGAATTCCCTGGCGTTCCCTTTACATAGTAGCCTGGCTAAATCTCCGGTTATAAGTCTTTATAATCTATTCCCTCATTGATGTTAATGAGATGGAGAATATTGATGAAGTTGCTGGTTATTGTGAACACGCCTAGTTTTCATTGAATTGTGTTCATTAAGTACATCAGTGTTTGTAGAGTAACTAGAATTCTTGTTCATTCAGCTGGTAGTTTTGATTGTAAAGTGTTGCATTAACGGGAAGTCTATTAACAAAAGCTTTGGTTCGAGACGCGAAAGTGAAATATTATTTTATTGTTGTGCAGTGTCCTTAAAGAACAGGTGGCAATGGTGCGGGTACTTTGTGTTCAGCTGGGATTACTGGGGTACGGTCCTTATAATTTGATTGAATTTAAAAAAAAAAAAAAAATAGTCAACTTGTTCTTCTTGCTGGTTGACATGCTAAGAACATATCCTGCAGTCTAGTTAGAAAGGTAGCCTATTATGTCTAATTTGCTTTGTTTGGGGCTCTGAATAGAGGATTCTCCAGAGGTTCTTCTGGCCCTCAGATAATATGATGAAGCTAACCCTCTGATACTGATTTGTGCACAGCTTTAATATCTCTGGACCTGTATCTTGACAAATACTACACAACACTTCAGGTGGAGTCAACTTGGATCTTGTAGGGCTTGGTGTGAGCATGGAAAATCAGTCCTACTGTGTGAGAATCCTTAAGGCGGAGTTCTTGAATTGCTTGGGATCCTCGGAATCTGTTACGTGATGGGGGAGTAGGTTCCAGTGTCTGACAGTACGAGGGAAAAAGCTGTAATACCATCGGAAATTGATTCTTTTATTAATAAATGAAAAAAAAAAAATAGACCGATAGACGTCACATTTTTAAAGCATGAACTACAGCAAATGACATGCTAGAATATACGAGAAATACATGAAATTCTAGTTAACAGCAAATAGTTTCTTAAACTCGTTTTGTCAAAAGGACAGTCAAGTTTCTAGCGCAGGGTTGAACTATTCAACAACATAGAATTTGACCTTTAGAATTTCCGAAGTTTCTTTTTCGTGCAACGAGAAAAATACGTAGTACTCATCGGTGGATTCAGTTTCGCAAAGAATCCAGAATGTTACTACCGAAGTAACTTTAAGTTTACTGACGAGATGGCGCTAGCTTCTGTTCCAGCGTTTCTGCATGCTAAGTAGCAACAGGCGGATGAAGTCCTGCAACGCAGTTTGGGTTGCATAAAGGGCATGGAAAAAAGGTAAGCCAAAACTTTTTTCTCAGCCAAACTTTTTTCTTAAATAAATATATTATTTTTGTTTATAATTATAACGTGCTTGCTTTCATTTTTGGATGCTTACTTAGTTTCCTACAGCCCTGTTAAATTTTTTTCTAGACTACAGTAACTCAATTACCTTGCTACACACTCTATAAAAGATTTTAACCCTTTTCTAAACAATTTTTGGCCCACGTTAAGAAGTGAGCATGTGAAATGGTAAGACGCTAAACACGCTCTCCCTTTTTTTTAAAAAATATTTGTTTTGAAACACGTTTAGTTGTTGAATACTTAGTCTTCAATTGCTTAATTAACATGATAAGATTTACAAAGTTCGGATGATTAAGTGTAACCTCATACTTTGGGGTGTAAGTCTCTTTCCCACCCTTTGGCAAAAAAGTAAAAAAAAAAAATAGTGTAAGACATGTAACCGATCATTTTCCCCTAGCAAATTTTCACGTTTGAAACAGAATATATATTAAGTATGGAAGTATATTAAGTTGTTCTTTTTTATTGGTATTTTTTGTTTCTTTTTTCGAAACAAAATGCATATTTAATCGTGAAGACCTGCCCTGGCAAAAAAGGAAGGCTCACTGGCACATGTTTCAGTGTTGACTTGTTGGCGTAGGCTATATTTCATATGCATTGACCATTTATCCGGTATTTGTGTCGCAGTACTATATTTGGCTGGCAGAATATGAAGCCAGCACCTCTTCTCTGCAGATATGACGTACCGAATTAAATCATGACAAACGTGCTTATGCATATCCTGTTGTCGCTACATAGTAAACATAATAACAGCGCTTTCATGAATACTTTGTAGATTTAGAGCTCTTGCGTAACTTAATATTAAATAATCAATGTGTTCACTTGTACCGTAGTACTGCAACTAGATTGCAGAACCCATAGACAAACGGGGGCATTTCAGTTTAGGGAGGCACGATATTTTTTGGCACTTGAAATGTACGGTAATTTTGCCCGAAATGCAATCCAAGCGAAGTCACCACTGGTTAAGGCAGGTCAAACAGAAGATTTTGGGAAATATGATGTTTTAATTCAGACTTCCGGGAATGACGTTTTCCCGGGCCGTACACCCTCTATAGCAGTAAATTGCTAATTTGAGCCTCATTTTGCCATCAAATGTTCAGTAATCAAAATAACGAACAATATATCGCATAGTAGGGCTAAATTGAAAGTAAGTAGAATTTTCTTTTTTTTCACGAAAAGTATATTTCTGCTCGAAAGACATTCTAGTAAGTGGAGGGCTACCATTAGTTGGCGATGGGCGTTTATAAATGTTGAAAGATCGCTACTGTACGTCAGGTAGCTGGAAATGACATGAATAAAAGCATTCTCTACTGTGTTTAAAGCTTTCATTTGCAATAGAATTTTCACTTCATTAAACCAGCAAATTATTGTAAAGACACCAGGAAGTTCCCAGAAAACAGGAGCTTACTGTACTTGTGTATGTGCGCAAGCGTATCTTGGGTCAATCGGGGATACACATGAAAATTTCGTATGAACTGGGGAAACCCGGCGAAATGGGGATTTTTCCGGTTTTCAAATGTCCAAAATAATGCAACGTGAGGTGTCAGATTAGCTGCCTGTGGCTTTACAGTTTGATCTGAGCTGAAATCTCAGAAGTCAAAACTTTTTTAATGGACATGACACAGCATGTCCATTATTGTGGTTGGTCGCATTTTCTGATGATCACGTGACCACATTTCTTTCGTTCAGTTTATCGGACGACTCCCATCAAGAAACAAACCGATCTTTTGGGAAAAGATTTGTACAGCAGAGGAGACGGGTATGTGACAAGATTGTGTGAAAAATGTCGCTAATTACGAAATGGGGTACATTTTTCCCTCAAATGTTCTACATTTAAATATTAAGTAGGCTAATAACAATATTAAGTAGCCTTATAACAATATTAAGTAGGCTAATTACAATATTTAGTAGGCTAATTACAATATTAAGTAAGCTAATACTCGTGGTACTTTACATATGACGCAGTCATAAACGAGGGATGCTGTCCTACGTGAACTGGGTTCTTACTCTCTTTCCAGATCGTTGGTGTTTGCTACCGTTTCATGTATATTTTCAAAATCAATTTATTTAGAACCATCTGGTTACCAAATATATTTGATAATCCATTTATAAAATGATTATGAAGACAACTGTATAAATGTGAAAAAAATGAGTTTAATTCTTTCTGGCAATTTCCTGGAATTGCGGCATACTGCAATGCAGATCTGTGGGTACGCTACGATGTCTCCTTTCGTCGTTTGAAAACAGTTTACGAATGTACAATATATGTACAATAGCATACAGACAGGTTACTGCAAGTCGCTGGCCGCGTGTGCGGAGCAGCGTTCAGTAGAAAGTTAGTATGTTAACAATCCTTGCAGTCAGTGAATGATGTGAAAAATGATGGGGTAATAAAACTCTTATTACTCCAAGGTACAAACGATGTGACTAATTGCACGAAGTTTTCTGACGTGTTTAAGGTAAATGTCGTAATAGACAGAGGGCCGTAGGGACAATTTCTGTCTAGAAATAGGCCGTCGATCGCGACCACCATTTCAGGGGGGGGGGCTAAATTTACAAAATGATGGCCAAATATGCCCTGAGTAACCATACTTTTTTTCACAAGCACAACTGTTGCACATTAGCGAGAATAATAAAATCAAAATCTGGGGTTTTCCTGAACGTCTACATGTAGCAGTGACTAGTACATTTTTTACTTGTAGGCCTGTCTTCGATAATGCAGGCGATGGCGCAACGGTAAGTATCACGCCTTAGAATTCGTCGATACGAGTTCGGAACCCATTGCTAGGTGGGGTCGTTTTCTTTTTTTTTTTTTAAATTTTCAGAAAAACTTTTGCAAGTATAAGTGTGATGTGTTAAAGCAGACAAACAGAGATACAGTGATTCTAAGTTTAAAAAGGTCTGGACAGCTGGTAACTCCTTTGTTTCAATCAACGATGGAAAACTTTCCTTGCGTTTGTATTACACTGACAATTAATTTTGCGTTTGTTTTTATTCATTGAAATGTAAAATGTACTGTTGAAATTACGTGTGCTAAGCTAAATTAATTACTGTAAATACTTGTAAACATTATGTTATTTAACAAAAGTTTGTATATATTTGACTGTATATATGTATTTGAAGGCACAAATAAAACGTTCCAGTGTTATTTCATTTAATTGACCTGTAGATATATGTAAATAATGCATTCTTTTCTGTCACCGTATCATGTAGCCTATATATTTTAGGATGAATTCAATTTCTTCCTACAAAAAAATAAAAAAAGTAATAATTAATATTACGCATGTCAACCCCTTCAGATACTGTAGTGTTCTTGTTTTATAATAAATCAAAATCACATTAAAGATCTCCATTACAAGCATAGCCTACCATATATATATAATGTGCACCTAACCTACTTAGTACCTGGCGTGCCCATGATCCATCCATCAAAACTTCCAAAACGTTTTGCTCTCCTCAAGATCTGGACCAATGACGGATCCAATGTGGGCGAGTTCTCCCCAGAATTTTCAAGGGCAAGTTAAAAGCCCACATTTTTCTGGTCTTACGTTTCTAAAACCAGAATTTTCGAAATGGGGTTCCAGAACAGTCACTTGGAGTGTAAAGTCTTGTCAATGTGAGAGTGTGTGTATGTTTGGTTGTGTGTGTGTGTACATGTGCGTTCGCTTTCGTGGGTGGATTGCTGATAGATGATTCCGGTCCTGGAAAGGATCCAGGGTTTGACAGGATGTTGGATTTTGAAAAATATTTACCCCCCACCTCAGTCCACATACCAATTCTATGTCACTGTTGTCAGATTAAACAGGCAGTCCATCCTCACCCCACATAGGCAACCAGAGACCGGTACATGGTCATGTCCACTGTGGTTACGGTACGTAACCACATTTTCTAGTTTCTTTATTGCGATTCTTGCCTAAATTCAAGATGTCCTTGATTGATGAACTTTTCTGTCTGACGGCCTGCCCGAACTCCCGATTTTAAATGATTCTATTTCTAACACTTGTGAATTTTCGGGTACTCTTATGAGGAAACATTTTCACGCTGTATTATTATGTTTCTAACTGGAAAAGCAACCAATCCGATATTCATTATCATTCGACTCCGGGGCAGGACGAATGGCAAACTATTAGGCACTGAAAGTGAACTCGCTTCCGTCTGTCCCGTGTAAATTAGCTGGCATTTTCAAACACCCCAGAATCCTCTTCAACCTACGCCAGGATGTTTACCATTCCGGGCAAAGTATTTGCAAGACTACCGTAAAGTTTAAAGTGGGGCGAAGGAAACCTTTTGCATGAACTGCCTGAATGTTTCCAAAACCCTTTTTGTTATCATTTTTGCATAATTTTGCTTTAAATATCGCGTTTTTCATGCACCTTTCTGAAAGAATTTCAAATGATATTCGACTATTAAGGTCATAGTGTTAGGGAAGACTGTTTAATAATGCTCACAACTGAAAGCTTTTTTGGCGCTGTCAAAATTTGTTGCAAATTGATGTAACTTTGTATGCTTTTAATGAAAAATTTGGTGAGAAAATGAGGTTTTCATCCATTTTCAGGGCATAGCTGTGAAGAATTTTGTCACCCTTGAGGATTTTGCCTTAGTAATTAAAACTAGATCAACTTTCTTTATAATCTGCCCGAACTATTTCCAAATTACTGCCTAGATTTTAGATCTTGCCAAAATGTGAGAGGGACAGTCTCACACCCCATCTCGCCTCGTAGGCCCACAGAAGAACTTATGTTATTTGTTCCTTGTGTTTCACCAACGTTTTTCATTTTGTCGTACAACTGATAGTTATTTTACCAGCCATTCGGGAAAAATTTTCATGTTATGTTAAAAATATAGGTGTTTTCCTTGGTCTCAAACCTTTCAGAATGGATCGAACAAACAGGGAAAATGGATACCCAACCTTGAGGAAACGACCCCGTGTTCTTTTGGATGGTTGACTTCGAGTGAGGAAAACAGAGGACCGACAGATGATGAGATTCTATCTGTAATTTCAATACTGCTATCTCCTCCACCAAGCCTGACCGTTGGAGAAGAAGAAGAGGAAAAGAAAGTTCTGCAAATGGAACGTTTTTGAGTTCAAGGATCACGGGAAAGGTTGAAGAAGGGGCATAGACATCGGAACCGGACTCTTGGGAGCTCAATCAGGGGGAGTGGGAGAGAGCACCTCGTCGTAAGTAGCCTTTGCTAAGGCTTTTCGGCCACCTTTTATCGCGCTCATTTATAAACGTCGTTCCCTGGTAAAATCATATCACTAGTTTGGACCTTTTTATCTTCATATCGAATCTGTGAGACCTTGCATACTCACCTTACCCGAACTTTTAGCGTAACGATTCTCAGAGGGTGTATCAAAAAGGAGGTAACATCCAGAGTCTTTCCAGAGGGAGTTTGGGGCGGGGGGTGGGGGGGGGGGGGTTGGAATGAAATCCCTCCTGAGAGATTCGACAGAGGCTTAGTCGTAAGTGATCCCTGAAGATGAAGATGAGGACCAAAGGAACGAAGAGAAGGAAGAAAGAGCAGCCGAGAAATTCCAAACTTAATAGTGATCTGAAGCAGAATACGTAAGCAAATATCACAAAAATTGTAAGCGTCACTGAGAAATATCTAAAAAAGTACAAAACCTCTTGAGTGTTTATGCTGTAAGGCTAAAAATGATCTTTCTGATTATGGGTTAATGCAGGTAATTTTGCACAAATTTTGGTTCAAATATTTGAACATTTACCAGAATTTTGCTTATGGTATTCCCGCTCATGATACTGTATGGTTAGCTCTGATTTGTCGTCGTCAAAGCTGTAAAACCCACGTTTTACTCGCTTTTAAGGTCGAACAGACGTGACTGTTGAGAAAATCATGGGAACGGTTAAGAGTGTGCTACAATCTTTTGAGGATTTTTGTCTGATGGCGCTCTCCAGTTTCATGTTATTCATTAAAAATAAGAAAAGAACCCTTTTTCGGTAGTAGTACACGATACAACAAGTAAAGCAAAAGTTGGAAAATTCATTAAAAATAAGGATAGTCTTGTTAGGATTCACAAGGACAGGAATTATTTATTTTGTGCACGCACGGGGCATTAGCCACAAATATTGCAATTGGCAAAAGCAAAGTTTCAAAACTGGATCAAATAATTGCATACCCATGCTCCGGAGAGGGTCGCAGCATTCCGAAAATTCAGAAATATCAAAACAATTTTAGGCTCTTCTGTATCAGATAATATATTGTTACGTCCTATTACTTGTCCAATGGTAACCGTTTTTATTGAGGATCAGACTTCTTGCATGGTCAATTTATTTACAAGTGAAACGAGGACCATGATTTTTTCCGTCCTACTTAACACAGCGGTATTATACAGTTTCATATAATGTAATGAAGGGTATTGTCATTTTCACAACAGTTAATATCACGACGAATTTCGTCATTAGTGTGAGTATGCGCTACATATTATAAAACGGTTACCAAACCTGAGCAAAAATAACCAATTGGTTCGGTATGCTCCTGACCGGAATTAGGTAAAAAAAAACTGCCCAACTTAGTTAGTTTAGCGTGTTACTCATTAGTTGGGCAAAAGAAATTACCCAACCATTTCACCCAACTTATTTTTCGCAACAAATGTTTACAATTTGTGCCCAACAGCTGTACTGTCGGGTACTTGTTTGGATTACTATGTAATTACATTTGGAAAAGAAGGAAATTCAAGAAAGAACCATACAAAGTCCACGGTTTGCCCTCCAGCTAGGAGTGGCTGGGGGCACCCGTGAAAATGTACTTGGCTAATAAACAGTCAAGTGTGTAATTTGAAGGAATAATCCCAATCGTGCAGGTTGTATTTCTTGCCCAATTAATTACTTAGTAGTGAAAGCTTTTTTCCTAAACGACCATTGCCCTCAAGTTAAGTAGTTTCGTCCAGATTTTTACAGGTATTCTACCGCTTGCTTTTTATTCAACAAATCCGACCTTATTTGAACAATGGGGTCTTATTTAACCGTTTTTTCAAATAATTATTTGTAAAAAAACATACCTGATCTTTTACTAATCATCTGATTGGTAAATTACATGTTACCCACTTGTTTCGTACTCCAAAATTCTTGCCCAACACCTTTTACCAACACTTGGATTTTACCCAACCTTAATTCATCCAACAAATACGGGTACATTGTTGGTCTATTCGTTTTGCAATAATTTGCCCATGTTGAGCGATTTGGTTTTGCTCAACGGTTTTTACCCAACTGTAGTGTAGGCCTCTGCTACAATGCTAATTATAAATCTGTAGCTAGAGAATAATGGATGTCTTTTGGCGTTGTAACAGACAACTTAAAAATCAACAATGTTTTCTGAATCATAGGCAAATTTCTGGTAAAGACACGATGACCGTATCGCTAAGAATTGTTACATGCAAAGCCTAACGATAAATATGTGAGGTTTAGGGAAAATAAGGACGGCTGTATACGTAAACATGTTATCACATACCACTATTGAAGAATTAGTCGAAACTTGATGAATTCATAGAGGCAAAACATGAGACCGTTTTGAAGATGGAGGGAGGATGAGGAATTAAATGAAACTTCGGGTCCAGAGATACCGACGTCATGTTAGCAAAAGTCACCACCCCATTCAGTAAGTGCATATTTCATGATTTCGGAACGATTTCGGAATCAGGGACGCACATGAATTCGAAATATTCGCGTTGCTCACAATATTCGCATTGGTCGTATCATTTGAGAAGGATTCGTTAGTAAACTCTTTGAAATGTCTGGTTTTGATTTGTATATAACACGTGTAATAAAAGAGTACTCATTCCCCTAAGAGCTGCAGTATTTCGTCAAGTCGCAACCTTGCACGGAAGGTAGTTAAAGATGCGATTACAGCGTAAACGGTTGCACTGGGACGTTCAAAATTTGTACCGTCCCTGTAGCAAACTTCTACGACATTATCATAAATAAAACTCATATTATAAACCCCAGCTCCCTCAGTCTGTATCCTTCAATAAAACATAAAGATGTTCAACGTAATACCATAACAAATCAGTTTCCTCTAAATCAGATATGTGTCCAAATTTATCCTGGAAACTATTTAGCATGAGCTTTGAAAATGCCCTAAGCGCAGCATTGTGCTTGATGTTGCTAACATCCAAATCAATGCCATTATTTTCGACATACTACCTTAAAGTTTCCCGTCTCCCAGGCCTCTTCACTCACCATGTCAGCCAACCTGGAGACTCGTAATTGAATTTCAGAAAGGTATTTACTACATACTCAGTGAATACCCCTCCCCTGGTTTAAGTGTCTTTCTCGTACAATGCCTTTTAGTGAAATTTGAAAGAATATAAACTTTAAAACTTTGTTACCCGTTTCTATAGCTTTCTTTAATTGAAGGGTAACCTACGTCACGGTACCCCTCGGGGACCGTCTGCCAATTTGATATGGGGACAAGTATTACATATGAACCGGAAAAAACAGGGTGAAATGAATTTCTAGTTGAAAGAACTAGCTTAAATGAAAATCCTAGTTGGATGAATTTGAAGGTTCACTACGTTTTAATAAAGTGACTTGTCAAACATGATAAACCACGTGACTGGTACGAACGTGAATTGCTGGGTGTGAACAATAGTTTTTGGTAGGCGGGTATAAGGAACAAACATTTTTGAAAGTGTTTTCTTTTTTATCCCCTTAACTTCGCATTATTTCACCTCGGACCTTTAAAGAACGCTTCCCTGGAACCTATGCAATTTGGGTTGTCATTTCAGTTGCAAAACTCATCTTTAACTACAGTATTGTCATTTGTGTTTCCACATGTCAGCATAATTATATCCACCGCAAACGTTTAAAAATCGCTTTGCTTTTCAGTCCTTTCGGATACTCCCCTCATCTCCCATCGCAATGTCATGTCCTAAGAAAGATTATATGATATTCTATTTCGTCACAAAAGCATTCACTCAACACAGACCAATCTTTTCTTCTTCGCCGCTTTGGGAGTTTTTATGTACACAATTCTTTGCAGCTTCTCATAACGCGCCAACTGAAATTCAACGCAAAAAACATGGAAGTGTGCCTCCTTTTAAAAAATGTGAATGTATATAACACATGTTTGATAGAGTGCCCAGGCTTTCCCCCTTAGCGCAGCAGTACGTCGTCAAGACGCAATCTTCCATGCAACCTACAATTACAGCATTTACTCTTGCATCGGGACACGCAAAAGTGGTATCGTCCTTGAAGCAAGCTTCTACTGTATAATATCATTATTAATAAAACGCAAATTAGAAACCTTAGTTTCGTGAGTGTCTTTAAATAACACATGAAGATGTTAAACCTAATATAACAACACCCCAATTTTCTCTTAATCGGATCTTTGTCTGAATTTACCACAGAAACCATTCGGCATGGGCTTTGAAAGTGCTCTAAGCGCAGGATTGTGATTGATGTTGCTAACATCCAAATCTATGCCTTTGTTTTCGGCGTGCTCCCTTAACTTTTCTCGTCACAGACGGAGGCTTCTTCACACGCCCTGTCGGCCAACCCGAATTCTATTTGACTTTCAGAAGGGTATTTACTACGTACATACTGTGTGAATACTCCCCCCCCCCCGATTTAGCATCTTTGTCGTGTCGTACTTTTTAGTAGAATTTCAAACAAATTAAAAACTTGGCAACCCATTTCCACAACTTTTTCTAATTCATGGTTACCTATGTTCCCGTCGGGGACTGTGTGTCAATTTGCTTTGTGCACTGGTATTACATAAAACGAATACTAGTTTATCATGATTAGCTTGTACAGGAAGAACATAATGAAATGAATATTCTATAAATTCTATATAGTCGGAAGAATTTGGCGGCGCGCTACCGTCCATCGTAATCAACCATGATAAACCACATGACTGGTACGAACGTATCTTTTGGTTGACTGGTATATGGGACAAACATCTTCGTGAAGTAGTTTGTTTTTGTCTTCCTTAACTTCGTAGTATAGTGCGACCACCAAAGAACGCTTCTTTGGAATCTTTTGAAGTGCAATTTTGGCTGTCATTTCAGATGCAAAACTTTCCTGTAACAATTGCCATTTGTGTTCCCAAAAGTCAACATAATTATATCCACTGCAAAAGTGCAGAAACTCTCTTCGGTTTTCAGTCCTTTGCAAACTTCTTCCATCTTAAACAGAAGTGTTATAGTAAGGATTGACAATGTCCCCAGAAAGATGAGCAATGTCCCAAGGAAGAATATATGATATTCTATTCCGTCACAAAAATATCCAGTAGTTTCCACTCGTGTTGGGTGTGTTATGTCCTTAATTCTTCGCAGGTTTTAAGAATGCAACCACTGGAAGTCAACGCACTGTGGGGTTTTTTTTTTATTTCTTATCGGTCGTGAAAAAGACTATTTTCTGCAATGTTACTATTACGGAAAAAAATGGTAATTCCATTATGTACCTCCACAAACAACTCACATGCTGTAAATCCTTCATGTCTTGTTATTACCTAAGAAGCCAAACGTGACGGCCGCTACACGAGACCTTTAGATTCGCGTATCTTCTTTGATTCTCACTGCAGCTTGCTATACAACAGTTTAAATTTACATAAAAATCCCCTCCATGGTCAATGCTTCATAGGAATTCATCTACAACTTACTGTATTGTATGCTAATAGTATAACGGGGGCCTATAATTTCCCTGTCGTTTGCGTTGACGCTACAATTTGATTGTGTCACATTATGCCAATGAAAAGGATACTGAATTTCACGAAAAGCTATAGTCCAGTGCCCCGAAAACCTAATCAACTGCGCCGACTGAGTACTTAAACTTTAAAGCTGGTTATGAGAAAGGCGTTGAAAGTAGCTATTTCTTGGCAACTCCACGTAAAACTGTGATGCCATTATGCCTTCCAACTGCTCGCTAAAGCCAATGGTAGACAGAATCTGGCTGGCCAGATACCGTGCCCTTGCCATTTAACGAAATATTTCATCTTCATACTACCTTTTCTTCTCTTAAGATTTTCTTCCACATTAAAAGAGGATGTTGTCATTCTGTAACTTGTGTTCATGAGAATTATATTTGATATCCTGACCTTTCCAGTCGTATAGTCTGAAAACAAACATAGGTGTGCGTCTCTTTTCTACAAAATTGAATAGCCCTTAATTCCAATTTGGAAAATACCTGCCTTATTTTTAGTCTCAAATTTTACTACTCTGACTCTCTCAACCAGTTGAGTCTTAAGATTATGAGTATTTTTCTTCCTGGTAAAAAGGCAGTGTCTCATTCCTTTTCTTAAGTAATGTTCATAAAAAATAATCATAATAATATTTCCTGCATAAAATCATACACTGTATGCTTTTACAAAATTCTTTGTTTGTCATCAACGTTCCTAGGAATAACATTTGCGATCTTCACATAAACCTGCCAGCGTGTTATTACAATTTCCCAGACTTACATTAGTAGGAAAATGTAACATCATTTCATGGAAACATCGAAAATAAAGTCCATGCTTTAAAAGTTCTTCGTTGCCAAATTCCTTCAAGCAGGGCCCCAAAACATCCAAGCGTTCTTCAACTGAAGCCATGAGACACCATTCTTGTTGTCTTGGGATTCGATAGACTACTGTACTTTGCAGCAGTGACATTTGTTTGCACAACATTCACTAATGGAACACCACGAATCTAAGCAGATGACTATAATTCAGCCAAACCGAATAGATGATTTCTACCCTCTTGGATTTATCTACAATGAGAGTTGTTTTATCCGTAGAGTGACTTCACTTCCTTGGACAACATCACCCAACAGATGGGCTTTGCCATTTGGCTTGATTGTACGTGATTTTATTTGCATTAATTTCTATTTAATCATCTGCTTTAGTATAATATCGCATATCTATGAAAACAACGGTCTGTGCTCTTGCTATGTCTAGCTTTATAGGAAATTAGCAATTTTCTAGCTAAAACAAGTTGTTAATATGGTAATATGAATATGATATAAATGCTCGTCTTTTCCCGCAAATAAATTTATGTGATAGCTTGTTCATTAAAATTCCGGACTCAACGCTGTGTTCGTTCCAACGAATTCAAAACCTTACTGCTAAACCAATCCTAGGAAAATTCAAATTTGACGGATTTTTTCTGCTGTGAAAGAGCTCACATTCTTCCCATCACAGCCCGCATGGACTACAACATTCTTCTTCTATTGTTGAAGTCTCTTCACAATTTATCCCTTGCTTATCTGCGTTGCTTGTGATATCAAAGCCTATTATTACCCTACTTGATATCCAAAGGGTTTTTAAGGTTCATTGCATTACTCGCAGTTAATGTGGGAGCATTCTTTCCACATTCCCTCCCTGTTCTCTAAGCATGGCTAGTCCGAAGCTTTGGAGTGCCCAACAGGTCGATTCTTCGCAAACGTCTTCCATTAAATGGGAAGTTTAAGCAAAAATTAGATTTCATAATGTAAAAGAGGAACCAAATCTACACAGTATGGTAGAAATTCCATTCTTATCGGACATGTATTTCTCGAGATATTAGTAAATGAAGTCACCAGATTTGTGTTCCAAAGTGAGTGAGAGGGTAGCAGAGCTTATATCACTTCCTCACATTGACAAGGAATGCTTTGTTGCCCTTTGTTTTATCAGGATGTTGTGTTGACCTTGTCGTTAATAGGAACAGGACCTCCGTGCGGGGGATGCAAACTTTTTAAAGTTCTCATGCCACTTATGCAATCATATTTTAATAATATGGGATTGTTGAAAAGAAAATCGACTGTTAAGTTTAAAGAAAAACAAAAGACAGTACACTAATGTGGGATATGATGTCATATGTGCTGGCTTCAAGTTCACTTTTTGTTGAAAATGTGAAAAATTTACGTGCTCATATCTTGAGAACCACACATCGGATTTCCATGCAAATTTCACCAAAATGCTTAGAATAAGCACACCTCTAACATACCAGATCCTGTTGTGTCCTTAAATCCTTCTTCTAAATGAGCATTTTCTTCTTTTAATTCTTTATAGAGTGATTTGAAAAGTTATCTTTGTAACAAATCTGTTTCTTTGCTTTTCTCCTCTGTAAAGCGTCATTGGTGTTTGTTTCATAGTAATGTGAAGTATATCGAGTTTCGTACCTTAACCTTAATTCTGATTTAATTACTCCTTGTTTCATGTCTTCGTTCGAGCCTAGAACCATGATTGCTTCAGATTTTTTTTTTCTGAAAGCGAGGATGAAATGTAAAGGCTTTAGAGGAAAAATTAAAATCCTTCTTACATTCATTTTCGATATAAATACTTCAACGTTTGTATTAATGTTTTCTAACCACACTCACTTGACGAGTAGCATTTACCAATCGGTGGTGCTCACTCAAGCTGACTAATGACTTTTCTTTGGAAGTGCGAAATGTCCGCCATTTTGAAGTTCTACTGATTTGATTCGTTGTGGGATTTTAAATTATTTTTGTATCAGTTTACAAGGAATGAATTGCTTTTTGCTTCTTCCAATAATTTACTAAGTTTTGACATCACTTATTTGAGCTCGTTCCACTTTATTCTGAAATTTCATCCAAATTTAAGTCCCTTTCCATCATTCCCTTCGTAGTGATTCCCTAAGAAGTGTTCATAATGTACATTAAAGAACAATACTTTTCCCGCATAATATCGCATTCCGGTATTATTTTACAAAATGCTCGGTTGCTTCATACGTTTTTTACGAATTGCATTTTTGTATTACATGTTTTTAATCTTTTCATAAAAATGCATGCCTGATATGAAAGTTTCCAGATGTGCATGCGTACGAAACTGTAATCCATTCCATGAAATCTTCGAAAATAAAACGCCATGCTATAAAAAAATATATTTAAAGTTTTAGTCAAAATTTCTCTGGGCAGTATCCAAAAGAATAGACATACGTTCCTCATCCAAAGATATGAGACACCAATCATGTTTTTTGCTCGGGTGGTCAACACTGCAACCGTAGCATTATTTTGTACAATAGTTGTTAATAGATAATCAGCATGGAGCACATTTCAAATGCAGTCAAACTAAACGAATAGCCTCTACCGTTTCTTGGACCTCATCTTCAAGGAGAGTGTATTTCCGTGGAATACTCTTCTTGGACAGCTTAGGTCAATGCCAAAGATAGGTTTTGTCTCTTAAAGTGCTTGTTAAGGACTTTAGGTACGTTTATTTCTATGTGATTTCGTGTCTTAGTTGCAATTATTCCCTTTTCTGCCTCTTCGTCCAATCCAGAACCACGATTACTCCAGGTTCATCTCTGTAGCTGAAGTTTCATTGTAAAGCTTCCAGACAAAAAAAAAAGAAAAACACGGACATAGTCTCCCTTCATTCATCGTCACCATACATTTATCAACGTTTGTAAAAACGATTTAAAACCGCATCAACTGTTCCACGATTAAATGGACAACTTCCTTTGTCAAATAGCATTTTCCAAATAAATCATGTTACTCAACGTGGGATCCAATTTTACCTCGTTACTACATTCATTCCGTTTCACATGAGAACACAATTGGATAACTAGCCTCAGTACATGATTTGGATTTGAAGAGAGCGGACGTATTTTGCTGAAGCTCCTTTCAACTGCTAGCCTTGCGGTTATTGTGTATGTCCTTCAAAGCAAGCCATTCCGCAGCCGCGCGCTCTAGTCTCTGTCTGTCTGTCTGTCAAGTACCTAATCCAATTCTCTTTGAAAGTGCTAGATGCCCGCCATTTTGAAATTCAATTTGTTTCGTTACCAGATTGTATTGCATTTTTGGTGTAAATTGTAGGGAAATGATCAATTTCCTCTTCTTTCATTTTTTTTGACGTTACTTATTTGAGCTCTTTTCTCTGTATTATATCCAAGTTAAGCCCCTTTCTGCCTGGTAACAATGCACTTTTCCTTACGAAACCTTTCCCTAAATAACTATAAAAATGTACGTTACTTCAAGTTCCCCGCTAAATATCGGCTAGGCTTTTACAAAATCCTTGTTTGTCATCAACGTTTCTTATGAATGACATTTTTGTTATCTTAAACATAATCCGATCTTTGCATTTTCATGCGAGTTATTAAAATTTGCCAGAATAACATGCGTAGAGTAAGTGCCTTTCATGAAAACATTGATAGTAAACGCCATGCTTTAAAAAACCTCGTAGTCAAATGCCTTCAAGCAGGGAGTTGCAACAGCCTTCAAGCAGGATCCAAAAAACATATCCAAGCGTTCTTCATTCAACGCCAAGAGACACCAACCATGTTTTTCATTCGGGTGTTGATTCGGATGGTGTACATTGCAGTGGTATCATTAGTTTGTACAATGTTTGTGGACGGAATATCATAATAAATTTAAGCAGACGACAATGTCGGTCAAACTGAAGAAATGACTTCGACCTCTGTTCTTTGTGTCTTGGACATTGTCTGCATGGAGAGTGTGTTGTCCGTGGAATAACCTCCTTGGATAACATCCCCCACAAGATATAGGTTCGTCTTTTAGCGTACTTGTTTGGGACTTAAGATGCGTTTATTTCAAGGTCACCTATTTTCCTCATTGTAATTATCCCGTGTTGCCTTCTTTTTCGAATCCAGAACCACGATTACATCAGTTTCATCTCTTGAAACTGAAGTTAAAATGTAAATATTGTAGAAGCAAAATTTTAAAATTACGAACAAAACTTTCATTGATTCATTTGTCGTCGCTATACGTTCGTCAACGCTTTTAACAATGCTCTCTTACCTCCATCTACTCTTTCACTGTCAATTGGATACCTTTTCTTTGTCTTGTAGCATTTACCAAATGCTCTGAATCAGTGGTGCTCACTCAGCCTGACATTAAAATTCCATTGAGGTACGAGAAGGCTACCACTTTGAAATAACTTTTGTTTCGTTATGAGGATGTTAATTAGTTTTGATGTAATTTGCGAGAGAAGGATCACTTTCTGCTTCTTTCAATGATTTGCTAAGCTGGCATCACCAGTTTTATCTCTTTTTCCTGTAAATCCAAATGATTCAGTCATTTTCTCCCTGGTTATACTATCAAATTCCCTTTCTTTTGGCATTAATCTTTAATGAGAACGTAAATTTTACCGTAACATTCAAAATATTACATGTTTATTCCTTTCGAAAGCAAACATAGCGCGTTTATATGTTTCGACTGGCTGCCAGGTTGCCTCGTCTTCACCTTACTGCTATGTCGAAACTAAGTGTGGAGATTTCGGTGATGATCGGATAGCACTTGACCACAATAACTGAGTCTCCTTATCACTAAGTAAAGTTGGAAGCACTCCGGCATCATCTATTCCGTTTTCTTTGTTACTCCTACGTCCAGGTGAACAAAGTTATGTCGCTGATGACGTGTCAGGTCCGAGAGCATTGTGCTGTTTGCTTTGATAGCTGGTACGTAGAAGTAATCAATGATTTTGTCAATTAAATTGCCGGGGAAGATAGAATGAAATGGAAATTGTTCTAAGTTAAAAATTTACACCACATAAAACCTGCTAAAAAAATCCGAAAACTCCGAATCTCGAGTTCAAACTTTCAGTGGGATGAAATTTGTTGGAAAGTTTCTACGTTCAAACTTTTGAGTTATTGGTAAAATCGATGGTTCGTAAGTTAAGACGGTTTGTCAGCGATGTGGTATGAGGGAAATCTCGAATGATTTCCAAGTCAGCACATCATGTTACTCGTTACCGTCCTACAACAAAAGAGCTTCAAGTTACCAAGCAGATATCCATCATTTTGTTCACGTTAAGTATTTTATCTATCAATTAAAACAAAAGTGTTCGTTACAGTAACCTATATAATCTACAATTTCAAGTACAGTTTTATGTTTGAAATAGAAGTAGAGTTTAGTATCTCTAGAGGCAAACAAGTGAAACAAAAGTATTATATGAAGACCTGAAGGAAGTCGTCGCCTTCTGTAAACTGCTGTTTGAAGACGATGGCTCTCTGTGCTTATTATTTATTCTTGCTGTATTCTTAGATAAATACTATTGATTCCTTTTTTGTAGTTGTCTTGTAAAGTTAAAATGTATAATGTTCTGATGTATCAAAATGAGAATAATAAATGAGATGTGGAAAAACCTGAATTGTTAGCAGTTCTCTTCATGGAAAAGATGTTCATACATGAACCATGCGTTCACTCAAAACTTAAAAAAGCTAGCCCTTACTCTCATTTAAAAGTGCAGTAAATTCCATCACAACCTCTTAACCCAGGGACTCTTTTGAGCTATCTGACAAACAATAAAATTAGAGGGCGGTCAAGCAATTTTCTTGAAAATCCTAATCAGATTTACTTACCCGCTGATTAAAAGTACCTGCACTATTACGACTAGTCCATTGCCAACGTTGCACAGCAATGGACTGTAATTGGGTTTCTATTCTCGAAATAAAGCTTTTTTAATAGACTTCCTGTGAGTCAACCTCTTTAATCACATCCATTCGCTGGATTAACATATGATGACCACCAGTTATTCCAGCAACAAACAAATCTTTATTTTAATCAACGTGATTCAATGACCATCGGTGTATCGAGCGGAGGGTTCCGATTGAGCCTCCGTGAGAAGTCAACAGGTCTAACAGTGAAGGGATAAGAGTTTGGTGCCTACGTTTATAATATGTTTGGCAGAGTTCAAAGTTATTATAAACGTACATACCAAACTCCTATCCCTAACCTGTTAGAGGCGCTAACTCCTCGCGGAGGCCCAAAGGGGGGGAACTGTTGATTTGAAATGCGCACATACCTATTCGGTGATCTGCGTGCACAACTTTGCAAGCGAAACAGAAGATTCCATTGTGACGAGATGTTAGTGTGCATCATGGAGCATATAGTTTACTGGTGTGCATTAATTTTCAAATCGAGCTCTATAGGCGCTATACATTTCTCCATGTACAGTCTGGGGTAATTGATGCGTACTTCGACGTGCTTTGAAAACGAACGCACTAGTTGATTTTGCGTTGTAAGCGTTCGCATACAATGCAAACGCAAGTATAGATGCGCGTTTGTGACCATACCATAGAAACTGACCGACCAGTAAGTCAGAGAACTTTAAACCAGTCCCTGTGCGTTCATGTTCATTTTTTCGTATGTGGAGTGCCTAGAAGAAAAGCATTTTTCCCAATAAGTGAAGTTTGTTCAAGAGCGGTGTTTGCGAGATTTTCAATGTGTTTAAACACACGTAGGCTTTTTACACAACCAGAACATTTCAATAAACCTGTTGGCCCTCAAAACGACTGAACAGCGATCACCACTTACCCCTCTCCGGTTTGGGCCCACACGAGGAGTCACCGCGCCATTTTAAGTTTGGTATCTATGTTTGTAATATCTTTGGCAGAGTTATGTAGAAATAACAAAACTCTACGGAAAGTACAATCATTCAAGTTAAAGGTAGTGAGACATGTCAGTAAAAAGGACATGACTTCACTTGGCAGTTGTGGAGTGAAGTTTTCTAGGGTAAAATCCATTGGAATTATTTCAATATCTTTTACGGTTCTCAAGATATACCTCTTCAAAGTTGGAATGTTTCTGAAGAAAGCTGTTGCTCATGCAAAAATAATGATTTACAGTGTTTCATGGTGTTGACAATGCTTTTGTTAACCCTATATAAATTACCTCTCAATTTCACATCAGTAAGTTTATGGTTTGGTAATTGATACTGAAAATTTTCAAGGACACAATTTTTAACTTCCAAAATAGAACCTTCAGGACAAACTAATGCAACAACTGTGCTTGAAATGAAGATTGTAAAAACAAAGGATAACATTGGCCATATATGGTATGTCCCCCCCCCCCATGACACCAAAAGATTTGCATATTGAACTCATATTTATTCATGATTGAGTGCAAATCAGAAATTTGGCTGTTAAATGGTCAATTTTGGATGGATTTTAATGGAAATTGTGGCTATTTGCATGGTTTTTCAAGGTTTTCATATCCATTCCCCAATTTTGCAATTTTCATGTTACGCTACCTTTAAATACGCTCGATTTAATCCTTGGAAGAGTTAGTCAAAGTCCTTCGTGACCTCTTGGGAGTTCTTTCTGGGTATGTGCAATTGAAAGTAGCTTTCGTATTGGAAGTATAGGGAAATACTTTATTAGAGCCAACGCATCATGTACTGAGACCAATTAAGTGCGTTCAAAGGAGTCACATGGGGGAAAGACTCCAGTATAGCCTAGGACTATTTGTTACAATGTTAATGGCAATACTATTGTAGGCAATGTTTACCAGGAAATTTAGCGGGAGCGCGTATAGGTTAGAAGAATGTTCGCAAAGAGAAGACTAGTGCAGACAAAATGTGAGGAAAGGCAGCATTCCCTGTCACAGGATACTGATAATTTCATTTTTTCTGCCCGGATTTCAAACAACCTCGAAAAACAGTCATTTTATTTTGCAGATTTTAAATTTGTCCACTTTGCGTTTATGTTTCAAGGTGGCCGGAAACACTATAGCCTAAACAACGCCGTATTCAACTTTTGTGAATCTGAATACATTGCAGGCAATCCTGTATATTGCAACATAGAAGTCCGAGGTACTACTGCCATCATGGTTGTAATGCACTGTAAATATAAAAAGTGAAATTTCACTCGTTATGAGAGTGAAAATTGGAAAATCTACTCCAAAAAGAGCTGAAATTCCTTTTAAGAATAATGAAATTGACTCAACAGAGCAACATTTGAAATTCACTCAGAGAGCGAAGTTTCACTCCCCATGCAGACACTTGTTCTAGATGAGATTTTAACTATTACTGTAGTAAATTTCTCTCTCTTTAGAGTGAATTTCACTATTCTTAGAGTCATTAAATATTCTGTTTTTACCTTCTCACTCTTTAAGAGAGTGACTTAGTTCACCCTTATGTTTTTAGAGTGTGTATTAACTTTAGTTTCTCTTACTTTATATAGGCCTAAAACCGGGCTTTAAAATATATATACTCACGTTCATGCAGATTTTACCACCTTGGTGAAACTACGAAACGATCCGGAGGGTTGATGGAAATTCCTATATTTGTAAAGTAATAAAGTTATCTTTCAGGACAACAAACAGGCCTGCAGGTTGTTAGACTTTGGAATGTACGGAAACGTTAATGTGACGTTAAAATTTTAGCATATTTTGTTCAGTAATTCGACAAAATAATAGTCATAATTTGCCACATTATCGTTATCATTTTGAGCGAAAAAGTTAACCATCTACGATAGAATCATTACCAAGAGTAAATCATGGTTTGCGAATGGAACAAAAAGAATATTAATGATTATAATGGTCATTACGGTTAACCGTGTGACACTGGACATCTATCCTCAATAGATTTTAAAGATTGGTCAGAATTATTACCTATCATGTGACTAGAATCAAAGGAGGAGAAAATATCAAATAGGTTTTCCATGTTCCAAAATTAACAAAAGTTTGTCTACAATTAGAAAGACTCATTTCTTGACATCTTTAGCATTAAAATACACCGATAGTCTTTGTTAGGGTTGCGTACACCTAGTAGATATACCAAGGTCATTTTGATTGCGGTTTTCTGTTGTTAAAAATCGGCCAAATCATGAAGCCCAGTTTCAAGGGACAGAATATTGTAATGGTGACGGTGAAAAAAAATGAAAAATACTGCTAAGTTTACTAAGGATTCTATCATTCTACCATTTGTGCCTCCAGTGTAAATACGTCTATAGCTATCAGTTTTAAGATCTGCTACAGTTCTTATTCAAGATTTGGTCATTGGAAACGGGATTCCTTTCTTTTCAAGCTTTGACCATGGGGGTTTCAACCCCTGGAACCCCACCCTTGGCCATCGGCCTGCATTGATAACCAGATAACAGAGACCAAATATTCCAATCATCCAAAATTCACTGCAAAAAGGTAGTGAATGTTAGTAGCAATGTCATGTGGAATTATATTTCACCTGCCACCTGAACGTCGACTAATCACAACGTGGAAGTTAAATACTCGCAGATATTTTGTGCCTTAACAGTATGCAGCTGCTAGAGGTTTACAATATCGCATATTTAGTGAAATTGGGAGGAGGGTGAAGAGTCCAGTGATTATATAAAAAAGTGGTCAAAGTTTGTCCGTCGCAGATATTTGCTTCAAATTGGTCGTTTTGCTTATAACACCAAGATGATTTTCCCTGCTAAGGTCTGTACCGTACTTTATATTGCTAATTCAACACATTTGAACATTTGAAACAAGAACTAAACCTGCTCGGTGTGGCGAAATTTCCGTTCATATCGGACATGTATTTCTCGAGATATCAGTAAATGGAAGTTACTAGATTTGTCTTTCAATGTGATACTGAGGGCAGCAGAGATCATATCACTCCCTCACATTGTCAAGGAATGCTTTGTTTCCCTTTGTTTTTAGACTGTTGTGTTTACCTTATTTTTAATTGGAACAAGACCTCCCCATGAGGATTGCAATTTTTGAATGTTCTCATGCCACGTATGCAATCACATTTCGATAATATGGGACTGTTGAGGAGCAAAAAGGTTGTAAAATTTAAAGAAAAACAAAAAAACTGTTCATTAATATCGGGATATAAGGTCATATGCACTTGCTTCAAGTTCATTGTTTGTCGAAAATGTGACAAATTTCCTTGCTCATATCTTGAGAACCACAAACACATCGGCCTTCAATGCAAATGTCACCAAAATGCTTCGAGTAAGTACTCCTTCAATATTTAAAACTCGGTATGCCCTTAAACCCTTTAAACTGGTTCAGCGGTGCCTGTTGGATTTTGTTGTAGCAAAAGTTCGCCCTTAACTAAGTCGACATGGTAACTTATTTACTACAGCACTCCACCAGGATTGTGCATACTTCTAAGAAGAACAAAAAAAAAAAACAAAAAAAACAATGATATGCTGTTAAGGATAGGCCATAGTAAACATAATCGTCGGCGTCCGCAGTTGAAGTTTGTATTTGTTAGTTTTTTTTTTTTTCTTTTGCAAAACAATTGATGACTTTATACAACAGCACAAATCTTTCTGCAAAGTAAGAAGTATTGTTTTATGGATGTATTTAATTCTTCCTTTTTCAAAATGTGGAAAGACTGTCAAGTGAATTATCCATCATATTCCAATTGTTCAAAAAGATAAATAGGCAACGTCAGAAAAATTCATCATTTTCCGGGCAAACGAAGAAGTTATGTTGGAATTTAGATGGCACCTTAATTTTTCCATAGGAATTGAGTTGAATCATATCAATGTATTGCAAATCGCGTGCCTGCAAAATAAATACATTGCATTGTGACACGTTCCTCAAAGTTAAATTGGGTCAATCCCACGCACCCCTGGACGAACGTTTTCCAGACAGTAAATTGCAAAGAAAAGGAGTGGTACCTTGACCCTGTGTGGATAAACATATGGTCCGTCAGACTAAAGTTTCATTCCCAGCACAAACGAGGGGTTTCTTTTGAAAGCAAAAAACGTTTCAAAGTGCCAAGGTTAGGGTTAGAATTAGGCTTACTTAGCATATTCCTACATTTTATCCTGATTACCGTTTAAAAATGGCAAAACAAGGGTCGAAACGCTGATGTAATCTCGTCGATCCTTGGGAAAATAGGCAGTCGGTCTAAACTGTTAAGGGTCAGGGGCTAAACTAGTTTAACCAGAATCGGTGTTCTATTTATTCCAACAAAATGCCGTTTAAGTTTCCTTGTTAGACTAACTCAAATCATAGTTACTTGCTTCAACCATAACTCGTGTTAGTTTAACCTCGATTTGTAGTTTAGTTTTACCAATATGTCATGGAAAAACCAGAATTAGGTTGGAGTAAAAAGAACAACGACCCTGGTTAAATTTAACCCCGGAGTTCTTAGAGTCTAACACGATCATGTATTAGCTCACGAACAGCTTTCTACAAATCTTTCAAGTACTTGGACTTTGTACGCTGTATCACATTTTGATTGTTGGCCATCGGAAATTAGTCCACGTATGAAGACTTAACACGATTATACAAATGTATATCTATATGCTTGACCGCAGCATGTATGGTATAGACGGAGCTTAACACCCAAACCCTCTCAAGAAAAGAAGGGACGATGCATTTTAGCATTAGTCTATACTTGAGTAAGCATGCCTGTGTCGACGGTACCGGGGAGGATTTGAATAAATTAAGAAT
This sequence comes from Holothuria scabra, assembly GCA_037179385.1. Taxonomy (NCBI): domain Eukaryota; kingdom Metazoa; phylum Echinodermata; class Holothuroidea; order Aspidochirotida; family Holothuriidae; genus Holothuria; species Holothuria scabra. The sequence goes on from CM074189.1 coordinate 40,707,394, forward strand.
GAAAATGTAGGGTGGAATAAGCCCTTCCTTCTCCAAAAACTAGGGACAGCAAGAAAACTGTCAGAGTGGATGCTGAACAATCTTCTGTCGAATCCACCAAAAGAACGTTCATCTAAGAACACTCGGGATGTGCCTTTTGGGGTCATATGGGTGGTATGTGAAGCCACAAATCTCTTTTACGCTCCGCGCAAACTGATCATGGATATGCGCCTCAAAAGTCTTGCAGCTGTTTTTAACCTCTCAAGTCTTTCTCTCTTTTTTAGAGCCTGTTCATGCAAAGTGTATCCTGACGTGCTTCCGCGTCACTTTGTATTCATCTCAAATGTAGAAATTTCCCCACTTCTTCAAGAGTTTTGTATTTTTTTTTTTTGGGGGGGGGGGGGGGGAGGGGGTGGTCTACCTCGGCTACGTTTTCTTTAGGATTGTCCCTCACCCAACCCCCCCCCCCCCTCCTCCCGCCCCAAACTAAACTACTGTTCTGATCATGCTTATTACTAAAAGCGTCCAGCTGGAAGTCATTGGTCTCTTCATGTTTTACAGTTTTAAGAGAGACTTTGTAGCCGCTCTGTTGCTTGTTGAACATTGTAGTAGATTTTATGCTTAACGGCAAAATTCATTTTGATCTGATGCCATTCGAATGGATGAACGCAAAGGTCTCAGTGAGGGTACTAACGCGTAATAAAGAAGCCCCACCTTGTCATGATAGCACCCATACAATGTTTGTAGTTCATATCACAATGAAATCCCGGTCGAGCCATACCAAAGACTCTGAAATAGAACCAACTGCCGTTGTGAATGTTGCAGCTCCGCATATTACGCAATTGATGGAGTAGGGAAACAAGCCAGTGAGCCACAACTGGAAAAGAGGCCGTGGCCGGTTCGACTTCAACAAATAGGTAGGAAACTGCATGGGCCGTAAAATCCAGTAAGTAACTAACTTCACAAAAAATAAGGTGATAATAATCAATAAACTGCTTCATGAAATGAAGAGCGCTAAATTTAATTTATTTAAGATTCTTTTGTTATTAGTGTGTATTGTGATTCACTCTTAAAAAAAAAAAAAAAAAAAAAAACCTTTTAAACAATTTGTTTAAAAGTTGGGATACTCGCGAAAATGAGTATTCCTACTCGAGAGAAGTTAGTACTTCAACTCAACTTGTGCAAACTTTTACACAAACTGAGTTGAAATATTCACTTATATCGAGTAGAAGAACTCATTTACGTGAGCATCCTTTTTTAAAAAAAAAAAAAAAAAAAACTTGAAATATTTTTTATGAGTGTTTAAAACGAGTTTCTAATAAAGTAACTAGTATTATGTAAATATTTATTGCTTTCCAAGATCAATGGTAGTTCGTTATTATCTTTACTATTTTACTCACAAGACCCGACTATCGGAGTCCTCTAAAAAAAGTAAGTGTCCTCGATTCGTTATTTCTCTGCACAATGTTTATTTGATGGCTTCGGATAACAGCCATAGTTAAGCATTTTATGCAAAATATGGAATGTTTTCTTCTTTGTTATCCGACATCATTTGCAAACTGTTGAAACGACTAGTGAATGCGTTCTTCATTGATTTTAAATTCAATGGTTATAGATTATGACGTTTAAAAATTTCTTTTGTTGGGAAACTAAAAAGTTATGTCACTTGTTCTACGGCATCTTATAGGTGGACTGCAGTCAACCCAATCATAGACAGTGTATTAGACTGTCATGGTTCATGAATGGCTGCTAAGAGTCAAGTGACAACTGTTTTCTCCTTAGATATGAAAAATACCAGAAGTAACTAGCTACCCTTCCTTACCTTGAATATGCAGTCCTTAAATATGATGAAAGACATTTTGTAGAGAAATAAGAGGAAAGTCTCGAGGCTAGCTCTTTCTACTGTATAGAGGCTTTTCACATGACGTCATAATACTCTCCGGCGGCCATGTTGGAGTACATGTAACTACGTAGTGAACCATACGGGACGCGCTTGCTCGTTAAAATTTGTACACACCGTGCATATCACAGTGCACACTGTGCAGTGCGTTCGGCACAAAGCCACGTGTATTTGGCATGAATGTCCTCCAGCATGGCGGTTTCGTGACGCAATTGCAAAGCCTCTATTACATCCAGTGAAGTATTTTTCTACGTGGTAATAATAATGCACGTTACCCTTCCCTTAAGTAGTGTCCATGTTAAAATGAACGATATTTTTCCGGGATAATTTTGAATGCTCTTTTACAGACTCCTTTTTGTAATCAACCTTTCTTACGAATAACATTTTTCGGTCTGAATATTTTCTATCTTTGCATGCAGTAAAACTGCATGCGAGTAATTTTAAAATTTGCCAGACTTAAAAGTAAAAGCCATGCTCCAAAACTTCTTCATGTGCAAATCCCTTTAAGGTAGGATCCAAAAACACATCCTTGGGTAGTCTACACTGCAGCCGGGTACATTCGTTTGTACAGTATTTGTTCATGAAACTTCATAGATTTATGCGAATGAAAAATTTAGTCCAACAAATGAAATGACTTCTACCCTAAGTGCTTCTTGGACTTCATCTACAGAGTGTGTTGTTTTAGGTGCATTTATTTCTTTGTGGTTTCGAGAATTAGTTCTTATTATATGATTTCCCTGTTTTCAGGGGTTAAAATCTTCTCCATTTCTGATCGGAAAGAGCCAAAAATTTGGGTATGATATTCATCTGACGTCTACGAAAATTTTTTGTGACGTCACCTTGACAAACATTTTTAATCGGAGAGCATAGACCGATAAAGTCTGTTTATCGTTATGACGTCACGAAATAGTTAACATAAATTTAATTTTCACAGTCCTGTGGCTCCAATGATATATATACACAGCTCTGTAATTTTTTTGCTCTTTCCAGACAGAGATGGAGATGATTTTAACCAAACATCACAAAAATCGGATCGGATCGGATTCGGATCTGATATCGCTGTAGTGTGATCTGCGCTTGACACAAATTTACCGACTTGCCAAATCTGAGACAGTACGGGTGTTCACTGAGCTCCTATTAAAGCAGGGAGTTGCAACAGAAGGCAAACATGTTTCCTTTTTTTAAACAAAGCTGCGGCTAATAAGCAGACACCATTGGATTTTTTCACAACTTGTCCAAAGCATTTGATACAATTTACCATGACATCCTCCTCACTAAATTATGTGCCGTATTAACTGGATCAAAAGGTACCTTTCTGACAGAGAACAATTTACTTCTCTCAATGTTGTTAATTCTGATCTCAGAAAATTAAAATGTGGTGTTCCGCAGGGGTCTTTCCTTGGACCTCTCTTCTTTATAATTTATGTAAATGATGTTTCCAACGTTTCCAAGATTGCTTCACTTCTATTGTTTGCAGATGACACTAAATATATTTTTAGTGACTATGAATCACAGCGTCTGGAGGATCAAGTGTGTCGTGAACTTAAACTTTACTTTTACTGGTTTACTGTGAATAAACTTTCTTTAAATGTGGCAAAAACGAACTTTAATGTTTTTAATAATGACATTCTTAACAAAGGTCATGACTTTCAAATTTCTATTGATGGTATTTGCTTACAACGTGTAGATGATGATAAATTTTTGAGGATTCATTTCGATTCTAAGCTTTCATGGAATAAACAAGAGTATAATATTTCGTTCCAGATCAGTTAAGTTCTTGCAATACAGGAAGGCTTAAGACTTAATATATTATACCTAAGAATGATCTTCGTTCAATTAATCTTGCCTTAATCTGACGTTATCTTAAATATTGTTCAGTTGCTTGTCCCAGTACTAGCCGTCCTTTTTTAGATAAGTTGAATGTCTTAAAAAAGAGCACTATTCGTCACTTGCTTCAAACCACGTGACCATACCAGTTCCTAGTTCAAGTCACTAATCCTTCTGAATCTCACTGATATTTTTGATACCAATATTGCCACATACACCTATCGCTCGTTATTCGACCTGCTGTCCAGTCAATTTTCAAATTATTTTTCTCACAACCTTTCAGTATATAATCACAATACACGACAATCTGTATCCCTACATCTAGACACTATTAAAATTTCTTTACAGCACAATTCTCGTCGTAATTATCCAGTCCTTCAGACACAACGTTTTACGCCATTTTAATCAAGCTTGCTAGGCCTCGTCATACTTGTAATGCCCTGAATTCATTCCTTCTCATTATCACGCTTTGCATTTTGAAATTGTCTAAAGCATCGTATGTAGTTTGATTCTTTTGACATACTTATACCCTACATTTGTATGTATATATGTTAAAGCGATAAAAATAATGAAACGAAACAAAACGTCGTCGTGAGTGCAACGACGCAACTAGCAAAAACCAAAACTATGCCTGTCTCAGTCAAAATTTATAGGATGTTACGTTTTTCATTTTGTAAGAATCATTCAAGTGCTAACATTATGGCGGCAACCTGAAGAAATTAATTTGACTGATTTCCAAGACAAAGTGTCATCGCATTGCGTGTCGGCACTTCATAAATTCAAAATAAAAAAAAAATGAAAAGGGTAGTAGGACACTCTGGAACGAGAGTTGGGGTCGGTATAAAAGGGACGAGAGTGGTGCTGAAGGGAATTCTGTAGAATTGAGTTGCCTAATGCATGAACACTAAGAACCAGTGTTTCCCAAACTACTATCATAATTCTGCGGTCGACTCATCCCTGTTTCGCCAGTTCCTTGACATTCAAGTTCTACCAATAAGTATATCGTACAATCACATATACGTACAGCAACATTAAATTTAACCTACGAAATAAGTCAAGCGCGAATGCAAAAATTAAGATGGAAACCCCTATGCTCTGTGCATGCAGCCAGGAAAATATGTTTACAAAACCAAATGGTAAAATACCAGAGGAAGAACTAAGAATTTTTCAATACTAACAATGGACGTCAGCTAATCAGCATAAGTACGCAGAGAAAACATCTGTAAAGGAATTACCTTGTAGTAAAGAATTAAAAAAGAGGAGGGCCATCATCACCGAATTTAACAAATATAAGTAAAAACAACGGTAGTCGTTAAATTACGGAAATATGACATTCACCGAGTGCATTAATTTAAATTGGTCTAATGATCTTTCACTTTAAAATAAGGGTTTTAGGTCACATTAACTTTTGATATGTCAGACGTGTACTCATAGGCCTACTGCGTTCCTTTGAGCTCGTGAACTCGTGAACTTGTGCGGTGAAAAGCGTTCCATTGCAACTCGTGAAGTGCTGAAGTGGTAAACTGGTCCGGGAAACTGGGAATTTTTGGAGCAGCTCGAGTTCAAATAAGCGGACGTAGCGGAGGGCGATAAACAACCAAGGTACCTTCGTATTTGACCCATCATCCTGAAATAATATTATCAAGTTGGTGTAAGTTGGAAATGTTATCAAGGAAATCATTAGTATAGGTGACCGATGCGCTTTAATAGTGCTCACAAAGATGGCTTTGCGCAAATTTCGATGATCGATTTGCCTGTTCGTCGAACAGTCTCATTTTACGCTAGTATACGTCGAACGTACAGGAGAAGTATAATCGCTACGTTGTTCAATAGTGTGGGTATAGCCATCCGCTTTTACCAATAAAACGCGTTTCACAAGTTGGGAACTGGTGCAAATCTAAATGTACCACTTCCCCACCTCACGATCTCAATGAAAAACGGCGTTATACTAAGTATTTCGGTAAAATGTGCATTTGAAAACTGATGTGTGTTTCTCAAGATATGAGGCTCAGCCTACTTTGTCACATTTTCAACAATAAGGGAACTTGAAGCAATCTGATATGACATCATATTCACACGTTAATGACTAAAAGACTTCTGTTTTGCTTTAGTTTAAACTTTACAACCAACCTTCTCCTTAACAATCCTGCATAATCAAGATGTGACTGCATATGTGGCATGATTACCGTGCTATTTTGCTTTTTTGTCAAATGGAGGTCCTATCCCATTAAAATTCACGGCCAACGCAACAGTCTGAAAAACAAAAAGAAACAAAGCATTTCATGACAATGTGAGGATTTGGTATAAAATCTGCTGCCCTCAAGTTCACTTTGGACACAAATCTAGTGACTTTATTGACTGATATCTCGAGAAGGACATGTCCGATTTGAATATACGTTTCGTCACACTTGGTAGATTTGGTTCATCTTTACAAATGAAAATTAATTGTTGTCTTGAACTTCCCCTTTAAGCAACTCACTGGAATAAGTTGGTTAGTTTACGTCTGTTTCCATGCCTAGCACGTCATAACAACGGACCATCTCGGCACTGGAATATTTGTCCTCCTCTAGGGCCTTGATCAGTGCACCAGCTGACTGCTTCGGTTGCAAGAAATATGGCTGATTAGTGAAACCTTTCATCTTTTCCACATACTCAGAATCCGGACTCTTATACGTCTCTCTATACATTTCCGTATCGACGGCACCAGGGTCATAGGTGAGAATCCTGACTTCAGGTTCTTCTAGAGCCATTACTTTGAAGAACATGTCTCGCCCAGCTTTAGCCGTACCGTAAATATGCATCGTCTTGTACGGTGTCGTCCCGGCGTCTGACGTCACTTGAATAATGGTTTTGCGGATACTGTCTTTACCGTGACCAAAACAAGAGAAAAATAATGACGTCAGAATAATGGGTGCTGTAACATTCAAGAGAAGAAACCTTTGGAGAAACTGTGCGTCGTTTAACTCTCTCGCAAATTTCGATATTCCAACTGAAGCAGCGTTGTGAATCAAAATGGCATGGGAAAATCTTGACACATCTCCGATATTTTTAAATATATCGTTGTACAATTTGGTGGCGCTCTCTTCGGTTGACAAATCTGCAGATATACAAGAGACGTCTATTTTACCATTGCTTACACTCTTGATTTCCGCGGACGTTTCTTCAAGTTTTGCTTTACTTCTTGCAAGTAAACAGAAGGTCGAATTTGGAGCAACGACTTTGGCAAGTTCAATGGCGATACTCCGACCTATGCCTCGGCTGGCACCTGTTATTAAACAGAAAGTAGGCTCCTTCAAATTTGCCATTATCGGTGTGTTCTCAAGAAATTGTAAAATCAGCCTGCACAAATTAAAAAGAAAACGAAATTATAAACTTCCGCCAATGGAACGTCAGAACGACGTACAAAATAATCATATTGTAACTAAACGCATCCTTAACTAGAAAATGTGGTTACGTACTAACCACAATGGACATGATATTGTGCTTGTCTTTGGTTGCCCATGTAGGGGAAGGATGGACTGCCTGGTTAATCCGACGGACAGCAGGGACGTGGATCTGGTATGTGGATTGGGGGACAAAAATTTTCCAACAGACTGTTAAACCCTGTATCGTGTCCAGGACCGTAATCATCTCACAGGCTATGAAAGCTAGTGTACACGTAGACCTGCATACACACACAACCAGACACACACACAGACATGCACATACACTCAAAGTGACGTTTTCTAGAAGTCCCCCATATCCCAAAATGTTATTACAGTTTGGTTAATCTACTTGTTGTTTTTTGTTATTTAAATCTGCCTGAATAATCGAGGAGCAAAGCCATATGTTTGCTCCCCCAATATTTTCATTGGTGTTGCAATTCCCTACCTACCACCGAGGATTAACAAACCTGTCTGACAAAAGTGCAGCAAGTGTGTAGTAACTAAATCTGGCTCTTAGTTAGAATAATTGCCCGGAATGAAGTGAACCTCCCAATATATGTGCAGTTAATTAAAGTACGTTCACATTTTGACTTCAGCTGGCCTATGCCGATCGAAAACCTAATGGTTTACACGTATAGTAAAATACGAGATTTGTATCGACTTAAGATTTGATTGCCCTTTGCCTTCTGTACGGCATTACAGGGGTGGAGCCAGGATTTCCCCGACAGGGGGGGGGGGGGGAATCTCCCCGAAAGGGGGGCCAGCATTTCAAGGCCCCGACAAAGGCTTTGAGTTAGTCCAGGTGGGACGTAATGTAACATTTTGAGGCGCGCGCAGCGCGCGAAATTTTTGGCCTTCTCTTAACAAAAACTAAAAAATCTGGAGTTTATTTTGAAGACGAAATTTAGAATTTTTTAAAGAAATTTTACTTTTTGAGGACCTTTAAAAAGTTGGGGTGTTTATTGAAGGATCTGTCTCCCATATGGGAAAAGTAAAAAAAGTCATATAGGCGACAGCTGTAAATATTTTGGGGTTACTCATTTAATCGTATACTAGGCCTACGTACTAAGGCTTCAACACGAGAATAGGTTGCCCGAAAAGGTTTTTCCTTTATTGAACGAAGATTTGAAAATGAAGAGCTTATTTTATTGGAGAAATTTTGGAATTTAGTTGAAGAAAATTTGGTTTGGGGGTACAGTTATTTTGAAATATTTGGGTTTTTTATTAAATGATATGACTGTCAAGAGCAAAATTAGGTAGAATATTGGGGTGATTAACAGAGTTGGCTTTGGTTAGTTATTGTACGAAGTATCAATCAAAATTGGAAAATTTTGCCACTTTTAATAATCTGAAGCTTACACTGGAGAAAACTTGTAATTTTATGACAGATTTGCGAATTTTACGAAAGAATCTAATCTTCTTACAAGAAAATCAAGTAGGGTGTGATTTGTAGTTTGGTTGGGTCAACTGAATATCATCATGCAGATTAAGGCCGTCGGACCATATTGAGAAAATTCTCCCGGGGAAACAGTTTGGCTTCCTACATATTTAAAGTTTTATATTTTATATATTGACATAGACGTACGGGAACGTTTCAGTTTCGGAAGGCCAGAATTGTCTCTTTTGTTCAAAAAATGTAATTTCTCCCGAACGACTATAAAGTGCAGAGCACAGAAAATGATTAAAAGTTGAGAACCTCCAGACAGCAGGATATGGCATTTCCCGGGCTCGCACCTAAAAAAAAAAAATCATTCATTATTTTGAGCTTTCTTTCGCAATAAAATTTTCACTTCATAGTATGTCCTAAAACGAAGAACAATTTGCAAGCTTGCAATGTTCTGTAAAGTAATTTTTTCGACCAGAACACTCTATCTAAGCGGACCGCAACCATCAGTTGGCGCGGAGCGTACATAAAATTGTTAAAAAATCTAACCCCTCAGACAGCTGGAACAGGCATTTCCCAGACTTGTAACAAGAAATGAAGCAGTCGTTATTTTGAGTTTTCTTTATAATGAAAGTTTCACTTCAATAGAAAAAACCGAAATTGCTAAGTGATCAGAAAATTACCAGATAAAAGGGTACTGCTGCAATTAATTAGATGTAATGTTCTTGTCTCTTTTCGGGGGAAAACTCCGTAACGGAATCGTCGTTTTAGTCCATTGCAAGACCCGCTAAAAAGATGAAATTTTCTACGTGACATCCCGAACTCCAGACTTTAAATGATTTTTCTTCCTATAGATTTGAATTTTTGAAAATATGTCACGTTACAAGGTGGCTTCAAATGAATTTTCAGTCAGACTTATTGGGAGACATTTTCACACTACTGTTTATCGTCAGCCTATGTGTAGCTGAAAAAACCTGTCTGATTTTCATTACCGTTACTAGAATTCGGCTGTAGGGGCAGGCCATGTGGCAGAACATTGTGCACTGCATGCACATGAACAACCTCTCGTCTGTTTTTTGTCAGGGAAATTAAGAATTGTGAGTTTCCTTGAAGATTATGGTCTTCTAGTGAGCAAAATCAAGAAGACCTTCCGGATGACTGAAGTTTTTAAGAGCCGCATCTTTTATCAGTTTAACGTGGGCATGCAGATGAAGACTCCCCGATGAAATTGGGTTTTCTCAACAACAGGGGGAAGGGCAGTGTTCCCCGACGGGGGCATGACCTTGAGGATTGAAGATGGGATAAGGGATAACAGAGCTAGTAAGAATTGATTAAAATAGATTCAGGTAGGCATTAAAATACCGTTACAAAAGAATTAAATAGTTCAAAAAGAAAAAAAAGTTCATGATCATCCTTTCAGTAACTTCAGTCCTTTACGCTCATTTTAAGGCCTCTCCTAAGAAAATTGCCGTCCTTCCACGACGGGGGAGGAGATAGGACAAGGAACCGTACACGAAATAAGGATTAACCGAGCAAAGAAGAAGTGATTGAGAATCAATTCCGATATGTATTAAAATAGCATTGAAAACAAAAAATATGTTCACCCATTCAGTAATTACAGTCCTTGTACGGTTTTTTTCTTTTTCTTTTTTTTAATTATTATTATTATTTTTTTAGGCCTCCCCGACGAAATCGCCGACCTTCACCGACGGGGGGGGGGGGAGTGGTCCCCGACGGGGGGGCATGGTCCCCTCCCGGCCCCGCTGGCGCCACCCCTGCCGCATTATGTGAAATATATTTTGTTTATACGAACACTTACCTTAAACACGTTAGAAAACTTCGTTCAATCGGTCACATTGCTTGTACACGATCGCAATGGACCGTACATACTGACTTTATACTGCTGAACGCTGCGCAAAATCCGGCACTTGCACTATATGCGCTACTACTGTACAAATTTTGTACATTCCTTAACTGTATGCAGTTCAAACGGAGACATCGCAGCATGCCGCTCCGCCGAAATTCCAGAAAATTGCCAGAAGAATTTTTCGATTTTTTTTAAAAAAATATACAGTTGTCTCTAAAATCATTTCATAAATCAAATGTAAAATAAATTTGTTGACCAAACAGTTCTAAATAAATTGATGTTGAAAATACAGACCAGAGTAGGACTGCACAGAACCCCTCGGTCGTGACTGCGTCATATGTAAAGTACCAGGCGTAATAGCCTACTTAATATTGCAATTAGCCTACTTAATATTGTAATAAGCCTACTTAATATTTGAATGTAGAGCATTTGAGGAAAAAGGTACCGCATTTCGTAATTAGTGATATTTTCCACACAATCTCGTCACATACCCGTCTCCTTTGCTGTACAAATCTTTTCCCAAAAGATCGGGTTGTTTCTTATGGGAGTCGTTCGATAAACTGAACTAAAGAAAAGTGGTCACGTGATCATCAGAAAATGCGACAAATCACACTAATGGACATGCTCTAATGTCCATTAACTAAAATATTTTCTTTTACAAGCAATTTTTAAACAAGGTTTAAAATCATATTCTGCAAAACAAAGCTGATCACGCATTAAAGTGACACTGATGGTCTTTGAGGCACACCACTATATTTTAATTAATGTTGGATCTTTGTAAAAGTCGAATAACGTAGGTAGGCCGATATTTAGTTTTTTCCCCCGAAAGTTGGTTCCATACAAAAAACTAACAACGGATTTTGAAGGCTTATCGCCCAGAATATCTTGATATGACATATAAATGTGTAAGTAAAACATTCGCAAACACCTATTTTCGTGTCCTGCATTCTGATTGTTGAGTAACTATTTGAAACCGCTTTCAATTTGCATTTAAGACCGTTTCCTTGACAGTTGAGAGAATGAAGCCCGGCTCCCAATTACGCGATTCAACTTTCAACATAAGTTCCATAGTGGGACTGGTTATCAGCTTGAAAATCGATTCAAATCGGACGATTTGATTCATAGTTGCAGGAAATAGAACATGTTCTATTTTGGTGCAACTTTACGATCAACTTTCTGACTGCGCATGCTCTGAACTGTGCTTTCCGCGAAATTTGACTGATCAAGCGACGGCAAAGTTTGTAAATAAGGCAGTAAAGGCAGTGTATTATTTCTCATTTAGAGAAGACCTGTTTGCTTTAACAACTTCTGTTGCAAACAGAATCGAATGATTAACAGTTAACAAAACTATTAAAGATAAGCTTTAGAATTAATATATTGCTGCGAAATTTGATACAGCAGGTTCAAATGCGATCGAAAGGTGAGTTCGGGTAGTGAGTGTATACGGCCTAGCATACATACATAGTGTACACAGTGATCAGTGTAGCTTTTAATTAGGCTTTGAAAGATGCCAGCTTATTTGGGGGCAAATTTTGAAAGTCGGATGTTCGGTTATTTAAGCAACTTGTGTTGAGCAACACCGCATACAGATGACAAATTACTTTTATAGGCTGGCCATGGAAGTCTCACGAATGTTTTTTTTTTTTTCATGAAAATCTGATTTTGACTGTGATGCGATCTATAGTCTTCTGGCAAATTTACGATGCAAATAAGATATTCAGCCATTTCGCGTGCTAAGTTGTACAAGAATATGAATTAAAACTCAGGGATAATTTTTTTCATAAGCTGTTAGAATATGTTTAATTAAACATGCCGAACTCTTAAAGACGTATATTGCTACTAGCATTTTTCTAGACACTTGCACAAAACTCATAATCATATTTTGTGAATTTTAAGAGGGTGGCCTTCTCCCCCCCCCCCCGGCCCCGTACTATGTTCACTTTTTATAGGCCTTGACAAATGTCCTATCATCATCAACTCAGACCGACGGATCATAACGCAGTTTTGTGTATCTATATAACCGAGGTACTTCAATGATATATCCATGCACCTAAATAGGCCTAAAATCAGATCCTCTTTCGTCAAATGACAAGAAGGGGAATAAATCCTCTCTCCAGGGAAACTTCACTATCACTCATGTTACTATCGACTTGGTAGGGTGGCCTCTCCATAAGCCAGGGAGTTGCAACAGACTGTTGCAACTCCCCGCATAGGCTACACAAATGTTACATGAGAGTTGCGCGTGTGGGAACAGCATACAGTTGCGCCGAAAGTTGCTTGGAAAATCGCGCAGCTTGTTGAAAGTTGAATCGCAAGTTGAATCGCGTAAATGGGACCCAGGCTTTAGAGTACCGTGCTTCACACGCGCATGATTGCGTACTGCATTTTCTATGTTTTTCGGGGGACGCCTACTCGAACTACTGAAAACTAACGCGCCCAGTCGCCTTGAAAGCAAAAGCGTGTCTCACAACTCACGGTTTATGCAAACATTTCCCCCGTACTTCATTCTGTTTGCTACTGCTGTGTAGCTAAATGACTGTGCATGTTGTGTATTGTGTATAATGTGCAGTTGTGTCCTGCGTGTGTTACGTCGCTTGCTTGCACTAACCCGTTAAGTATCAATTTGACCCTAAAGGTAAGTTATGTTAGTCAAAAGAGAGCACATTCAGCAAACACATTGCATTTGTTATATCAGTTTCAAAGTTGGTTCAAATGATAAAAGTTTCAAATGGATTTGCTTTAAGAAAGCGGAAATATTTCTATGGTTCTCCCCCTTTCTCTTGGCTTGAGTTATTCGCTTCCATCTCAAGAATAAACATGACGTCATAATAGAGCCCCAGCTCAACCCGGGTGACCTAAAATGTGATTTGTAAAATTTGGTGATTGGTCCCCGACTATCGCCTCAATGCTTACACAAAGACCATAATTACTCATTTTACGACTGGAATACTGACAAAACCGAGCAATCCCTCCACGGTTGTCCCCTTTGCGGGCTGCAGGTCGCAGGAAAAGCCCACTGTATTTCCTTCCCAACGTAAGCGGCGACTAAAGGGAGGGATCTGTACTGTATACGAAGTATATTTGCAATCGTATTTCAACTTCAAGCTTTTCATCCACTTGACGGTGTATAACACATCTCAATTGGCGGGTGGGTAAATCCCATCTAACTATCTCCTTTCATTACCATCTACTAGCTGTTAACTGGAGTCTTTACCCTGACCTTATTTGAAAGAAATCATAGGCGGTAGCCATCTGCAAAAGAAAGCGAAGGCTGGCTTAACGAAGCAAAGAACCGGTCCAATGCTCCAGCTAGCTATTATCAAGGTATATTATTCTGCGGTTTTCAATAGCTAGGGTATTTTTGGGGAATATATCTCAGTTTTCTTCCATCAAATGTCTACAGTCTAAATGACAGACATTCCGGTATTCCTTCTTATCGTATGTTTGTCTACTGCATTACTTACGGCTCATCTTAAACAACGGAATATTCGTTTCAAATTTTAGTTGCGGTGCCCAGTAGCATAGCTAGGATTTTTTCATGGTGGGAAGGGGGGGGGGAGGCTATGGTCGGCTGGGCACTTTTGTTGGGGGCTGGAGCTTAGTATCTAAGCGTAGCGCCACCATCAGTTGTCGCGGAGCGTACAAAGAAAATTTTGGATTTAAACACCCCCAGATGGCTGGAAATGGCATTTTCCAGGTTTAATTGTGTTTAATCCTGGTGTCAAAAGTCGGTGATTTTTCTCGGATTCAAACACACTTTTGAGATACTGATTAGCTCAGTTCATTACTCCAATGGACTGTGTAAATCGGTGCAAATCCGGAATACTGCTGTTTGTTGCAAGCAGCTGTTTTAGTGCACGCCTAAGTAAGGTATTTCCATAGGCGTAGGGAAGCATTTCAGTGTGGGGGCAGAAGAGTTTTCCCTAGAAAATTTAATTCTGACAGTAAGTCAGTCAAAGCGGAGCGCCACCATTGGTTGGCGCGAAGGGAACAGAAAATTTTGGAACATCCGAACCCTCTGACCGTTGAAAATGGCATTTCCCGGTCTTAAAGGGGCTATCTTGAGTATCCTTTTGCAAAAAATGTTCACCTGAACCTTAAATTCTGCTATGATGCGGTCTTAGTGGAGCACCACCAAAAGTTGGGGCCAAACTTACAGAAAATTTTGGAAAAAACGGAACCCTTGAAACAGTCGAAAAAGACATTTCCCCGGCTTAAAGTGGGATCGAAGCAGTCGCTATTTGATCAGAAAATTACCACATAAAATGTATCACTACCAGTCGATGGAATGGTCCCGCATATTTTCGGGGGAAAACTACAAAACGGAATTGGAAACATGCTAATGAATTTTACTCTATTGCGATCTTCGCTAAATTCAATATATATTGATAAAATTGTGTGACTACCCGAACTTCCGACTATATATGATTTTACTTTTGAAAAAAATATAACATTACAAGGTGTGTATGAATGAATTTTCAAACAGACTTATAGGAAGACATTCTCTCACTGCATCATTCATTTAAGTATTGAAAAATAAATTACCCGATTTTCATAACCATTGCCCGTATTTGGCTCTAGGGCAGGATAGATGGCAAACTTTTGGGCACCTGAAGACCCTCCTGTCTGTCCGTTGAATTAATTTGGCAATTGAAAACTTCCAAGCATTAATTAACCTTTGCCCGAATATTTGACTATTTTGGGCAAATTTTGCAAGACTGCAGTATATGAAGTGGGGAAAATGAAGACCTTTTTTCACATTCTACCCAAATGTGTCGCAGATCTTTGTTATTTGTACTTTAAATATAGCATTTTCTGTTTTTCGGCAAAGATTTGAAGCTATTAAAGTAATCGGCCATTTCGGGTGTTGTGTTACACAAGATTAAAAAACAGGCTCAAGAATGATTGTTTCTTTTAAGCGACAGGCTTTCCAAATGTGTCGCGATTTTTTTCATCTGTTTGATTTTTCGGAACAATGTTACCCTTACTATATAATACTTTTCCATCTTCGGGCAAATGCTTGAAAGAATTTGGATATTCGAAAATTTCGGGCATTGTGTTGTGATTATCTGTGAAGTAAAAGTCACGAATAATAGCTTTTTACCCTGCCCGAAGGTTTATCGAAGTTTTGGAATCTTGACTTGGTTTTTCATGAAAATTTTATTGCGATTATATGACATTTTAAGATTTCGGCCACATTTAGGAATTTTTGGAAAAAAGAAATATGCCATTTTTCAAAATTAAAGGGCTGTCCGAAGTTTTTCCAAATTCCTGTCCGAATTTTACCCCAATTCAATTCAATTTTGTGGATATTTGGGGCAGTCTTCCCCCTCTCCCGTCTCGTACGCCACTGGGTATGTCCACTCCACCCAAGAGCTAAGTGAGGTCCTGTGAGGGAATAATAGTAAGGTTGCGACCCTTGAGACTGCATTGACCTAACGTGGATTTGGTTGTTGCTCTGGTCAGTCACTGGCAGCAATGGCCGTGCAAAGTGCAAATTCTTTCAAACCATATTTGACTCAAATATTCTACCCACCACATCAAGTATGATTTTGGAACAAATTTGTTCATCCTAGGAATTGAAAAAAAAAATCCCATACAGGAGATAGAAACAGGCCAGATGCTAGGAGCTTACTTTAATCCACACCATGGTGGCCAATTTCAGCCATTCCGAATCTGCTAGAAACAGGCCTGATGCTAGGAGCACACTTTAATCCACACCATGGTAGCCAATTCCAGCCAAATCTGCTAGACAATCAATCCATCCAGAAACCCGACCAGTAGAAAGTCAAGAGAATTCGAAGTTATGAAGTTTGTCACAGTCTACCTGAATTTATTCCGAAATTCAGAGAAGGGAACAATTGCAGAATACCCTGCAACTGCTTGGATCTATCGCAAACTTCTATGTCATAGTAGCCGGGTAGCCCGGATTGAATATTATCATCGGCAAGCATATAATTTTTTGGCCCAGGTCGGGGGGGGGGGGGTGGCTGCTGGAGGGAGGGGCGCTCAGCGACTCAGTAGGGGACTCTAGCCCCCCCAAGCAACCCCCCCCCTCCGTAGCTACGCCAATGACGGTGCCTGCCACGCAGGCAGCACCGCAACTCTTGCATTCGTCGAAAAAGAGCAGTTTTGGTTTGTCCAATTCTGCGTTGACGAATCGGTTGCATGCAAATACGGCAGCATTAGAGTATTCTGCCCCTAGGAAATGGACGTCATGACTTGGCCGATAGCGTATAACGACTTGGCCGATTTTCTAACAAAAGAAAAAGGGCAAACAAGAAAAGGTGGTCACTGGACCATGTAATCTGCAGCAATACAGGTTTTTGTCAGCTGTTAACAAGCAAGGACTTCAAGGACATAAAATGGTTTTCCAAGAATCAAGGGAACGAATTTTCCAATGAAGTCAATTGAAGTTTTTGGGTGGTCCGTCTGTGGAATGTAAAGCTGTTTTTGTGAGTAAAGGACTTTTGGAAGGGCTTAAAATCGGCAATTGTGTTGGCATTGTATGGTGTGGACCGTGTTTAGTTTTAGCTCAACATCTCAGACGATGAGGTGTCAATTTTAGCACATTATAAAACTTTTAAGTTCAAAGTACTGACTTCCTATCGTGAGAATCTCAGTGACCTGCGGAAAGTCTACTGCCTCTCATTGTTTGTGAAATATAATGCCCTTTTGGTTTCTAAGTGTACAAACAACATCACAAAATACCATCATTTTAAGGAAAACAATTAGGCTTGACACAACAACAAGGATCACTTTTTTTCTTTTTTTGTACTTTGCAGCCTCGTTCTGACGGTGCTTCAATTTTTTTTTTTTTAAATGGATCATGAATCACACAAATGTTTTAATTGTATGACGCGTTTAATGTTGTCATATCTAGAGCGGGAGATTCGCAGCTTGCATTTTTAAACAACTTTTTTTTTTTTCATTAATAACCATCATGTCACCAGGTCATGAGAATGATATTTTTACTGCATTAGTATCAAAAGGTGAAAGAAGTTTCTTTTCATAAACAACCATCGTGTCACCAGGTCATGGGAATGATATTTTTTATTGCAGTAGTGTCAAAAAGTATTTTATTGTTATGTAGTATGGTGCACTCTCCATGACCTTTAGCAGACGCCATCTTGTTGTTTACGAGCAACTCTCCCTTCCCTTTGTTCTAGATTCCCAGGGCCCTTCCTGTTTCCTGCCACGTGTTACCGGTGGACGTGACATATTTCATCGCTGTAGTTCCACGTGCACACTGTAACCTCTATTTTCAAGGCATGGCCAATTCCTTTGCAGCCTCCTCATTGGTCATTTATATCATAATATTTATTTACATTGGTGCGTCATAACTTTTTACCAATCAGGGAACTGCGGGTTTTCAGAGCTCGCACGATTCTCAAGACCGAACCTGCGAGCTTGGCATTCGTGTAACAGACCTCGAAGCAGAAGCATGTAGTCACCGTGTACATAAATGATTCATTGAAGTTGAAATGAATAAAGATCATTAATCATGCTGAAATAGAACTGAAATCTTTACTCTTCCTGTCTGTGCGTCTGTCTCATTTCGTATCGCCATACTCAGCTAGATCCCCTACCTAAGCCTTCGTCATACGATTGGCCCATTATCTCACATTATTTCGCATCTACTCTGTGCAGTTAGCGTGCCCTGTAGTGTCTGGCTATAGATTTCATGGAAGCTATTATTACAGTGTGTATATTGAACATGATAAAAAACAATAACTGGAAATTAAGACAGTTTGTCAGTGGGCCCGGACTGATTAGGCTGTAGTCAGCTCACGTATGCTACAGTACACTGGAAGAAAGGGAAGACACTTATGTTCACGGAAAATATTCTTTATATTAGAATTTTAGTCACGCGGCTAAAAATTGTGGGGAAGAGGAACTTGAAATGAGGAAAAAGTGCAAAAAACATCTTTCCGCAGTGGTTGGTTGTGGTTGGTTAGATAAAATCAGGCTTTATTTAAATTTATTAGACATCATCATAAGGAGGATAGCTACAATGTGCAATGACTAGTCCCCTCTGCCTGACTGCTCGAGGAGAAAGGCGAATCTGCCAGAAAAATAATACCATATTACCGATGTTCCGCAAATATAATTTAATCGGGCACCGCAACTATTCTAGACGTTCACCTTGTTTAAAAAATTAAAGGACAATCAGAATTTGACGGAACCTTAAATATGTTCTGTCACCTCTTTTTTTTCTTTGCTGAACTAATTGTTAACCAGGATATGGAAAGAGGATATTTAGGAGGTCTCTCGCGTCAGAAGAAACATTAATTTTGCAGCAATTGCAGCAATTTTTCAATGAAAATTTCGTAATGTTTTTTTCGGTAAAAAATCTACACAGCTGCAATGCTCGACATCCATCACTACACTTTAACAAACCACGGCCTTACTTTGTGACCAAGAAAAATAATATTGTGTTAGTTTTACGCTAATGTTCAAATGTGGTGTGGGATTCGAGTTGTGAAAAACGAATACAAATAAGCACTAGTTGCCACTGTAGTTTGGTATAGACGAATCCAGACAGCGAGTGATGGTCTGATTTCAGCGATAACTGGGGTCTTTCACCTTATTATCTTTCAATTTCCTTGCTTACCTGTACCATGGATGGTTAAACACTGAATTGCATCTTGATTCCCTCAATTCCACTGATTATGAGAGTTTGAAGTTCTTGTAGACAATAAATGAAGACGCTGTAAGGCTGGTGGACCCCACTAATGGCTGCTAACAGTCACTCAAAACAAGCGCTGATCGGATTCGTCTATATAACTGGTGTGACCTGGAAAGTGAACACGGTCCTCCCGCGTGCTGCGGATGCTTTATCGCAAGACCCGGTTCACAAGTTATATACAAAACACACACAGACGTACAACATGCGTTACCGATCAATTGTGACACGACATCCATCCCTAAAATGTACCCCAAGTCGAAAAATTCAACAATAAATTATTAAACAGAATGAAAAATTAATCTAACAGTCCAACTCTCATCTACATAGGACATTCTAAAGCCGAGATATAAATTGTTGAAGTTCATTCACACAAATTAAAATGGTACACTGCGCAATAATTTGTGATGTCATTGTTGTACTGCTCAAATTAAAATCTTTACATTTCTTTGTTTTGCTGAGAGTTACAGTACTTTGCACCAACATGTGATAGCACTCCTACTCTCGTGGGGTGATGTAATTTAATAAGCCTTCTCTTTGCAACATGCTACCTTAGCAAACAGGAAGTGTTCAAGTTAATTAACAACACTTCTAACTTTAAAGGGAAACAAGGCATGTAATGTGAGTTGCACACCACGAGGAACACAAAGTATTGCGCAACGGACCAATTTCTTTAAAGTGAAAAAAAAAAAAAAATCATCATTTTATTTCTCGGCCAAAGAATGTGTTATGAAGATGGGAGTTAAACTGTTAGAGTTAATTTTTCATGCTGTTCAATAGGGTCTAAATATTCTTTGAATTTTTAACTTGACGTACACCTCAATCGGCAGTATCCATATAACATTATATTTAGAAAAAAGGCTATTTCAAACGTCAACGTTTTTTTCAATTGTTGTCATTGTGTTAATTTGAAACTTTTTAATATTACCACTTGTTGCACTTTTGGTAAAGCGTTCTACCATCGTTCTCTGGCACGTAGTTTACAGTATATAGTACCCCAAACTAAAAAGCCATGCCGCAATGGATAGGCTTGCTCAGAAAGCGTGTAGGTGTACATCGTACGTTTTTGTAGTAAACACCGGAATTGTCCGTAAATTTCATGAATCATAACTGAATTGTTACGGTTGTGTTACATCATTTTTGTACTATTTGCCGTATACTTTGTTAAACGTAAAGCCTAGTACAAGAGACCGTGGAGCTATATACTCACGTTTTACGCAGGTTTCACGCCTCTACAATTGTTTTCTGTCAGTCTGTTGCAATTGTTCCTGTCAGTCTGATGCAGTTCCCTGGTCTGAAGCTATCCTGTAATGAAATGTGATCAAGGTATCCTTAATGTTACTTGTCTGCAGACTGGCGAGAACATGACACTCCGAAGTAGCGTCACGAATGTGCTTATTAAGCAACATCAGACGAGATTTTAAGACATTGGAATGTGCGCAAACATTAATGAGACGTCACATTGTTACATCACATTGTTACATAAATCCTTGGTAACTCAACAAAAGGTTAGATAAGGTTAGGTTAATTTAGAGGGAGTTTAACAGCACAATTTTGGTTTGAATCAACAAAAGGATAAAGTTATCTCTTAATATGTCATCACTTTGCAACAAAATGGAAGATTACTCTCAACCTGAAGAATTAACTCCACAGCGTCTACTTGGATAAGATTTACCAAACCGAATTTCACCATGCAAAGACGGTTCCACATCCGAACTTACCGTTATCATCGTCTGACGTGTATCGTAATGTGATGCGAGTGTAGCGCACCAACAATGGGTGTTTATTTTGTTTTTCCTCCCTACAGAAATAGGCGTATATCTTACACCAGGTATGTACTAGCACAGCAGCGTACACTTACTACTCTGCGCCCGTATGCATGTGTAACGACAACAGACTTTTCATGGTATATAAAGGCACGGTACATACTGAATCTAGGTGATGTGAATTCATAGAGTACAATAATGGAACCTGCTCTTTATCCTGCTTTATGTGTGGGTTTCACTGGCTTTTGCATGTGGACTACTGTGATCTCTTTTGTTGTGCGTCGTGCGGCAGCACTGTAGTTTGCTGGGGGAGTAGGCCTAAGACATCAGACTATATCTGCGTTTTAGCTCTGACTAGAGCAGAAAAGTTGATGAGTCATGGTGATATTTCCATATTGTGGATCGTTCTGCCATGCTCCCTCTTAAAAAAGACCAGCAATTACTGCTCTAAGTGAAAATGTTGTGTCCCTCTGTTTCCATCCTCGCAAGCGGACAAAGGGTGAACGCGAATACAGGGTGGGCAGTACTAAAATGGTCACTAGAGACATGTATAGAGATGGTGTACATTCTGTAGAACATTAGTTGCTAAATCTGAACATTCAATGCATTGTATAAAGCATTAAAACGTTGGTCAGGGAATATTATCGTCGGGAAAGACTATGAGAAGTCCGCCAGGCGAGTGACTTATAACAAAGTTTTTATATAATAAAGTGTACCCCAAGTCTAGAATTTGAAAAATGTACGATTTAAGGGTTGTCAAACTAAATCTTATTCATCCAACTTTCGCAGCTCCCATTCGCTTGCTGATGTATTAAATGTTGAAATTTATTCATTTAAAACAAAATAATTTGTGATATGTTTGTTGAACAACTCACATTATCTGCTGTTTCCTCGGAACTTGAAAATGTTTTATGACTTTAAACGCTTTCTTTTTAGCTTCCATAGCATGTTGAATGCAGAGAGAACTGAATTACATCATCCTATTAGAGTAAGAAAACTATCACATACGGGTACGAGGTGCAGTAGATCCAGAAAAAGAAATAAAAAGATTGCAGTGTGAATAGTACAGTAATGACATCACACATTATTGGGCAAAGTACAATTTTAAATTGAGTAAAACACTTCAACATTTTATATCTCAGCTTAGAAAATGTGCTATGGAAATGGAGTTGGACTATTTAAATTTACTTTTTATGCCCTGCAATATATATATTTTAATATTCGTGACTTGAATTCAGTAACAGAAGACATTGCCCCCACTCCTAAAAAAAAATAGTAAATAGATACATATCAAATGAATGCAAAAAAGAAAGAAGAAATGAAAATAATGCCTGGAAAATTTATTAAGTTAAATAATTCCGGATAATCTAAAATTCTTTTATTTACTTTCTTCTGTTGAAGCATTGAATTAAAGCTCGTTTAAATATTACACTGATGGCAGTGCTTGCTTATTGGGCATTGTTTATGATATTCCCCTAATAGATGATCTTTTGGCTGATTTTTCTGTGGAACACAATTCCAGCATTCGCGTAGCTATGATAGGGCGGTTTTCCCTAACTTCAAATTTTGTCCAGTAAAAACGCCATATTTAAATTTGTTAAGAAAATTTCGAACCGCAAGTTCACAATTCGTAATACAGTAGTGATAGCTTGTGTCAGTTTGGAAACCCTTTTAAGCTATGATGAAACAAGTCGGAAATTTGCCTTATGTGACAACAAAGTATCAAGTGGCTACGATCAATTACAATGCTGGTTTCAGGGCACAAAGGCGTACGGAAGCATTTCAATTTGGGGGGTGGGGGCAGAGGATTCTCTGCCCGAAAGTCTTTCTAAGCGAAGCGCCACCATCAGTTGGCGCGGAGCGTACAGAAAAATTTTGAAAAATCGCAACCCTCAGACAGCAGGAAATGGCCTTTCTCAGGCTTATAAGCAGAATCAAAGCAATTGATATTTTGAACTTTCGTTTGCAATAAAATTACCTGGTCTTGTATCTTTCCCGGGGAAAACTGTAGACGGAATTAAAAACATGAGTACCGTATGTCTGTGACTCTGTTGTGACTATGGCCGTCCGCAGAAATCTTTAAAAGGGGGGCAAGGTCATTCATGGATAATTGCATTGTGTACACTATCTTAGCGGAGCGTCACCATAGGTTGACGCGGAGCGTACAAGAAAATTGTGGGCCTAACAAACCCTCCAGATGGCCGGAAACGACACTTTGGCGAGTGTTATAAGCTGCATGTACCCAGTCCTGAAACAGGAATTTCATGTCTGTAATTTTAAAATTTTTAGAATTTTCAATGTAAAATACTGTTGAAGGGAAATCTGCCTCTCGGTCATGTCCTCGCACGCCTATGCACGATAAAACTTACAACTGTCAAACAGCCTATATAGGCCTATATCCGTTTCCCAATTATGAATCATACCCCCCCCCCCCCAAAAAAAAAAAAAAAAAAAATCACCTGGTATATCCCAGTTACATCCGCGAGTCGCCACTTGAAATCAGCACGGGACCAAACCAAGACCAACGCATTCATCAATAGTCGGATGCTATATGCACACTACACACCTGACAACTAGTACAATTGTGGAATAGTTTTTACAATTACAAATTTCCAGTAGATATAACGAATGATGGTCCCCAAACTGCGATTTCACTATTCAGCATACCATCTTCTCTTTTGCTATTCCTGGTCAAATGTCCACATATTTCACGAGAAGAAACTGACGCTGTGAGTGAAGATTTTGAAGATTTATTTTACATTTTTTTAATTTTAATTTTTAATTAATTTTTTCACAAGTTTGATTTTCGGGGGGGGGGGGGAGGAGAGTGCTCCCCTTGGCCTTGCCCCCCCCCTTAAGGACGCTCATGGTTGCGACTTTTGGCCGAATCCCAGTTCCACTGAATTGATACAACTGTCTATATGACTCGGGCCGAACTCCCGACTATATATAAATGATTTTTCTGCTAACACCGTTTGAGAAAAACCCGGCTTGTCACGTTGCTAGATGTTTTTACATGAATTTGTGGGCAAACTTACTTGCAGATTTGTTCACACTAAATTCGTATGAGTGAGCAAACAAGCTACGCTGATTTGTTTACCATTGCCCGAATTTCGGTTTCACAGCACTGCAGGTTAAAAAGTTTCGCACAATTTTAAGAGAATCATTTTGAAAAGTGCAAAATCTTCATCTCATTCATATGCTGCCCAAATACCTCTCGACCAAGTACGTTTCAGCCTTCTGGTGACTATTGGTGATTGTGATTTATTAATATGGTGCGTCACAAGATAGCTTTTGATTGGTTTGTTCGGGCAAAATTTTGGGGACTGTATACATCCTCCCTCCCCTTGTAATCTGGCAATTAAAAATATCCCAGAACTTTTTTGCAACTTTTGCCCGAATATTGTGTCATTTCGGGCAAAGGTTTGCGCAAGAATATGAAGTGAGGCTGATGAAAAATTGTTTTTTCATAAGCTGCCCGAATGTGTCTGGTATCTTTTAGAGTTTTCATGAAAATTGTACAGTGACTATGGTGCTTTTTTATTATTTTTCGG
The DNA here is from genome assembly GCA_037179385.1 of Holothuria scabra. Lineage (NCBI taxonomy): Eukaryota > Metazoa > Echinodermata > Holothuroidea > Aspidochirotida > Holothuriidae > Holothuria > Holothuria scabra. Next base: position 40,731,782 of record CM074189.1, read on the forward strand.
CCAAGTGTTTGAAGGAATTTGGGCGCGCCTAGGAGTTTTCTGTGTAAGTAAAAACAATCCAGGTTTTAAGACTCAAACGGCTGCCCGAATTTTTCCATATCCCTGCCCGAAGTTTAGGTCTTGAGAAAATTTGGGGGGAACTTCCCCCTGTCCCCCCCCCCCCCGCCTCATACGCCTATGTCAGGGCACAGTATTCGGAAAACACAATAGCGCATTGACGAAACACTGACGCCATCCTTGCTTGCCAAACAATGTAAAATGTGGCCGCATGCATAAGAATTTGCCCTGCATGTGTAGCAGACTATTTGCGTTTTTGACTGGTTGACCGATCAGCCGTCTGTTATTGTTGGTGTTGGTTTGTTTTGCCCCCAAATGAGAGCGTACTTTATGCCATTGGGACATCGTATGAACACGGTCTAATGCATAGTCAAATGGCAAGTGCAGCCCCCCAAACTTGTTTTGAAACAGCAGTCAAATCTTATGATTCTCCTCTTTTTGTCTTCAAAGTAACTAAAGTTTGTAATATTTCAGGAAGAGTCTTGAATATTCAAGTCAAACCAAACGGCTACACCTAGTAAATTTCACATTTGAGGAGAATATATTGTCACTGTGATATGACTCTCGATGACTGTCATATGACTCTCAATAGCCAATCATGAAACAGGACAGTCTACTACACTAATTCAAGTTGGGGACTGTTCTTTCCCTTTAAGAAAAACTGGTGAATTTTATTAACCATTTTATTGACCTGATGAAGAGTCGTCATCAGGTCATTGTGTAGGGCTTTATCGTTCATCTTGAATGTCAAAAGGTACAGCTCCGTCAGACAATCTCAAGTATAATGCTACATCATTATGCTTCACTCACATTTGTGTAATTAACTTGATCTTTTCTTCAAAAAGCACCACATTTATTTCTTTTATCTATCGCCAGGAGACGATCGCAACCAAATAAGGTTAAAACCCTCTCAGTTCTAAAAGCAAATTTTGAGAGGTAATTCAGTGCTATAAAGTAGTAAAGGGACTTTTGCCGGTCGAGAAAAGTAGTCACGTGGTACGAAATACGTTTATTCAGTGGTATTCTTTAGTTAGAGGGGGAAGAATGGCTTAAAGCGGCAAGTTAAAGCAATCTGTTAATAACAAAAAAAGACAACTTTCTAGTCCACGAAGAAGGGGGTCGCTCCTAGCCATGTGGACGCTCCACAACTGTGTCAACTGCGAATTTTCTGTCTGGACTTAATGCACCGGAAGACAGGAAGACACCCCGAAGTTTCTTCAATGATACTTACCAGCTTTCGTAGCGATCGAAAGTAAGAATCTATTGAACGGGATGACAATAAACCGTAGTATTGAGACTTCAAGACAGCTTCGTTCAAGGGAAATCATTTTGCTACCTATCATAGACCGGGACCATGGGCGTCCGCAGAAAAAAAAATCGGGGGGGGGGACAAAATTTCTAGGGAGGGGCAAAACCTCCAATCCACCATGAATTGACTCAAAGCAGCCCAAAATACCTCCCAGATCGCCGAAAATGGCATTTCTAAAGCCTATTTTTTGCATAGAAACTTGAAAAACAAGTTTTGTTCAGGTTTTTGCTTTAATTTTTTCAAAATTTTGATTTTCCAGCCCCCCCCCCCCTTGCCCATACCTGCGGACGCCCACGACCGGGGCTATTAAACTGTAGCTATAATAAGTTGATCCGAGGAAATTCTGCAACAATCCACTGCTGTTCTACAAACCTATATAGGGAATATCGAGTAGGCAGTGAGGCAAAGTCATCAGGACAATATAGGCAAAAAGTCAGTAACGTCGAAAAGGGGGGTGGAATATGAGGTCATAAGCCCCTCAGTTTTTGAAATGGACCTCAGTTTTCAGGAAAAATTATACGAAAAATAAAATAACACCAATGAATCCCCTTTTTTATTGATACACGCATATCGACCTTCAGTTTTGGTTTTAAGTATCTTGAAACAGATTCCCAGCTCATTGTATCGGCCTATAGTGAACGTCTACTGGCATGCTCATGAGGATGCATACCCATTGATTGGTTTAACATGTGAATTAATTAACAACTGTATATATCGAAGATATCTTGTGAGAGATGGTGGGGCCTGTTGCCTCCGAAACTAAAACAGCCCTAATATCGCATAAAATGAATGCCTAAAGGCCATACTGCAACTTTTCCCAATTTAATTCTTAAACATGAGTACAATACGGGCCCTTAATTTTATAATAAGCAATTGAATTCCTGATTTTATTAATGTAATGTCCTCGAAACGTATAGTTAACGTAATAAAAGGGGCCGGTCTGGTATTCTCCCGAGGGGAGTTTTTATATTGTTCAAGGAAACATTACATGGTTAGGGTAAGGGGCTAGGACTATCGTTAGCCAGTTAGGAATTTTCTTGTTAAACATTGCGCATCACCACGTAACCCTAAATTGCTCACAAAAGAATGAAATACCCAAGGTACCTTACATATACCAATTTTCAAGAGAGTGATTATTTGATCTCAGAAAAGTAAGAAAAGTGCCTTTTATGTACTTGTGATAAAATGCTTGAGAACTTCGGGATAAGGAAGGATTAAATATAACATAGTCTGACCCTATAAGTGAATCTAACGCTTTCACTGTAATGTGAAAATTCAGTTCATGAAATTAAATTGAATTTCTTGGACAATTACATATTTTAACGTGATTACAAAAATTATTCATTGTAAGGACCATATGTTTAGATACTATTTCAGGAAGTTTCATATTTGATTTGTTCTCAGTGTGAAAATCAAAATCAAATGTCATTTTAATGATCCTTTGGGACAATGTTTGCTCGAATCAGCGAATATTTAGGAAAGATGCAAAATGTTTAACAAGGACTTTTTGATGGATTGTTGTCATTATTTTGTATCGATTGTATTCTTTGTTACCCAAATAGAAATTTCTTGTTAAAGAATGCGCATCGCGCCATTATTTTTGAAAAAAGCATTGTCTTCTACTTTACAATATTAAAGTGCACCTCAAGTCAATTTAAAAATATATGTTGAAGAGCATGAAAAATGAATTCTAACAGTTCAACTCCCATCTTCGTAAGACATTCCTGAGTTGACATATAAAATGTTGAAGTTTATTCACTCAAAACAAATTGGTCGATTGCGCAATAATTTGTGACTTTCTTATTGTACAACTCACATAACATGCTTTGTTTCCTTTTAAAATTAAAAATGTTTTTATGACCTTGAACACTTCCTGTCTGCTTGCAAAGCATGTCGCACAAAGAGGGCTGAATTAATTACACCACCTACTAACATAAAGTGCTATCACACCTTGGTACAAAGTGCAACAACATTTGGAAAAACAAAGAAATACAAAGATTGTAATTTGAGTAGTACAAGAGTGACATCACAAATTATTGCGCAATGTACCATTTTAATCTGAATGGATAAACTTATACATTTTATATCTCAGCTCAGGAATGTCCTATGAAGATGGGAGTTAGACTGGTGGATTTCATTCTTCATGGTCTTTAATATATATTTTTTTTAATTTTTCGACTGGAGGTACACTTTAATTGGTAACATTAAATAGGCCATATTTTTGTGCTCAATCATGCGAAATGGCAAAAACTATAATGTTTCAAAACTTATTATGACAACTAGGATATTGACTATGACGATGGTGATGACGATGGCGATAACGACAATAGGTGCGTCGATTTAGCGGCTAGAGCTGGCCGCAACGAGGTTCTTGACTGGATGATCTGACGTAAAATACATCACACGGCTCAACTGGACCACCCTGGGGAGCTGGTCGTTTTGCCCCGTTCAAGTTGTGACGTTTCGATGACGTTTTAATCACTAGACCGAAAGATCTCTTCCTAGCTGAGCCAGTTAAGCTGGCACTTGCCGCTAAATCGTACGCCTTTAATGACGACGATGATGACGTCACGTTCACGATGACGACTATGCACCCAGCCTGCGTCCTCGTGTGCCGTTATCGTTGACCTAATATATCCTATGTTATCCTGTAGTAAATGCAGGTGTATGACGCTGATAAATCCTAACATCAATTAACTTAGAACTGCCTGTTCAATACAAGAAATTGCTATGGGCCGTCGCAAAAGTCTTTTTACATACAGGCATTCTGTGCCAGGCATGTAATTAAGATTATTTATAACAGGTTAAAGAAAATTGTTGGCGAATAATTGAAGAAGACCGCCACAATTAGGAACGTCGTACAGATTATAACACATCAAATACAAATCTGAAGTAATGTCTGGTTAAGGTGGAAAGATACCTACTACTTATTTTGAATGCCTAAATATTACATATTAAACCCAGCCCTGATTTTTAATATTAGTTCAAACTGCTCGTTTGTGATTCTAGGATCTCGCTCAATGTCCACACAGCATGCTGTACTTATTGTAACCAACGTACAGAATACTTTGAAATTTCATTTCGAGTTACATTTGGTACTTACACAAAAATTGGGTCTATTTATAGCAAGAGCCCAAGGGCACTATGGTTCCTTGTATTTAAGATGATATTGTATTAAGGTGGTCACAAAGTAAGGCATAATTTGCACCTTTAACCCCAATGACTTTTGGCCATCACCCCAAAACAAGGGGACACATTAAATTTCAAAATCATACAAACACTTTTAGTTTGAGAGAAACGGAACACTGAACTTTTCAAATTATCACACTGCACACCGCCCACTTCCATGCTACAAATACATTCACTACCTTTCGCTAAAATGTCATTTACTTCAGTGTGGGGTAGTATACGAGATTAGTTAATTGCCTTTTTGGTCAATCTCAACAATTCAAATCCAGACCTTAAAAAGAAGTCACAAAGGTCAAATATAGTCAAAGTAGGTCAAAACTGATTTTAAATAAACACAGTCTCTTCTGCACCAAAGTAATTTAACAGTCTTCTGGTCATTCCTGACCACCAAAATTTATGATGGATGACAAGAAATTATGTCATGATTGTCCTTCAGAACACCCAATGTGTTTGCCTTAAAAGCAAAAATAAGGAAAAGCCCACAATTCTGCTACTTAAGGCAGCCCGAGAGTGATTTATTACCACCAATTTCTTCTTCACAATTTGCCTAGAAGACCAAGAAACAAACATAGCTCTGTAGAATCTAATAAATGACTTTCAACTTGACCTTTCAACCTAAAGAGCCTGTTAGAAACAGTATTGTAGTCCCTAGGGTAAAAGCAGAGGTAAAGAAGAGAAACTGCTTTCATATTTTACTATTGAAATTGGAATCTTAGCTTGCATTGCAAATAGCTTTATTCAATACTGTATGTGAGGAAAAGGTTGTTTTTAATAATAATTGCATTACTGTCCTGATTGTTAACTAAACTGCTTTTAGACTGAGAGGAGGTGATAATTCTCCTTTTCTTTTATACATTGCATTTGCCTAAAGGCATTAAACTTCAGCTGGACTTTTAATAAAACCAATTGAACAAAGACCCAAAGAGTTTTCATGTACACTTTACTTAGACGAACACAACTTTCCATTATTTCCACTATGTTACTTGGTTATTGGGTAATTGCACCGCATACCTGGCATTGCAATAGGCCTACATATGACCTACATGTACACACCAGCCTGTCACTTAAATGTAACTCAAGTAACGAACATCGTAGCGGGTAGTGTAATAGCCTTTTTGGTTCGTCTCATCAAGGCAAATCTTAACGTCACAAAAAAGTCACAAAAAAGTCACAAAGGTCAAATGAGGTCATCACGTGCATTTCACTTAGACGAACACAAATCTCCATTACACCACCCCTTTAAAATGTTTCAGTGTCAAGATATCAATAAAACATTACTTTTTGACCTTTGACCCTTTCCAATTATTTTGGTTAATGTACCAACATTTCCCCTTCTACCAATCTAACTTATCCTAAATTTATGCCACTGCTTGAACAACGGATACTGAGTTACAGCTACTAGCAGAAATTCAGTTTTTGGCCTCTGGTGATCCGCAGTGACCTTTGACCTCCACCAAAAACGATAGGGCACATCTACTCTACAACACCTACATACATACCACGTTTGGAAAAAAAATTGATTACTCCGTTATTGAGTTATCGCACCACATACCTCGCATTCCAATCCGTCACATACACACACACACACACACACCCACGCACACACATACGCCAAGGTGACTGCATAGGTTCCTTTGTTACACGAGGAACCAAAAATTAAGAAAAGGGAAAAAAGGATTGGAAAAACTTTATCTCCATGCAAGTTTGGAACACCGCATAGGCGCCTTTCCGACAAGTGCACCAATCATCATCTCAGTGGCGTAGCTAGGATATTTTCCAGGGGGGGGGGGGGGGAAAGCTCGAAAATTTCCCAAAATTTTTCAGTTTCAGTATATTTTCAGTCTCAGAATATTTTCAAGGTCAAGGCGCATACAAAATACGTAAATTTATGTTAACAACAAGATTATCATGACGTCATGTAATGTTAATTAAGTTAATACATGGCCTACAAGATCCTAAACATGACTACTATATACAAAGGATTAAGACAATGTCATCATGGGCCAGTTGTCACCCCCATCCCCATTGATTAATAAGATTAATTTTCCGAACAGATTAATTGCATTAATTTTCCGAATCAGGCCTTTAAAAATAAGGTAAAAATCATACGTTTGTCCAGGTTTGCAGGGTTATTATGTCTAGACAACCATGGCAGGATTTGATCTCTGAAAGTGGGGGGCAACATTGGACAGACTACCAGACGGCGGCGAAGGGGCCGCTGGAGCGCGAAGCGCTCCCCTTATCGGCGTGGGGTCCAGGGGCCCGCCTTGGGGCCCCTGGTGAGGTCCAGGGGCAAAGCCCTTGTGGAGGTCCACGGAGCGAAGCCCCCGGACGCTCCTGGATATTCCGAAATTGTAGGCATTAATGATGCATTTTATCTTCAACTTTAAATTATTTAAGATGGACATTTAACAGACCAAAAATATCACAATTTCACTTTTTTCAATTTAATCCTTACTCCGCATGATTAAAGTCGGCCGAAATCGAAAATGTAGAGAGTGCGGGGAGGGAGAATGGATTACTTAAAATTGATGTTCTTCGGGGGCTCCCTCCTTGGTGCCCCAGATCGTCTTTTCAGAAAGCTAGGAGGCTTTCTTTGTGATGTAAATTCAGTCCTTGTCTATAACGTTTAACGTTTGAAACATCTCAGTAATGAAACTGAATGAAAATTCGGGGAAGGAAAGGCCACTTTAACTTTAGCTGAATAGCGGTTGCCTCTTAAAGACATTCTTCCAGAAGCACAAACATACTCTGGTTTCCTATATAGTCTTTTCACGTGACTTTCACAGAGCCGTTACTTGTAAAGGGGCGCGCGGAGCGCGCCGAAAAAGTGATTTTTTACTTCATCTCAATAGTAAAATTCAAGTACAATTAGACAAAGTGTGGTACCTTTTCACTACAGTTGGACAAAGGTGATCCATGAGGATATTTGTACTGAACAAAAACGTACCGTTGGTTTCCTATAGAGTCCTTTTCGTGAGATAATGGTCCTTTTCTGTGATGGGACGCGCAGAACACGTCAAAAAAGGACTAGTTTTGAGACATCTCAAAAGAGAAACTACTGGAAATTAGAGAAATGGTGGGCCCCTTTTCACTTCAGCCGAAAAAGGGTGGAGCTCCAGATTAGTTTGGCACTTGTTCAGAGAAGGGGACGGGAAGATGACCGCCTCCCTGCCTCCCCCTTTCACTAGTTACGGTAGAGCTTCAGCTGTGTACGGCCCGGGCACTGGTGATGAGATCCAGTGACAATGGAAGGGGTGTTCTACAAAAAGTAACCCCGAATCCTGAAAAATATAAAACGGGTGCACGCGAAGCGTGTCGAAAAAAGGAGCGTTTCGACATTTATTGAAAGAATATTGTTTTTGTTTTTAGTTTTCAGTGCAGTATATGACCTGTTTAAAAATTATACAGCTTAATTAAGTATCACTCGCGTAGCTCTGTCAGTTACAATTTGTATTTCTGTAGCTAAAGTTACCAGACTTAGAGGTAAAAAACTAAGTTCTGGGAAAAAAGTGGTGGAGGGGCAAGTGCCCCTAGGGCCCTGTAATCCCGCCTATATAGACAACGATAAGCTATTCCTTTTAGCTCCATCCATGGTTTACAAAAGAGAAAGCTCAGTCTATAAACTGTCCGTGCCCGTTAGCTTGTAGGATGAGAAGCCATTAAATGCTTAAACTTAACCCAAGGCGCTGTCAACCAATAGGTTCGAAACTGACCTGTTAAACCCTGGTTAACCTAACCTAACCCAGGTCGTTGTCAACTTTAGTGACGGGTGAGAGTGATACGCGGAGCGCGACCATCGGTTCGCGCGGAGCGTCCCGCCATGGAAATTTCGCTAAAACACCCCTAGATTGCCGGAAATGACATTCCCTGTGCCTGATTACTGCATGCTTAGAATGCCATATTTTTCTCATCCTGAAAACTTTAAGGAGAAAATTTGTTCACAATACATATAAAAAGGAAAAATTGGAAACCCTGGGGCCTACCGGTATGTACTGCTGATAGCCTTAAATCGAACATAAATATAATGGTTGTGGAACGAAAACAAACGGAAATTGTGATAATTAAATGAGGGAATATTTCGTTCACGAGGATATGATTACGTTACTATTTATTAGCAACGTATAATCCAATAGTGCACCAAGTTGATGAACAAAACAGCTCAACAATACGAACGGAACTATCTCGGTGATGGTATTCTATGCTCCGGTCCTATAGCCTGTCAGTGATGAGCAGTATACGTTGAACTGATCAAAATACCATGCACGTGTACTAGAGAACATTTAAGCTGCTGCAGAGAGGTCATGTCTGCGGAACGCGAGTCAAGCGCGCTTCATGCTGCAGTATGAAATACGATTTATGCATGAGAAATGTTTCACGATAACTTATACTGAGAAAAATTTAAAGAAATGGGAAAAGGAAGTATTTTTCGTCAACTTGAAATTTCCCAGTTTCACAAATTCCACAAATTTCCCCCAAATATTTTTCGGGGGGGGGGTTACTTCCCCCTGCCCCCCCCTCCCCCATTGGCTACGCCACTGCATCATCTGCCCGCCGTTATCGGACGAGTGGAAGATGCAATGACCCGTATTTGCCCCTTTTTGGAGAGAGTTCCTTTTGTAGTCACGAAAACAAGGTCTATTTTTCCAGTTCCAAACTAATCGCTGGTGAAAATTTTTTTCTTATCTCATAGCAACCTAAAAGTCTGCCTTTATTCCCAATATGTCATAGCTGCGAATGACTTCGGCATTTTTATATTTATCCTCTTCAATGGCCTTCACCAGTGCTCCAGCAGATTGTTCGACTTTCAGAAAATACGATTCTTTGGCGATGCTTTTCATTAATGCCTGAATTTCAGAATCTGGACTTTCGTAAGTGTCTCTAAACATATCAGTATCTACGGCGCCTGGATCATAAGACAAAATTCTCACATCCGGTTCTTCTAGCGCCATTACTCTGAAGAACATATCGCGACCAGCTTTCGCCATACAGTAGATGTGCATGGTTGGGTAAGGTGTAGTTCCGTTATCCGAGGTAACTTGAATGACTGTTTTGCGTGTACTATCTTTCCCATGACCGAAGTACGAAAAGAACGCTGACGTCAAAACGATCGGAGCGGTGATGTTGAGCAGCATGAACTGCTGTAGAAAATTGACGTCATCCAGCTCTCGCGCGAACTTCGACATTCCAACAGTTGCCGCATTATGGACCATAATGGCGTGAGAAAATCTTGAAATGTCACCTACGTTTGCAAATATGTCCTTGCGTAATTGCGCGATACCTGCTTCACTAGATAAATCTGATGAAATACAATTAATTTCCAGTGTATCACCAACATTTTTCTTTATGGCATGAGCAGTTTCTTCCAGTTTTTGTTTATTTCGTGCAAGCAAATAAAGAGATGAGCCAGGACCAAACTTCTTTGCTAACTGAATTGCGATTTCTCGTCCAAGTCCCCGACTTGCCCCTGTTACGACGCAGAATGTAGGTACATCCAGGTTTGCCATACTGACGGACTCTGTAAGAACGAAGGCGATTACTGTGTTTTTGAAGACCTTGACTTCAAGAGTGTTGTCCTTTTCTGTGATAGGCAAAAAAGAAACGGCATGGATTAGGTTGCATCTGTATACAAATAACAATCTATAACTTGCTATTCTTTAATTCATTGTGTTCCACGCAGGCTACCATCTGATCCTTCAATAGAATGCAGAAATGTGGAAATAAAAGATAAACATAAATATAAAAGATAAAACTTGTAGGAAACAAGATAAAATCCCCCCCAAATCCAATGTGCGTCTACTGTAATGATTGTGCGAATGATGTTTATCTGCATTGCATGCTTATTTTAAGTGCAAGATTTTTTTAAGGGCAAGAACAGTCTTTCCAATCTTATTTTGAAGAAACAGCTAAATTTCACAGTTTTCTGCACATTTTCGTTCTAAGTATTTCTCATGTAATAGTTTAGGACTTCATTATTGCATATTCAAGGTAAACCAAGCAGGTACTACCAGGAATTTCACATTTGGGAAGAAAAAAACTAGTGTCACATGACTGTCAAGAGCTAATCCTGAAATTGGCCAGGGCACTACACTCCTTTAAGTTGGGAGACTGCACTTGCCCTTTAAAGACTCTTCGATGGTCGCAAATGGCCTCACCGCTCGTTGGCAGCTGTAACGCTAAAGCGACGTTACATTTTTGATACGACTGGAAGAATAATAAATCATATCAAATGAAATCAAATCAATGTGCTAAGTTATGTTATTAACACGTGTGGAACATTATATGCACGCCAATGTTCCAACGCGTGTTTTACGTCAACCAAAGCGATCCAACGGCATTGCCGTTGATGATATTATATTCATTCGTAAACACCTCTTTTCATTTCCTACATTCTTATTGGCTAGACAGCTACTTGGGACCAGTCTCTTAGACTGGTTCCTCCACAATTTAGAGAATAAGAGCACCGCACTTTTCACGCACGTGCTTTAAGCACGCACTGCATTTTCTGTGTGTTTTTCGGAGAACACGTGCTCGTGCTACTGAAAAACAAACGCGCTCGGCACACCGTGAAAGTGAACGCTTCTCTAACAACTCACGGTGTATGCAGTCACTCCCCCGTACAACATACTGTGTGCTACTGCTACGTAGCTAACTGACTGTGTATGATGTGAATTGTGTATAATGTGCAGTGGTCTCGTGTGTTTGTTACGTCGCTTGCTGGCGTAACCCGTTACGTATCAATTTGACCTTTAAGTTAAGTTATGTAAGACAAAAGAATGCATATTCAGCAAAGCCATTTAAGGCCTGTTTTTTATATGAGCTGCAAATTCGGTTCAAAAGAGTGAGTTTTAAATGAATTTGTTTAAAAGAAGTGAAAATATTTGCGTGGTCCCCCTTTCTTTCGGCTTCATTTTTTCGCTTCCATCTCAAGAGTATAAACATGGCGTCATAATAGAGCCCTAAATATACTGGGAGAAAGAAAATGTGATCTGTTTAATTTTGTCGAAAATCCAATGTTTTTTCGATTCGACCCAGCATTTTAATTTTGAGCGTTTCTTAATGGGGATAAAAGCAGGGTGCCCCGGTCTACCAACTGTTTCCGCTCACACTCTGTGATAACGACATCGCCGGCCTTAAATTATATTTGAGAAAGGATCCCTCGAGTTTATCCCATAATTCATAATTAGTAGTTCTATTGGCTCTTTGTGGTCGGCTACTACACGTGCGGATCGAATTCTAAATCTTCATGTGACCACGTGACATTTTTCCTTCTTAAAATATGTTACGTTAATGCATCGAGCTCTGTAGAGGTCGCCCAAAAGACGTCTGCGCCTGTTGCGACGGTGCGGTGAGCAACAGGTGCGGTGACGCAAGAGGAGGCATTTGGCTCCTCCCACTTGACCCCCAAATTGAGTTCTGTTAACCGAAACATAACTTTCTCTAAAGGAAGGAGTAGGCCTTCTTTATGTATTTGTGATATCATGTGGAAGTTTTATTGCTGTACAATGGACGACTGGATAGCAAAAACAGATACGCGACATGCGGTGATACCAGTGCATGACATCTACACACGAATAAAAACACTCACGTAATGGTATGGTATACGTACGTAATCTTTTGGATCATGAATGCCTTGTACACAATAATACCCCCGTCTTGATACCCTCAATTGAATTGAAAGTTTACAAATGACAAAGTTAGGAAGATTGAAGGCTGATGTAACCCATTCATGACCGACGTCATTAACCGCTCGGATGAATTGTCTTTACTCTAATTTGCACACGACGCTGTCTGTGTTTCAGTTTGACTTGCTGAAGTTCACAAATGCTGTGCAGTGGGTGTACTTTTGTTTTTCCGCGGTGAAGAAAACGCCCCCCAAAAAAGTTTTAAAATAAATGTCTACACATGCAAAAAGTAAGATCACTATTTTCTGTGATGCTGGAATGCAGTTTCGCTATTTTTTGAGTGAATTTTCAGTTTTCTGCGTGTGAAGCTGACTCTTGTTAGGAGTGATCCCAGAGCAGGCCGCTTTTAGGTGAATTTCACCCTTTTGATTTTAAAGTGATACGTTTAGCCGGTAAAATTCCCTTGTCAGTTAACAACCACTTGAATCTTTATTAATTTTGGTTCACGTGCCTTCCTGGCTCATATGTAGAGAAAACTGTTACAGGCAAATAGCTAGATATTTAATGGATAGCTGTATTTCATGTTTGAATAGGTTATTGGTGATATCAAGTTTAAATTAATTACCCAAGTTTCATTTTACCAATGTTATTGACTTACTCTTTTTGATCAATGTAAGCCAGGCTGGTTTATTGCGCAACATCTCTTATCACAAAAAAACTATTTTGGTCGGATGCCTGCTTCATTATCAATTTCCTCACAGGTTAAGAAAACATGAAGATATTAAAATGAATAAGCCTAATAACCAATTCATATTTGTTTGTAACTTAACCTCATACAGATTGCGTACCGTAGCTGTTGGCGTTTCTCAGGAAAACCCGATCTGGGAAACTGTGGGATCTACGGTTACGATATTTCTGTTAGTTAAATATTTGTCTCGACCAAAATTGTTCAAAACGCGACGGGAAGTTTGCAGAAAAATCGAAACTATAAACGAAAAAAAGACGCATCGTTTACAGAAAACAGAAGAGAGAGAACACCGTTCAAAATCTTCCGAACTCGCCCTATTTTTTTTTTTTTTTTTTTTCACTTGGCCGGATTTGGACGATGTTAACATCTACCCCATAGATTTCACACCTTAGTTAGACACTGACTTGATGGTGTTTTGACAATTAATGATTCATTTACTGGTCAGCTGTTATGTCGGTACGTCCATCTATCTTTGCATGGAAAACCCAAAGATGAATAACAAAAAAATTGTGGTAAAATGGGTCGGATAATTGTAATGCTCACCCAAGTCAGTTAAATATTTTGAAAAACTTGGTGTCACAAAAGCTGGGCAAAACTGTGCTTCAAAACTACACATTTGTTAAAGACTCTTCCTTCTTTTTTATCTCAGCCTACCGCTGCAACTTCAAGGTACTGGTGAAGTACCGAACCAACTCGTATGCAATTTCAATGAGGAACTGATTTAGACTGCAGCATCTCATTATTTTTCCAGTTTACCTTAAATATGCATCAAGATTTTCAACCGTTATTAACCCACCTCGTTCGAAAATGATGATGTGTGGTGATCCAAATTCCAGTCTCCAGCACCCTGGTTTGGGCTGTCTAGATGAATAGGCTTGGAAAAGCACAATTGAAATACAATACGTGAGTAATTAAATGGAGTACGAGGTCCGGTACTTGAAGGTACGTGTATCTCTACGGTAATATTGTGCACACTATCAGGTTGTTTACGTCAACGACGATTGCAGGCTAGTGTCTGGCTGTGACAATATCATATCTAAATATCAATTTGACCTTTTTCCTCACGGTTCAACAAAGCGGATAAATCTAATCAGTAATTTCAGTTCGTGTTTGATGTACGTGTTATTGCAATGGCGCTGTATGTGAACCTGGCCACTGCTTCAACAATGTTGAAATGCATGGTTAAAGCAAATAAGCGTTTAAACTGGTGACAATGCGCCTGTTCTTGGTCGTTATAACAGAGGTATTTGTTAGCCTCTGCATGCGCAGCCATGATAAAATCTGCAATGTCGGTTTATTAACTACGTTAAGGTATAGAGAAAATTGAAAGGGTGGATCGAGGGCAAGATCGATAGAGCTTTCGTCATATGTTCAGACAGCTTGAATCGGACGGATATAGCATCGAAGGTGCGTGCTAGGGCTCTGTCTACGGGAAGGGCCTAGATCTGATTGTGAGAGGGGTAAAAATATTCCAAAAGCCGGTTGAACCCTGCAAATGTAGGCTATCAGAGACCGGAATCGTCGAGTATTCATCTGCGCTCATGCTAACTCGAATGCCCTTTTATATACAAACATACAAACTTGCAAACACACTGACATTGAAGTTCCTTTACAAAAAATGAAATTGGCGTAATTCACGGCCCGAAGCCCATAAATTATCTGTGTACCGTATGTGATGTTTTTATTTCGTCTGCCTGTTGTTTTTTAATCTGCCTTCATCATTGGAGAGTAGAGCAAAGCGCTGGATATGTTACCCCAAATATTTTCATTAGAGCGGCAATTACCCCCTCCCACATGAACGAAGCCCTTGGCTACAGGTTTTCATAGCGCTAGGTTTGCCATCATAAAACTATAGTGGGTAGATTTATTTATAGACGCCTTTTCAGTATAGGATCCTATTTTTGGGGTGCGCGATATTTACGGTCATTAACTATACTTCAAGTTCTTGCTTTAACTGACGAGGAACACCAGCAAAGCCTCCCACAATTGAAGTCTCCTCTAAACAGTTTCCCTAGCACCAAATTAAGACACCCAGTTACAAAGTCACTCCTGACACACGCGCCTATTAGAGTCTGACCTTGAAAAAAAGTCCTCTGCCGGACAAGCCTGAGCCAGGTTTCTCCGAGGCTAAGTCCGTTTCCTAAGATTATACTGTTCTATGCCTCCCAAAGACCCCCCCCCCCCCCAAAAAAAAAAAAAAAAAACATTTTACTGGTAAAATTCTCATAAGTGAATCTAACGGGTCCCATTTCATAGTCCCTAAGGGTCCATATGGTATTGCATCCAGGGTTGTATTATAAGAGACCCATGGGCAGCCCCTTAAGTTAATCCAAATGACGCATTTGAAAAACTGAGTTCTAAGGCTCATTTAAACAACTGATAGTGTGTGTGAGAGTTTGGTCAACTTCAATCGTTTAATCGCTCGTGCTGGCTACCCATATGGGCCCCTTATTAGTCTCGGTAAATTCCCCCACCTGCATGGGCTTTTATACCCATAAGGGTTAGTTAGTAAGATAAGATTTAATCTTCAAACCAACACGAATGTTTTCAATATAAATATAAAGTGTCAAATATATAGGTCAAATGCGGTAAAAATCTTCAAGTTTATTCCCGTCTTGCGACAGGCGGGGTGAATACCGTCGGCACATTCTACAACTCCCAGTCCACATGTGGTCTTACCCATAAGGGGCCCACATAGGTTTACTACCTATGTTTAATAGCACGTTTTTTAACATTTTTCTCTAGGGACCGTCGACTTTACCAGAACTGAGGCTATTTCGTTAGGGACAATGTAGTTACGGGTGGTTTTGTTGACCAAGCAGGCGACTTTGTCAGGGGTAATTTTAATACCCCTGTAACCAGTCCTGTAAATTTCACATTTGAGGAGTAAACATGTGGTCACATGACCTCAACAGCCAATCATGAGACTGGACAGTTAACTACACACCTTCAAATTGGGGTGACTGTTCCTGTCCTTTAAGAGTAAGCAGGGGTGTGAGGAATATTTCGACAAATCCATTACATTCCAATACAGGCTTTGTTGCAACATTCATATGCCCCGACAACCAGGCGAGTAGTCAGGATTGTGTCATGGGGGGGTTGGGGTTCATGGGGGTTAGGGGCACTAAAAGAGGGAAAAATCCAAGGGTAGAGAGAAAAACTATTTTACGTGTTTTTTGCACTGCCAGGTTGGGTCATGGGGGGTTCTGATACCCACCCCACCCCCGTGACTACGACACTGCCGACAACTCGATCGTTGATGAATATAGGGATGGTCGGAACATTGGGGTGTCGGAACATAGGGAATGTCGGAGTATAATGGCAGTCACGGTGTCACCCAATTCACTTTTCATTCATTATAGGATTTGAAGTCACAGGGTTAAAGTAGTATGATTGATCGAAGGGTGGAGTTGTCAGGGGAGACTTTGTTAGAGGGGGGATTTTGTGTGGGCGACTATGTACGCTCCAATTCATCGGGTGAGAGGCGACATCCCCTTCCCCCTCTCCCCCACCACCTTTATTTATTATTACTTTTATTGAACTTGCTCTAATAGTTGTCATTGTGAACGAGGACTGACTCAGACGCCCTACACAGCCACTCAGTTAAGTTGATCTTCAATCGACCACGACTTGCACTAATTGAAAGTTTTGCGCTCAACATAACATAATCTTTTTCAGTTTTTCGAAGTAATTGACATTTTCTGTTGAAAATGAGCACATTTCATAACATCATTGGCCTTATTTTAAGCTAAAACGTAAAATTATCAAGCCATCATATCGAATTGCCCATCCAAATGTGAGGGGCTGTTGCACTATGCTTTCGGCACACACGATATGGTGGTTCTGTTGCTTCAATTTTTCGGCACCACCTTACACCCTGGTATGTAGATCAGAAGTCAAGCCTCACTGTAAGCGTTAAAGGGGCTTGTGACGTCCTCATTTAAAATGTAAACTCGGCCCACAAGGAAACTCCCTTTTCGTGAGAAGCAGAATCGGTACAATATAGTCACATGGTTAACCTGGTATCACTAAGCAACTGCTAAAGTCTACTAAATGGGGACTTTCTGCATATAAGATTATCTGCATAATCGAACGAGATATAAATATTCATTTCAGGTAATTCGTAGTCTCAAGAGTTTGCTCCTATCACGTTTAAGTAACTGAAATGTGACATTTCTCTTTCCAGTTGTCAAATGTGTACGATTTTTCAAAACCATTTAAAAGTTTTGAGCTATTTAGTTCATGTTGTCTGTTCTAAAATTTTTATTATTTCATTAGTTTAATGTGTCTTTGTTCATATAATAGCTATATTTTGTTTCATTATTATATTATTACTATATTTTGTTTCACTACTTTGCAAGATATATCTTTTCCTTGTATCACGTTACAAAAGCTGTATAGACATACATCGTAGTCTGTTCATTTCTCTGGAAATTCATTTTCAGCATAGTGAATGACTCCCGACGATGACTTAATTGTAGTGTATTGCAAGAAAGGGAAAGGGGAACAAAAAAGCATTTGATAAGCGGGGGAGGACGACACTTGGTCTGATACCATAACCGACTTGTTGCAAGTTGAAACTTTTTAGTTTTTCGCGCAGGTTTTGCTCTATCTCTTTCGTTTACCCAGTTTATACTTGGCATGATTCTGACTATACAAAGGTTTTATATTCCTACTGTAGACCCTATGTCAATTCTTCCAGACTAACATCCAAACCAAACTTCAAGGGTTTTCAAAACCATGAAGGAATTCCAGCCTTTGTCCAGGACTTCCTCATTTTCCCTAATATGTTTCAACTTTGATAATAACTTGATAAATAGCGCAAGTTTCCTCTTAACTGCGGTTCTACGAATAAAAACGAAGAGATATAGGATAATAGACAGTTTGAGGGATAACCTTTCACGAGAAAAATATTGTTTCTAACCCGATAGGGGAGAGTCTTTGCCTTGGGTAGCGGGATTTTTAAATTTCACCCAAACATGATGCAAGATCATTTGCGATCTTACCACACAAATTCAAGTGAGACGAACGTTCGAAACACCTGGATATTTCATTGATCTTAGAATAGGGAAATTCTGATTTAGGTACAAACTCTGGTACTTGAGGGGAAGAGAAAACAAAAGACTGGATCATGTATGGTAGCTTAATTAATTCGAATATTTGAAAAACCGCAAAATTTTGCCACGTTGTGTGGCCTTACTTACCCGACACAGATTTGTACAACGTGTACTGCAGAAAGTTGTGTAAGTAAATCATGCCTGGAGTTGTTGAACGTTTCTTGTGATTTCGGTCTGTGGTGTTAAAAATTTCCTTTCATTTGAGTACACGTACTTTTAAAGAGCAAAGCGACGACGGCGAAGAGGTAGATACCATATGTGCTCATAAAATATCACGCTGAAAGTTTTCCTCCAATTTGGTGAATTTTCATTTTCACCCGAAAGCGGTCATTTCGGGAACTAACAGAGAGATACTCTTTTTTGTGAGACTGTAAAGAATATGCCATTTAAGTCGTCCATTGACGGTTTTAGATAACGTAGGATAATGCCGCTTTATAAGGCACCGTGCCATACTAGACTTCGTAAGGTACTGTACAAATACACCTATAGGTATAAGAAGTGTACTAGTGTGCACTGATTTCTTCACTTAAGAGATAACTGAACGCTTCAAGAGTGGGTTTAACTTAACCGTATACAATTTTACAATATATAGGCCCATCCGTAAATGTAAATGTTGAAATGAGTTGCAGAAACGACAGATATGTACAAAATTGAAGTACCTTCGTTTTGTGAGACGCCGTAATTACCGTACCTGGTCGAGATTAACTGCGTTGGGGGGGGGGGGGATTTCGATTTTCAAAAAATAAAAATGAATTTACAAAGGTATAAACGCACTTATTTCATTTATGATGCAGAAAGCCAATGTGAGAAGTCTTCTATACAACTAGTTTCAAACGACTAGTGATCAGAATCTGAAATATCATGAAAATCTATGTGCTTGAGAAAGTAGACTATATCTTACCGTGGCCAGAGTTAAAAAAATAAATAATAAATAAAAGAAAATCATGAAGGGAATCTGTGAGACGAAAACCTTTCTGAATGTCCGAAGCGTCATGTCAATGCCCGAATTTGTAAACCGATCAATGTGTCAGATGTTATTTTTCCTTTTTTACTTTTTGCGCCAACTGTTAAATTGTGCATTAATTTCTGTGCTGGTAGTAAAAGGAATAATCTGCAACACTTACTGGGTTAGTGCAGTAGACAGTACACTCAGTAGTTGCCTAGTTGCCTGAATTGTCCTATAATCATATGACATTTTTTCGGCTTAATTGTGAAATCTACTACGGATGAAGATATATTGCTTGTTTTACCTTGAATGTGTGATATTTATTTAGCCCTTGACCTTGGAAATCCTGAGATATTATGGGAAATGATTTTCAGAGGAATAAATAAAAGAACAAAAGTTGGAGACTAACTTCTGTTTCAGTATAAATTTGGGGTGACTGTTTTCGCCCATTCAATTTATTGCAGCATTAAAGGCAAATCCGGTCTGCTTGTCCCACAACCGATCCCGTCCCACCACCAAACCGGATGGCTTTCAAATATAGCCTATATTTTTCGACCCTCAAGCCAGAGCTTGACATTCAAACCATTTCAATTAGAAATGTCAATGTTTAAAGTGTCGTAACTTAAAACGGTGGCGCCATTCTCATATTGATCCATCTCGATTGTCTGTAGCAAGGCGTTGGCGGTTTCCTCCGGTGAAAGGAAATATGGCTGTTCAGATAAATGGATTCTGGAGGCACGGAATTCAGAATCAACGCTGCCCTGTAAAGCACTGAACATTGGCGTGGCTACAAATCCAGGATTAAATGCTAAAACCCTTACTTCGGGTTCTTCCAAAGCAACTACCCTAAAAAACATGTCGCGCCCCGCTTTTCCCATGCCGTACAAGTGCATTGTTTTTTGTGGAAGCACACCTGATCTCGAAGTTAGCTGGACAACAGTTTTTCTTGGCTTTGGAATGACATCAGCAAAATGTTGTAGGAATTTAGAAGTTAAAATAATCGGAGCGGTGATATTGAACAAACAATATTTTTGTATAACATCAACGTCGTTCAGTTGACGAATATACTTGTGATGCTCCCCCAAAGAAGCTGCATTATGAAAAATCATCGCATGTGAAAATCTTGACACATCTTTCCCAACGGATTTAAACACATTATCCCGGAAGCTTCGAACATCATTCGCTTCCGAAAAGTTGGCGGGGATACATCTGATATCTATATTTTTATTAGTGTCTTTCCTAATCACACTAGCAGTCTCTTCAAGTTCGTCTCTACATCTTGCTGTCAAAAAAAATGTTGATCCTACGTCCACTCTTTTGGCCAGTTGTGTAACAATTGCTCGTCCTATCCCTCGGCTTGCCCCAGTGATGATTGCAAACGTGGGTAATCTTAGAATGGACATTTTTTTCACGACTGAAAACCACCCGTCTTCCAGAGATTTCTTGCGATAATTTCTGTGCCGTCGGTGTGTAGTATTGGTAGGGACTCGTCCACCACCTGAGAGGAAAGTGATCCAGAAGTTCAATCGGTCAATTACCTAGTACTTCTGCCTGGGCGGCGGTCCCGGGGTGGTACGGGGGACAAAACCCCTAAAGCTTTGGAAACCGCTCAATGACTATGATATTCACACAATTATCCTTTTGGATATGAGATAATAAACCTCTGACTTTTTCACCGTTAATGGTCCCAACACATCAGATTTTAATAAACAATGCACTGCGTTAAAACATTTAACTTCGGAATCTTCTTGCAATGATAGATGCTAACAAGGCTTACGGAATTTGCGAAGGGTTGCAGGGAGGTGTGAGAGTATTGTAATAACTCTTGCCGAGAGCCAAACACCAAAAACAATTATTGTTATCAAAACTAAAATGATTATGCTTAACTGCACGTAGTATTTGTCCCATGCTACTGTGGAATGGTAAACTTGTGGGGCATACTCTTATCAGGATGTAAAATAAAGTAGGCCTTTAGTGATGGGAGGGTTTTCTTGTCGGACAATGGAGATCATTCATACCAATTTGTTTGTAAACAGTTTTCTATTAGACTGATATGTGATGATTAT
Source organism: Holothuria scabra (assembly GCA_037179385.1). Lineage (NCBI taxonomy): Eukaryota > Metazoa > Echinodermata > Holothuroidea > Aspidochirotida > Holothuriidae > Holothuria > Holothuria scabra. The sequence continues at coordinate 40,752,839 of CM074189.1, forward strand.
TCATACTACATACACGCTCACCTCGTGCACTTGACGGACCGGTAGGCGTGACTAGGTGTTCTCTAATCCACCACAAACTCGTTCGTTGTGTACGCAATGCAAGGGCTCGTTTTGTATGTGGCGTGAAAAGTTGAATTTGTTTGCAAATCGCAGGCGCCATTTCATTGGCGCAAGAAATATATATGCATATTCATATATTTGATTCTTTCTACAGAATTTGGTCAGGTCACGAATGGGGGAGTGTTGAAAATTTCAAAACAAAGGTTACCTTATAACCAATCCAGCGTTGCGTAAACTTTGACGATCCGAGCTTGTTTGAACAAACAGCAGTAGGGCAAAAGTTTATTGCTACAGTATTGTTTGTTAAGCAAAAAGATGCCTTCGAAATCTACCCCGCCCCTCTGTGAAAATTAAATATTATTCGTCTACTTTTATGTTATTCTGAAGATGGGACATAGTGTCACGTAAAACTGAATGAACTTCATTGCAATTTTTAAGCAACAAAGCGCCAACGATCAGAATTTATTAGCAAACAGAATTTTTATGCGGGTAAAAAAATAGTCCAGAGTCAAATTTAGGTTTGGTATGTCTAATCGGAACATATTAGTAGCATTCTGGTGTACACTTTGTTCATTTACCAAGTTCGGTTCTCGAGACATTAACGGTCATGCATCGAATTTTCTGCAGATAATCATCTTGAAGCATACAGACATTATGTCATGGATCCGCATTGTTGGCTTTTTTGGGTTTATTACTTAACACCGATTTTGTGCAACTAAATTCTAATAAATTGATACCATAGGTGCATCCTGAGCAATCGAATTTTAAAAATTAAGCATGTCTTGAGATGAAGAACGGATCCCTAATCAAATCAAGGTCAAACTAGCAGGATAAAAAATAAAGAAATGTAAAGCATTGACCAACAATGTGAGCCCATAACATCACACCTGTTTGCTCAATGTTAACATTTTATAGGAAACGGGTCAACTTCAACTGTTAATATCTCAAGAACCGAACATGGGAAATGTATGAAACTTTCACAAGAATGCTTCAGGTAAAGTCTTCTTCAATATATCAAACTTAAATTCATTATCAAACCAGTAGGTAAACCAAGGATTGAATGGTAGTACACAAAACAAAACAAAAATAACAAAGAATGAAGAACATAACAGAAAAAAAATATATATATCTAATAAATTTATCTGTGTCCGAGCACGGGAGGAATACGCCCCCACCCCTTCTCGAATGCAATTATTAAAACAAAGCAACTTTTAAAAACAAATCTGTTATGTTATTTGCTATTGCAATAACTACAACCCTTGTTACTGAACGGTGATTCAAGTTCCATACTTTCAACAAGTACGATCATTCGATTAGTGCATACATCCTGAGAACTAATAAACTCATTTCTGTTCTAGAGAGCAGTGCTCAGTACCAGCCAAAGCTACCTCGATGGTCTCGATATCTGAGACTGAGCTAGCTGAATGGCACATTCATTTAAAGGCCCATTTCTCTCACCCCAAACAGTTCCAGTTCTCCTAACCTTCTTACTGAAGCCCCTCCCACAATTGTCTTAAATGCATCCTCATCCAGACACAATCTCAGTTTATTGCTTCAGGGTGAGTATAGAAATACTCAATTCATACTATAAAAACACTCTCAGTACCGTTCATGCTGTGTAATATAAGCTTTGGCACTCTGCATTGTCTGAATTTGCTGTCAATCAAAGAGCTGAGCCAATTGAGAATTTCGGTACCCGGGTTCCAAAATTGTAGTTTGGGTTGAGAGGTTTGGCCCTTTAACTAACTCAGAAGCTGAACAATCCACACCGGTAGCATGACAGCAAATATTCTCCTCCATAACCTTTAACATGAAATATGACAATAATGAGTGGAGTATGTTTCCCAGTAAGCGCTTGCTATTTGTCAACTTTTAAGCAGTAGGCTATATGCCGGTGAGGGTCGGTAGCTACTGCCATCGCATTTTATTGCATTCGCTTCTTTCCCACAGAACAAAAAATACAGAGCCTAGGCATAAACCTAACCATTTTAAAATACCTTAAGTCTACCAGTGTTTCCACCAGAGATGGGAGGGGGAATATGTTCCTCCTTTCCAGAAGAAGTCAGGTACCCCCATTCATTTCCATAGAAAATTGTTCAAATCTTGGTGTCTTGCTTAAAAAAAAAACCTTTGCAGCAGTGTTGAAGTTACATAACTAGATCGTGTCCTTTAATCTTTCAATACCTTTTCGTCCTCCTGAACCCGAGGCTCGTAACTTTAACTAGACAATGTCACTTAGGCCTACTTAGGACTTGGTGTTAAACAGTATTGCATCCCCTTTAAGGTTTTTTTTTTTCTTTCTAGCACAATCCCTGCCCACCCAAATTGGTTGTTATTCCAATAGGATGAAATGGAAGCATTTTATGATTTGTATGCCGAAGTGGCGGATGCTGTTGTGTGTTATTCATAGTGTACCGGTATCTCAAATACCCATTTCACACACAGTCATATAACACACGATCTCCTGTGAGTGTGGATGGCTGTATGTACCATTCACTGTATGGACTTACCGTTGCACTGCTTGTACGTGCGCTGTATATTGTATTGATGTATATAACTTATAATTCTCGTGTATCGCTTACCCTTGAGTTGTTGTACGACACTCAATAGTCTTCGAAGAATTCTTTAGATGAGATTCCAAATGAGGCGTTAGAAATCATCAGATAATTTACCATGCTTACTTTAACATGAATTCAATTCTGGTTCGAAATTCTTCTTTGTTACCGCGGGTGTTGGTCTAGCCTATGCGGTTTGTGCAGAGCCAAATACATACAGACGTGGTATCCAATATTGTATTATAATGCAGAACGGTCAACCTTTATGGCGTGCCAAAATAAACAAAATTCAAGGGCCCGTGAATTCACTACTCAATCATTGTTATGTTCTGCAGCGTCGAGTGTCCACCCTCAAAGGAGTAGTTCTTTTAGCTCTGGTTTGGACCAACTTTTGTCAGGATAACCTGCATTGCTAGATCGGTAATGAAAGTCCATGAATATGAAAGAGAACTGGCCAGAGTGTGGATGTTGAAAATTTGGCCCGGTAAGATTGATGGTGATTTGGACTGTTTAGCTGTCAAATGTCCGACGGCGGTTGCCGTTTAGGTGAAGAGGCTAGGGGAAGGTGTACCCTGCTCAAACTTTAAGTCCTTCTGGATCAAAATCTAAAAGGTCATGGTACAAAAATTCTGTATGTCATGCCATCGATGGTTGTCCCGAAATAGCTCCAGGTCTATACTTTGACAAGGCTGCGGGGATCTCGAAAAGGAGCTAATTTAGTGTGTAAGTCAATGGGGAAATTATGGGGGGAATGAGACCCTAATAAAAACGATTTGGGGTCATTCTCTGCCACTATCACCAAATCACCCAAATCATCTGTTTCTGGGTGTGGGAATCAAGGGGGCGAAGCGGCCGGAAGTTTTGATGCTTTAGCATACATGTGGATGATAACAAGTCTTTGGATAGGTATATCATTTATTAGTTTCAGTTAATCCAACTCTTTACTGACTTAACTTGTGACGTGGGCAGGTGGGGGAAGGACAAAATCTAGGAGGCAAATGCCGTTCTAACCCCTTTTTCCACTGCGGCATAGGCCCTTGGTGGGTCCAGGGGCATCCTCTGCCCGGAGCCGTGAGTGCAAGGATATTATGTTGTCAGATTGCTATTTGCGGTTTTTTGTCGTTAAAAATCGGCGAAGTCATGACGCCTAGTTTCAAGGGGAGCAATGTTTTATGACGCTATTTATAAAATGATGATTCGACATGGAATAATGATTTCTCGTGGGAAATAAGAAACTTATTGGAAAAGCTTCAGTCCAAGGTTTCATTCTTGGCCATGGAGATTTTGAAATAATGTAACGGTGAGTGATATTTAAGGTAGGTGGGGTGATTCGTGGACCATTCTCCTTTGCCTGTCGTCGTAATATGTCGAGGGTACCAAATTCCATGAGCTCTTTAAATCGTCGTCCATAGTTGGGCATAGTTGGGCATAGTTGGGCATAGCATGATGAAGGCCTTCAACCATGTTAAAATGTTACACTCGAGTGGCGCGAATGATCCACTTCCCCCTCAGCAGCCTCTTAGGCAAGACAATAACAGAAGAAAAACTGTCGTGTAGCAAATATTGCTTTCCAAAATTAGCAGTGATTTATGGACGTTTAAAATGGTAACTAATACGTCTTTTGACTGGCTTTTTTCTGTACTTGCGGCAAGGGGCTTTTGAGAAGTTATATAAGCTTTTTTTCTTCTTCCTACTTAAGCCCAATCTATTGAGTGGACTTATTTCGAGGTAGGTTGGCCAACATGGTCGCAAACTATTGGAATTATAGGTAAAGGATGTGGGCTGTGAAACCATTCCCATGACTTTATGTTGTAAACGGATTTTCTTCCACAGAACACTGTAGATTAATATTTTATTTAAACTTATTGTCGGTGGCCATGTTGGAGGTAGTACAGCCAGGATTTAACATCATTGTCGGTAGCCATGTTGGAGGTAGTATAACCAGAATTCTCTTGATCAGTTGGAAATATGCACAGCTTCGGTGACGGACTAACATCTAATTGAATCGCCACCATTAGTTGGTGGAGTGCATGCGGAGCACACAAAAATAGTGAAATTGCAACCCCTCGGACAGCCAGGAATGGTATTTTCCGGGCCTATAGAATCTAAGCAAGCGTTATTTTGAAATTTTGTTTGCAATAAAATGTAAACGTCCGGAAATCCTGCCATTTTGACAAATGAACTTTCCGTAAGTTTTCTAGTCAGTTTAAACGATGTGGTCTCCACCGCCGGCGGACGTTAGTTTTTTCGCAGCTATAAGCTGAGCGAAAAAATTTCTTCCACCCCACGGGCTATCTTTTCTCTAGAAGGTCATGCTTAAGTGATCGTCGAACTGGGTAAGGGATCTCATGGCAGGGGGTTGGGACATCCCCCCCTTTCGAACATTAGTGGCCTTTGCAAGGAACCCTCATGCAAAATGGTACAAGATTTTCGACTTTGATGGGAATACTCTTGAAAGTTGACTTTCGTTCTTAACTGGGATAATATTTCGTTTAAAGTATTGGGAATTTATGGAGTGCCACATTTGCTACCGATTGAGGTAAAATTTCCTTTACAATTTGTATATTTTCAGGAATAACAATAGACCTACTGAGTTTATCAGTGATTGAGGTCCAGCATTGCTGAACCTGAGCATTTCAGTTAGAGGGCCAAAAAATTTTGCCCGTAAAATGGAAATCTACTCGAAAAACAAACTAAGATTGGGGTGGATCTTTTAGTTAAATTTTCATGACAGTCGAAGACACAATCGATGTTGAACCGTTATTTTTACGCACGGTTGCACTTGCGAGTGATGACTCACCTCATCTGCGGGGACTAAGAGCGGAAACTGGCTATTCCCTTTAATATCCTTTACACCCCAAGTTGAGGAGAGACGTAACTCTCTGACTAAACTCTTTGTTTATGTGTTGCACGCACGCACACAAGCATTTATTGTATCCGTTGGGGAGCATTTCCGCAGGGAGTAGGCTACATGCAAACAGCCTATTTCTTTTGTGACCGCTTTTGTAATTCAAAGCCATCCTGCGGTCAGTTTTGTTTACTTCAGTCCGAGAATGTAACGCTGTCCGAGAATGCAACGTTCAGGTCTCGATGTGGACTCGTCTTTGCATGTCAAAATCGGCCCTTTCAGATGGCCGAAAATAGCGTTTCCAGAGGTATTAAAACATGTCGCTTCTTCGCTTACCCCTTCGTAATAAAATGCACGTCGTAAAAATTAATTGAAAACTGAAAAGCGATCAAAAGTTTTAAATTCCTTTGGCCCATAGAACGTTATTCCGCCTGAAAGATTACGGTTTTTAAAGTAAGCGTAGCACCACCATTGGCTGGCGCGGTGCGTACAGAAAATTGTAAAAATCGTGACCCATAAGATGGCCGGAAATGGCTTTTTTTAGGCAGTAGAATGTTACCAGTCGCTGTTTTTATCTTTTGCTTGCAATACTTTTTGGAAATAAATAGCAACGTGATAAGTTATCAGAAAATTAACAAGTAAGGGTTACCACTTCCATTAGATTAAATTGTCCTAAATATTTTTTTGTGAAAAGCTATACGGAATTGAAAGAAGTGTTGCAGAACTTGGTTTAATTTTGAAACGAAACTGACATCACTGAGGGGGCATGAGGAGACATTTGCAGTTACCACTATACCAAGATATATTTGACGACGGACTGATCAACCCAAGGCCCATAAAGAACATTTTATTTTAAATTTTATATTTTATTTCATTTTATTTTACTTATTTATTCATTATTTATTTTACAGGCTGGGCAATACTAGGGGGCAATGCCCTATAAACCCCCTGCGTACGCTACTGCCTTCCAGAACCGTTTTTGTGCGTTCAGGGTGAAGTAATGCACCTCCCTCTTAAATTCCCCATCTATAATCGGAAAAAGCGGAAAATTTGCCAATCACTCTGAAGATATGATTTGCGTCGAAGTTCTATGAAAATGAAATGGTAGCTTATTTTTTCGTGAAGTCACACCGACAAACAGCTTTTATGAGCGAAGTTCGATTATAATATGTTTGTCGATGTGACGGCACGAAATAATTAGTGTAATTTTAATTTTCGTACTCCTGAGATACAAATCATAAATGTACCGCAAAGGGTGGCAAATCTAGGGTTCTTTTTGACCAGAAAAAGAAGAGTTTACTAAAAATATCATGAAAGTAGGAATCGAATCCGATCAGAATTCGTCGCAGTCTGACCGCCGCTTACGTTCGATGACTACCACGCAGTAACAGTTGAATATCACTGACTACAGCTTACACAATATATGTACGCCTGATGACATTTACTCAGTTGCGAAACGAACGATTGAATATCATCCTATTGAAGGAAAACAGTTAACAGTATTAGGCCTAACAGCGCGATGGCCTTCACATTGCAACAAACTAAGTGGGCGAATATTTTCATATAGGTTATGGTTGAATGCCATCTCTTACGAACTTATTGGTTGCACTTTATTGCATTAGGCGACTAGTTTACAGTATTAAGTCTGACAACTCTACACAGTTACGAAGTAATTTGTTTTATATATCATTATATAAGGCGACTATACTTTAGGCTTACAGTGGTCCATCTGGTAACTTTAAAATACATGCCAATGGCTAATTAATGAATTATTCTTTTCTTATGACTTTACGTCCCTAAGTTGCAAATAAAATGGCTATTTTTTATCAAAACACAATACTAAACCGTTTTCCAAAGGTATAGCATATGCAATAAAACTGTCGAAAATCTAGAAAATGGTCACAATTTCCATCAGAACCTATAAAAATTGACCATTTCATTGTTATTGGACAATACCTGATTTTAACTAATTAAATATGCACGAGCATGTATGAGGTGCATAAGCAAATTTCATATCTCTTTCTGTTTGTAATTAGTACTCTTAAAAGGTTGGTTAAAAAAATCACCAACACTGGTCACGTATGTCAAATACCTGAAATTGGTTAAATTTTCCCCAATATGTGTTACTTGTTTATTTGGTTACCCCACAGGCTGGTTACCCAATTAAGTGATAAAAAAATCCCTTTGGAAAACCTATTAATCAACAACTATTGGGTAAACTTTAACCATTTTCAGGTATTTGACATACGTGACCATTGTTGGTAAATTTTTTAACCAACTTTTTCAGAGTGTATAATCATTTGTTTGAAACCAATATTTGAACTTTAGACGTTGACTTTCAAATCAAGGACGTCGTAGCAATGAACTTTGACAGCGTTCTCATATTTATCCTCTTGAAGAACTTTGATAAGAACTGAAGCTGATTTCTCGGGTGGAAGGAAGCAAGATTCACTAGATATTCTGTTAAGTCTTGCTCGAAATTCAGCATCGTTGGTTTTCAATGCATCTGTGAACATCTTAGTGTCCATTGAACCCGGATCATACGTTAATATTCTAAAGTTTGGGTGTTCAATCGCCATAACGGAAAAGAACATGTCTCGCCCGGATTTTGCTGCACAGTACAAATGCATCGATTTTTGAGGTCGAGATCCAGATACAGACGATATTTGAACGATTGTTTTTCGAAGACTGCTACTCTGACATCCATTTGTACATTTCAAAAAGAGTGATGTCATGACAATTGGCGCCGTCATGTGTAGAAGGAAAAACTTTTGAATGTATTCGACATTATTTAATTCACGCGCATTCTTCGTGATGATGCCCAGCGATGCAGCATTATGTATGATGATTGCATGAGAAAATCTCGAGACATCACCAATGGTCCCAAAAATGTTTCTATTCATCTCATTTATACTTTGTTCATTGGATAAGTCCGTCAATACACACTTTACTTCCACTTTATCGGCAAAATTCCTTTTAATCTGGAGAGCAGTTTTTTCAAGACCTTCATATGTCCTTGCAGTAAGATACACGAGAGAACCTGGCCCTACTTCTTTAACCAATTGAAAGGCAGTTGATTGCCCGAAGCCTCGACTTGCACCTGTGATAATCGCAAGCGTTGGAACATTTAAAGTTGCCATAATTGTCTTCAAGTTCGAGAAATGGGCTCGGAGATATTCTGTTTAAAAAAAGAAATAAATGAAAAGGGCGTAATTTACCGACTATTCGATGGACATATGGAAACATTTCTTGAATAAATGTACTCAGTTCAATTCACATGGTTTTGTCTGAAATGAATATTGCCTTTTAATGACAGAAACCCTTTCCCCTCGCACACCAATAGTTAGAATATAACACAATTAATCGAACTTTTGCCTATAGAGGGACAAATGTCAAGATATTTTGACAACCTGTCAATAATGTTTCGGAGGAGTATTTTCCATCCAAAAACTACCAAGAATTAAGTTACTTGATGATTATATGACTGGCGAATGTTGGCGACCTACGATGCATTTGAATTCCCAAATATTTTTTCACGTTTAAGACTAACCGAAAGTGACTATCCGTTTAGTCGGTCTCCCCACGATTCTCTGCCCTTACTCACGTGCAACATGTCACCATTTGGGGAATACATGCATAATCATTTTGTACAGGTAAGGGAAGTATTGTAAACAACTTCAAAAAGGACTTAGTGAATATATGATATGCTTAACATACACTTTCTTAGGCCGTGGGAATTCACATTTGGACCGGGCAATATGGTCAGGTTTCTTTTCTGAAAAATACGCACCGACTGCACTCTAAAAAATATTTAAACGATTTTGTTTAAAAATTAGGATACTCACGAAAATGAGTATTTCTACTCGAAATAAGTGAGTAATTCAACTGAATTTGTGCAAAATTTTACACAAATTGAGTTGAAGTACTCACTTATTTCGAGTAGAAATAGTCATTTTCGAGAGTATCCTAATTTTTAAACAAAATCGTTTAAATATTTTTTAGAGTGTGGTTTTCCCCTCCAGCTTTGTCCCTTATGTTTAATGCCTCCAGTGAACATTACAAGGCCCTACATGCCTGAGTAGTGGGAACCAATTTATTTGAAAATCGGACTTCCGCTACGTCTTCTTAAAAATTTTATTGAACAAAGGGACCATCTTTGAGGTGTTTCTGTGGCCCTGAAAATCGCCCATTAAATACACTTTGTGTCTCGGTCTAGAGAATTTTCCGTTGATATAGAACCCGAGGCCTGTTTAGTTTTTTACTTAAATGTGGTTTTCTTTCAGCATTTATTAATGGTTTGCCTAATATCATACGCAGATCCATTGTGTCTCTTGTCCTTAGATCGATATATTCATCCATATTAACAGTGAACAAACATAATATTTACGAATAAGGGTGTCTTTAATGTGCTAGTAAAACCCAGTTGTTGGATCTCTATCGAGTGCTTATCACAGCTACCATTTGGAACAATGAGAATATACGCATGTAACTAGCAAATGGACAATGTATTCGTAGATCAATCATTTCATGCTGCCGGTTATATTGCCTACAGCTTGTACGAAGTGCAGAATAATTATTCAAAACGACTGGTTTTGCTAAATAGATGCTGGTTTTAAAATACTTTCAAGTAATATATAAGGGATCGAGCACTTGGCTCACATCTGAGTGAGGTGGTCAGATAAATCAAAAATAAATCATGGCAAATTACAATTACTGTAGCCCTCATAAATTTTGAGGCTTTTGAAATGGTGGTGGAGGGGGGGGGGGTGAGGTAGGCCCTTTACGACCCTGTAGCTACGCCACTGACCAATGGTGAAGTGAAAGGCGAATTCCTCAAGAAAATACAGGCCTAGCAGACTTCATAAACATACCGAGAAACACCCGTAAATCCTAGTACAACTTCAGTGAAGTGCAAAGATAGAGGGCTGGAGAATTGGCGTTTTATGCGTCCTGAGTTGAAGCTTCTTCTCCTGTCCAAGTATTCGCTCCACTGTGGAACGAACTGCAATGTTAAGACCAATGCACTTGGTCCCTCTATTAGAAAATGTTCGGGTATTTTGAAAATGCATTATGTTTACACCCCTGTGGGAAAGAAGCATAAATGTCAATGGTCACACTGAAAGGAGCTATATATTGCGGTACCGTGTCATCAGTGACACCCCATTGCAAATGTAACAGTGCGTTTGCCGTAACAAAATATTATTCTTATTTCACATATTCAACGATGCACTGCTGTTATAGACGCCATGTTATATACATAGCCTAGATTTACATACTCACCAATACCCAGTAGTATAAGCTCCGATCCGTGTCAGTAGCCTACTTCGAATTCTGTTTGTACAAAAGCGAGAAATTTGGACCTTTTAACTAGCCGCTTGTTCCCCGATACTCGACGTAAAATATCAAACACCCTTTAATAGTTCAGGGTTCAGTTTTTTGGAACTGTGTATATGCACTGAACCGTTGTGCCAGTAAATGTGACCTTCGCCGGCAGCAATGCCAACTACTTCGCTGCAATTGTACCGAACTGCAGGCATATTGTGACCAGCAATAGCTCACCTTAGACCTTATTTAACTGTCCGGTAAGTACACTCTAAAAATGTTTTACACAAGTTGTGTAAAAAACTACTCAACCTATGTGTAACTAGTGCACATAGCTAACGTTGGGTAAAAATGACACAACGTTGTGTAAAAAAAAATTACTCAATTGTTGTGTAAATTGTACCATTTGCTGTGTAGAAGTGACACATCGTTGTGTAAATAAAATTACTCAATTGTTGTGTAAATTCTACCATTTGCTGTAGAAATCACCCATCGTTGTGTAAAAAAATTACCCAATTGTTGTGTAAATTGTACATTTGCTGTGTAAAAATGACACATCGTTGTGTAAAACATTTCTCAATTGTTGTGTAAATACTTCCATTTGCTGTGTAGAAATGACACAACGTTGTGTAAACAAAAACTCAATTGTTGGGTAAATACTACTAATCCCTGTGTTAAAAATGCACAACATTGTGTCAAAAAATACACAACAGTTGTGTTAAAACTGCATTTAGTTGGGCACAATCCCTGCTTGATAACACAACGTTGTGTCAACAAATTGACAAAACAGTTGTGTTAAAACTACATTAAGTTGTACATAACCACTATTGGGTTACACAGCAAGGTGTCAACAAAGTTGCACACTGGTTGGGTGAAAAGGACAACTTAGTTGTGTAAAACCGCAGAGGGATAATACAATGTTGTGTCAACAAATCTACATTATAGTCTTGTCAAAACTACATTTAGTTGCAAATAACCTCAATAGGCTGAAATAGCATCATGTTAAGTAAAATGCACACCAGCTGCTACTGTCTATGCCAGTTGATATTTTGTCAAACAATGAAAATGATATATATTGAATTATAAGGTATGCAGCTTGATGTTACCAGTTGTTTAAGAAGTTTCACAAGTATAACTCACAAAAACCAAAAGGAAAGATGTTATAATTCTGGATGGATGAACAATTTATTTACACTTCATACCCACATTAAAGTAAAATACATACTTTGTATTCGGTGCAGTTTTTTATTACTTACACCTCTAGCGGATTGACTTCCAGTATTTGTTACTTTTTTAAAGGCAGTCGAGACAGCAATCCAGCTAATTAGCACACGTCAGAAAAAATAGAACAAAAATCTCAAAATATCACAGGAAAGAACGGTATTTAAACCATGTGACAAGTATCTATGTAAAAATGTAGTGTATCATTAAATATATTTTGACAATTTTCACATCATAATATACACTGTATCATAATTTATATTTTAACTTTACTCATCATAAACCTTCCTCTTTTCACATGATGTACCATTCATTGGTATCTCAACAGATACAAGTCTCACAGTATTAACTTCATTGCAACAGTTTTCTGGACTAGAGAAAATGCAATTTTTTTCAGCAAAGCACATTAAATAACTTAAAGAAGACTATAGTTTGACAGAATATATTAACCCTTTTGCTCCAGCAGCTCTTTTTCCCTTCTGAAGTAATTGTTTACCAGAATACAGTTCATTTAAGAGGTCTTTCAGGTTATAAGAGACCTTAATTTTGTGTACGTAGAATGAAAGCTTTTGAATATTTGTCAGTTTAATACAAAGAATTCCACACAGATGCAGGAGTATACAGCCTCAACTATACCGTAACTAATAAAGAAATTTTTGGTTACAGTAGTGTAAAGTTATTATACAACTGCGGTGCAGAATTAAGTTCAGAAAAAATGTAAAAGAAAAATCTGATTGGATTGCCACAGTAAAATAACAAAGACTTCAAGAATTTCCTTTGAAACAAATTTACATTGAAGTATTATTGAAACTTTGAAAGAATCTGAAACCAGTGCAAAGGGACACTGCAACCAGCTTGTCTTCAGTTGAGGAGGAAAGCTACCTTTCTATGAAACTGTTTATATTTTCTCAAAATCTGGTCTTTCACAAGTTCCTACAAAATAGGTAATGAACAAGCTTTGAACCGATATATGTTCAAATAAATATCCATTTGGAGCAGAAGATGGACCACACTATATTAGAAGTACCAAAGTGCTACGCTTTTTGTCAGCACCAATCCTGGAGTAAATGTGGAGTCACATTTTCAAAGAACAATCACTTGAACAGATAGGTCATATCGGTAGAGTAGAGGAATGCAAAATTGAGTTACTTGAATGAAGTTGAGGAATTCAGGCTTTGAACTGAATCAACTGAGTCAGTAAATTTGCGAACTTCCACGATTCCTCATGGGAAATTCACGTCCCCGCTCATGCTCTTGTTTACCAAGACACTGATACAAGTTTGTTATGACCTGCAGGTAGAGAAAAATAGATAAATGTTAGACGGAATTCATAAAAGTGCAAAAACATAACACTTTTCAGCAAAAGAGTGATTGCTTCAGATATGTGCCATGCCAATAGTGTAATTTACAGGGAATGATAGTAAAATTGACAAGGACGAAACTTCCGAACAGTTGCCAATATGTGCACTGCACCAGACTTTGGTAGAGGGTTGGGGAACATTTAAGCATTCCGAGGATGCTTTTTTCACCAAATTTGCACAGCCCCAGAAATCTGTCAGCATGCATGAAAGAGTTACCACATTTAAAGTTTGGCATTCGGTCAGTTCAGAAGAACAGAGCAAATTGGCATAACATACAGTACACAAACCTTATAGTTCAAACACATTAAAAGTAATAAAAATGAACATAATGCACACCAGGAGAATTATTACACTGTGCAATTTTTCTATCATCACCACCATGATGCAGAAAAATGTGCAATCTCACATATCATACTCACTTCTGAGGCCTTCAGTTTAAGAATTTCCAGGAGTGCTGCAAATCACACTCCTCAGGGAATTAAAACTCCTGAGTGTGGTAGGTATCCTGTTCAATTAACTTCAACAAATTAAACACTCTCCATTTAGGTGAGCAAAAAATCACACTCCTAACAATGATTTGAAGTAAGTGATGGTGTGCAATCACACAGGCATGCCTAAAAAATCAATGCCTGCTCACTGAATTGCACTTCATCTAGGTAGTCTTCCTACAATTCTCAGCTCCCCCACCCCCCCCCCCCCATTGAAATCATGAGCCCAGTTCTTTCTATAAAGTTCATTTTGAGACAACCAGAAGGTGGGAAGTGACCACAGACTTCCTCTTCCTTTTATGACTGGTGCAACTTAAGTCTGCAGGACGTTTATAATCTAGATCCCTGGCCCAAATCAAAGTTTCCCAGGGTTCTGGGTTGTCAATTTGGCCTCATAGGCTAAAAGCATAAAGCCGCAATCACATAATTATGCATTCTGATATGATTGTAACTTGAGTCTGCATGTTTTAATCGAAACTGTCTCTAATTTTGTGGCCAGAAAGAACCTTAAGTTTACCAACCTTTGTAAATATGATCCAAATCCAACCCAAATTTGTTTTAGGGTGGCTGTGACTGAACAGCATAGTTTCTAATTTACAAGTAATAACTCGAGTCCGCTTGACTAGAATCTAGAGCTCTGCAGACCACTCAGCTACTCTATGATGTTACATTTACAAGTACTGACTCTTTTGCAGCCCCAATAATAAGACACTTATAAATGCTTACCAATATATGTGTGCACCTTGTCCAGGGTAGGCATTTGAACAGGCTCCTGGTTTCCCTTACTTTGAAGTCTTCTAAATTTCTACCATGATACAGCACATAAAAAGCATGCCCACTGCTTAAAGAGTTGATTTTCTATGGGAACAAACAAACAACATATACATAAGTCAAAAGCCAGCTGATCCACCTTCATCTGAATAGTCATTATGAATGCATTGGTTTCTCTTATCATAGAAACCAAAAACAAAAAACAAAAGAAAAAAGCAATGAACTGCTAGCGTTACCAGAAAATAACAACTGTACATAAAGTTGGAAACTTTTTTGTACAACTTCTGATTGATCTGAGTTTTAACCCTTTGTTGATGTGTGCCAATAATCACACTCCTCACAGTGATTGGAGTTGAGTGGTCGTGTGTGATACTATAGCTCTTTCATGCCTCAAAATTTAACGTCCGTTACTAGTGCCGCCGAATAACTGGTACGTACTGATCGCTGGTGGGAAGCTTCAAAATTCAAGTTCTGCTCCTCTCAATAGTTCATCATTTGGGGGCATAACACTGTGACTATCACTTGCTTCAAATTACTGTGCAAAGTGAATTTTGTGCACACTACTCTAGTCAAAGAATAGGAAATGACTCATTAATGTTTCTACAATCCTCAGGCTTACCAATCAAAATGTCGGACAGCATGCGGCAGACCAAAATGTTCCACACCAAAGCTTCCCCACTCTTTGTCAAAACATCCTCATGTGGAAATGTACTGTATATGGTATACATTCTACCATGAATGTGCTGGTTGGTTGTAATGTTGTGAATTAAGAAAGGAAAAGAAAACTTGTCAACAGTTACTGTAAAACAAATGTAATAATATACAATTACTACAGTAATTTCTACAATTGACACAGGCCCCTACTACAACAAGTAAGCCTAAGTATGTTACAGCTAAAACAATAACCAGTGTACATGTGGCCCTAAACAACAGCTGGGGACAATTACTGCCTTACTTACCTTTATTGGGCCCCATTTTGTCAGAATTGACTAATCTCCATGATATAGCTGAACATTATTCACCTCGCATCACCTATGGAAAAAATATTCTTCAATAGGCCTAGTATACTTGGAGCTTTCATTACTCTTCAAAACCATGTCAATGAATGCCTGTTTTTATCGCAGATATATTTTAAACACAGGTATTCGCCATAAAATGGTGACAATTCACCTGTAAAATTAAAATTCTCCAGTCAGTTACAATCTAGAAAACTGAACAACTAGGCCTAATCAAAAATCAGTTCAAATACTGTACTGTAGGCCTATGTCTGATTGTCTGTAACGCTACACTTTAGCTACTTTGTTTGTTCACTTTTTCCAGTCCTTCCGACCCTCTGGCAAAGGGCCGTTCGGCAAAACCAAACTTGGAACTGCTTCTCAAGGAAATACTGTTTAGGCCTAGGCCCTACATTATTGTACAGTATAAATTTACACCTGTAGGCCTAGGCCTAAGTTGTAACAAAAGCACTGTATTACTTTTATTTAGTGTAGGCTATATACAGTGGTAATTTAGGCTACAGTACTTTTGCCATAGCCTAGCCTAACGTTAGCCCTACTGTGTGCCGCTACGGCTTCCAGCATGTCTTTGCTTGATCCTCAACGAACAAAATAACTGAAAAGTCTAACTTCTCACCCAATCTTCAAAGACCATTTGCAGGGAAGAAAGTTTCACCTTCTGCTTGTCAATTGTATCCACATTTTGAAGAGAATGTTAAGTGTATTGTGTAGGATGATTTCGGCAGTCACGGTGCTGCGCTGGTTCAACGTACGTATATATACGTAGGTATATACACGGATAACATAGACGCGCGCGAAGACTATGTACAGTGGGATTGTGTAGCCTGTGTGCAGTACTGTTACTGCTTGAGTTTGAAATTGAAATGCTGTGAAAAAAATTGTAACCATGAAAATGATCTTTTAATTCTAAATTATAATTTTAAATGTTTTAAAAAATTAAATTCAATTTAAAAATATTTTATAAACTTAAAAAATCTCTTTTAAATTTTTTTTTACACGAATCAATTGTTTTACATTTTTATACCTTTGCAGTGATCACTTCCTTGAACTTAAAACTACACAGAGGTGTGTAAAATTGACTCAACGTTGTGCAAATTGGCAGTTACACATGTGTTGTGTAGAAATTTTTACCCAACATTTTTTAGAGTGTACGATTTGATTCTGTACTCTGTCCCCGATCTTTACATGACTGCGTAATTTAAACAGTAAACTGAGCTCGGCAATTTGGCACCAGCTCAGTTTGTTTTTTCAAACCAGGTACTGGTTTCTCCTATATATACTCTGTGCTGCGTAGAATTAATTTATCTATAGGACCTAACCCTCTCGGATAATTTACATTGAGTATCTTTATGTCTTGCCGTGATGTTGATTCTTGAGAAAGCAACATAGACACCCTAGTAGATCAAAGGGGGTATGGGGTGTAACTGGTATCTGAGTTTGTTTCATGATCTGTGTCCTCAAGTGATCTATTCTTTCATTCTGTTCAGACTGAGTGATAAGCCATTAACACATACTTGACTGGCCTGTTAGCTAATCCCAAATGTTATTTATTACTTTTTGTGTAGTTGAAGATATTTTTCACTGACTGATTGTCAATTAGATGTGAAATGTGACTATATCAAGTGTGCGTGAAGCCTGTTACATTTCATCCCCTGAAGCGATAAGAGGTAATTAGGCAGAGGAAAAAGATGTAACAAAAACTAAGAACTTACTGAACTTTTGATCATGTAATTCCGTTATATGGACAAGTTGCATCGTACGTTGACGGTACGTTGCTTCGTGTTCGATTTCAAATATTTAGACACCCTTCTTAGGTCCAAAGTGTATTGACTGTGGTCTTTTCTTTTTTTCTTCGTATCCATGGTATTTATGGCCTTTATAAATTGGTTTGGTCATTTGACTATTGCTGAAAAATTAAGTTTTGCCCTGCACAGAAAACGTTATATATTTCAGAGTTATGATTTTGCGTCCAACGTTACTAGGACTGATTACCTTTGTTTTTAGGCAGGCCGGGCCGGAGTTGTCCAGCTGTCTTAAGATTCCTCGTGTACTTTCATTTTGTGCTTATCAAAGAAGGAACGCTTGAAGAAAAACACCAGAGAGAAAAATTGAGCCGCACGGGGGACCGAACCCACCATCCTCCGCTTTCCGGGCAGAGTCTGTGACCACTACGCTAGAACAGCTCGTGATTCACAGAAGCGACAACAGGCTGGGTAGGCGGGGTATTTATAGCCTGTTGTCGCTTCTGTGAATCACGAGCTGTTCTAGCGTAGTGGTCACAGACTCTGCCCGGAAAGCGGAGGATGGTGGGTTCGGTCCTTCGTGCGGCTCAATTTTTCTCTCTGGTGTTTTTCTTCAAGCGTTCCCTTTTTTGATAAGAGTTTATACTCTACCTTGGATCGGTAAAAAATTCGTGATCGATATATCACTACAACACTTTCGACCTACACATTCTAACTTCGATCCACCAACTTCGACCTACTATATATATATATATATATATATATATATATATATATATATATATATATATATATATATATATATATATATATATGTATATACATATATCAATGTTGCATGACTTCTCAGCAATCTTGCCAAATCTTCTGTGTCTTATATCGTCTGGAACAAAGCTTCGTACCTGCTGACCTGATGGTTGCAAAAGTGGCCCATTTTCAAGAAAATCGGTCCTTGGCATGTATTGCAAACACACTTGAATACCTTCTCGACTTAAACATATGAAATCGAACTTTTTTGTCAAGAAAATCAAATGACGGTCGCTCACAGATACATAAAGCATGCCAACAGCTATAAATATTATTATTCCAATAACGACAGAATGACCCCTCGCTACTGAACGGAAATTCAAATTCGATACCTGTACAAATAATACGGTAAAATAAGGTATTCCGTTCAGTGCAC
This sequence comes from Holothuria scabra, assembly GCA_037179385.1. Lineage (NCBI taxonomy): Eukaryota > Metazoa > Echinodermata > Holothuroidea > Aspidochirotida > Holothuriidae > Holothuria > Holothuria scabra. The sequence goes on from CM074189.1 coordinate 40,771,406, forward strand.
ATAACCAAAAAACTATGAACTCATTTCCATTCTAGTAAGCAGTGTTCAGTACCACCAAAGCCGAATGTGACGTAGACATCTGGGACTGAGCTAACGAAATGGTAAATTCGTATAGCCATCCGTTGTGTTGTACAACCCACTTCGGCAGCATGGCAGCAAAAACTGCCCTTCACACATCGTCAAAATGAAATATGACAATACCAAATGCAGCAGTTTCCAAGTAGGTTTTTGCTATTGCTCAATTTTTTTACCGGTATATTTTCTATACCAGCCAGTTCATTGCACTTCATGAACGTCATTTCTTTTCCATTTAACAAGGTACGGTAAATAAACCTAAAAATTTACAATAAAAATAAAAATTACACTAACTTCCCTGTGGTTAAAGTCTCATAAAAAATTTTAACATTTCATAAATTACATCGTAGGTCATGGTTGGAACTGTGTGTTTTTTTTTTTTTTTTTTTGGATACAACAATTATCCTTTTCACCAAACTGAACTGAAAAAGCCAGTTGTACCATTCTCTGTACTAACTTTCTTGCACGTCTGTACTGTAAAATGTATGCAATGTATATATGAACCTCATGTAGCGCTTTGCCTTGCAATATACGGTATATATTACCACACTTAGTAGTGGTCGAAGGACTCAAGTTCTTTCACAGCATTTATATTGAGTAACCCTAAAGGCAGGCATTCTCAATGGCTATCGTGGAGTGGCCACCTTGGGAGAATTACACATACATTAGAGAATTTTGTCACCAAAACGGTGGCCATTTACACTTTGACCATGATTTCTGAATCCAGCAGTTTAGGGTGGATGGGGTATTAAGAACAGTTTCTGACCAATTAATTTGGTTCGAGCCGGCCACGGTCCTTTTCCCAGTTGTGGCCCACTGGCTTGTTTTAACTACTCCGTGGCATGTCGTTTCGTTGTTTCTTGAGGAAACAACGTAGACACCCCAGTATATCAAATGCGGTGTGGGTTGTAACTGGTTTCTGGGTTTGCTACATGATCTGTGCCCCAAGCTGCCAAGTTTTATTGTGCTCACTCCGCGTGAAAACCAATCAACGCAAACTTGAATGGCCTGTTAGCTAACCTCAAATGTTACGTACCTTTTTGTGTATTTCAATATATCTGTGTTTGTCGATCAATTAATCAGATGAGAAACCTGCCTACATGAAGTGGACGTGTATAGTTTCATATCCACCTTTACTTGAGCGATAAGAGGTAATCAGTCAGAGAAGGAGAATGTAAAAACAAGTAAAGGGGGAAATTTCATCATGGCTTCCGCTGAGCACCAACCACAATCGCAGTAGGCTCCATTTTTAAAGCTCCTCTGCATGACCCGGACGGCCTGTACTTGAATTTGGCGAGGGAATCCGCACCCTTGAAACTTGGACAAACTTATCCTGTACTTGAAGTCCTTGATTGTTTAACAACTGATAAAAAGCCACATTGTTTCGGAAAACAGGTTCAGTGACTTCCTCCTGTTGCTTGCAGTTTTCTGTCTTTGAAAAATCGGCCAAGTCGCCCACTCTGAAGGGGCAGAATTCTGTAATGTGGATGTAACACCAGTCGGTGTTTCCCCTTTGAAACGGAAATGTGTTTACTTAACCTGGACTCCAAATGTAAATAATGCCCCAAAGTTAATGAAGGTTACAGCAATCAATGTTTCGTTATCCTTTGCTATTATTTCTAAACTTGGCTCAACCCCTGAGAGTCCTCACAGTAGCTACGCAAAAGATTATATTCAACAAATTCATTTTGTAAATATACTTTGTTAAGCTTTGTTAAGATACTAAAGAATCTGTAGAAGATTAATTTGGAACTTCAGTTTCTGTGTACAGGATTCTTTTGGTCAGAGGTCTCAGCGTGCGGGGAGGGGTTATTAAATTAGATGAGTTACTTCCTATTTTATATTCATATTTTGTTTACATTTATTCAAAACTAAAGTGGAAATCCAGAAAGTTTGAGCCATCAGCTTCCTACAATTTGTGCCACCAGACCTATTAACATTTTCTTTTTGCACCTGGCCTGTGTGCGTGCAGGGTCTTACCGAACACTGAGGGTGGGAGGGGGACGAGTACATCTTAGTTTTGCATTTCTGTTTTAGTTTTGTTTCTTTGGAAAAGTTATTTCACTCCAAGAGCAAAAAGGATGGCAATCTTTCTGGGCCAAGTTCCTCACATTGTGGATAGTCAAGCAAAATTTAAGACCGAGTACCTGAGAGAAAAGTTCCTCTACATACTTCCATGAAGATGTTAGGCTGTTGTCTATTTCGCGTTCCAAAAGCAAACCCCGAATACATCATTGATCTCAAGATAGCTGAACAGGGATTTTATTGTTATATTCTGCATAACTAATGACCGACTATTAAGACTTGGTACTTTTCTAAAGTCACACGACTTCATAAAGACTGGTGTATTTTGAATGGCTTTTATCTGAAGTGGCAATCTTGTGCTTTGTAAGAGGATATGTTATTTTCATCCTGGGGTAGTTTTCTCTCTTTAGGTTAACACAATCTATAAAGAGGATACATTCGAAAAAAATTTATTTTGACCAAGACATTCGTGTCCGGCCCAGTCAGAGTCTCGTCACTGTTATGATATAAATGGAAAGTAAATAAACATTTATTTCTATCATTGAACATCGTTAAGTAATATTTTACATTGTCGGCAGCCATGCTGCAAGTGGCATTACCCACAATTTCCTAAATTAGTAAGGGGTAGGCAGATTTTTAATGTGTTACATATAGATTTTCGAATTGACAAGTAACTATATCTGGGCGAAGCCCCCCTATTACTCTATTACTTATTGTGAAGAGCACAGAAGAGTTTTGAAGAAAAATTCTGAAGGATCTAGAAAGTCTTAGTTTTAACATTTCATTTGCAGTCACTTCAAGAAACCACCAAACGACGAAATTATCAGACAAACTGTATCACTACTCCTTTTCGGGCAAGAGTTTAGTTTTTCACCTTACATATTACCGCCTGTTCACATATGTAGGTTGAAAACACCCTAGAACCTCTATGCACTGTTCGCTCGAACATTGTGCCATTCCGGGCAGAGTGTTACGTACGACTCTAAAGTGTGCCTTAAGAAAACTGTTTTGATATAAAGGCTACGTTTCTTTTTGGCGAATATTCGTAACTTTCATTTTTTCTGAAAATTTTATAATATTATTCTTAGGATAATGTTGTAAGTTTCAAATAACATTTTGGTAAAGATTTTACTGTCATTTATATTAATATGACTTTTAAATGCAGGCATGGATGCAAGGTTGGGGGATTTTACCGCTTCAGCCATCCCTTTCTCACCACAACAACAATAAAACATACAAGAAATTAGCAGTGCAACTCGCTCGCTCCCCTGCTTTCTCTTAGGTCAGCGCCCCCCCCCCCCTTGGAATGTTAGTATTCGCGCCTGAAATGTGATATTGGTAAGATACCCTAACTTTACTTGGCAGTAAAATAGCAGGCTTTCCTTGGTGGGAAAATCGTGTAGAATTTTCAAAATTCTGCACGATTTTTGTCAATATCTTTAACTGTTCTCGTGATATACCTCTTCGAAGTGTGACTGAAGCAACTTGTTGCTTATGCAAAAATATTGATGTGAAATGTTGCACAGAGTTGACCAGTGGCATATGCAGAATTCCTTTAAAGGGGGGGGGGACGTTATGCTGAGGGGTCGCTGGCCTTGGAAAGGGGTCTTAGTGGGGAAGGTATCCCCTCCACTTAAGATTTTTTTTTTTTTGAAAATTTAGATGTCCTCCCATGCAATCTGATATGCACGATACCTTTTGAAGTTAAGTTTGTTACAGAACTTTTTTGGGGAACTAAATTAATGAGTTATCAGTGATAATTCCCTGACGAGGGTCTAAGGGTAAGCTTCTCATCTCCCTTTTGGAAATTTTGAAAACTTGGGTGTCCTCACATGCGATCCGATGCTGTGTATGTATACGTTTTGAAGAAACATTTTGGAGTGTTACAAAATGTGCGTATTTTTCGGATGGGATGTGATCACGGAGAGGCGTTGGGTAGACAATCCCTCCACTTTGGGGATTTTTGAGAAATGACATGTCCCTACAAGCAATCTGGTGCCACATACGCTCCCTTCTGAAGAAAAGTACATATTTTTAGCATGGAAAATAAGCATTCAAGTGAAGGCCATGGCCAACCCCCCGGCGTGCGCTAAATGTGTTGACATTTCTTTAGTTAACCCAATTTTAATTATTTTTTAACTTGGTATCAGGTATTTTATGGTTTGATTAGTGGTATTGATTCCCAACACACAACTTCAACTTTCAAAATATAACCTTCAGAATATATACTAATGTTACAACAGCACTGTGCGTTAAAATGGATACTACGAAGATATCACAAAATTTGCATATTGGGCTGATGTTTATGCATGAATTAGTGTAAATCTTAACTCATCTTGTAAAATGATCAAATTTCGACGGATTTCCTCGAGAATTGGTGCTATTTTCTTGGCTTCAATTAAATACCATTCCCACTTACTTGGTCCCTCCCCCACCCCCCCTCCTCACTTATGACAAAGAATAAATACCCTCTTTGGAGAACACCCTTTGGCTGTCTGGTTACAGTCAACAGTCCATTAAAAATAACAGAAGTTTTCAATACTGACGGATGTAATAATGCTGAAGGCATTTTCTGAAAGTTGCAACAGATTATTTTGTAAGAACTATGGTAATGAATTCCACAGAGAAATAGACCTGTACCTGAGACTACGTCGGCTACGAGATTTACGATTATTAGTAAGCTTGTCTACAAGGGGCGTGGCATAATTTGAATAAAATTATTAAATATGCATAGAAAGAGGAAAGCGAGCCAGGAAGAAGATTATTTAGACAACGGTATGTGAAAGTAGCTATGTTTCAGGATAATTATGAGGTCGTCTAACTAAAAAGAATTATTAGGATTTGTCTTGGTTGTGCCAGACCAATCGACGAGCAGTAGGAAAGATGGGTCAATACAAGGCTTAGATAAAGAGATCGCATAATTTTATGAGGTAGTATGTGCTTTAATTTTGACAAAATTCCAATACCTTTAGAAATCTGATTTGAAATATGACAACCACGGTTTTCCCATGAGAGATTTGCATCCATATGAACACCCAAAAAATTTGTACTATCAACTCTGTCTAGATGAATACCGTTCATAATAACATCTGCATCAGTATTAACCTTGCCGTAATTGAACATGATATAGTGCGTCTTTTCCACATTAATAGACGACTTGTTTTGGAGCAAGCCAGTCATAAAAAAAAAAATTGAAGCTCATTACAAACAGCTTTCTCCAAACTATTTAAACTACTTTCAGTGAAAAATATGTTTGTGTCGTCGGCAAAAAGAATTAAGGAACATTTCTTCGAGACTGTACAAATATCATTTACATACAAAATAAAAAGCAGAGGTCCTAGGATGGAGCCTTGGGGGACGCCACATTTTACAGTGAGATTGTCTAAACATGTTCCATTTACAGTTGTGAACTGCTCCATATTAGACAGGTAGCTAGAAAACCCGGAATGGGCTGAACCTCTTATTCCGTGATGTGTGATTTTATGTGACAAAACGCTATGATCTATCGTGTCAAAGGCTTTGGAAAGGTCGAGAAAAACCCCGATGCAATATTTATTACTAAAGCACTGTAAAACTTATCAATAGTATCAGCCAGGGCCAGTTCAGTTGAGTGACAAGGCCTAAAACCATATCGATTCTCATGTAAAATACCAAACCTACTCAAAAATGTGTTCATTCTATTGAACGTTAATCTTTCAAGGATTTTCGAAAAGCATGGTAGGATTGATACCGGACTATTATTGAAAATAGAGTTGGCATTCTCTTTCTTAAAAAGGGGAATAACTTTGGCTAGTTTAAGTTTATCTGGAAAATTCCAGTTCTGAGAAATTAGTTGAAGATGTGGCAAAGAGGCCGCAAAATGTAGGATAACTTTCCTTACAATATTTGGTCTAAGATAATCGACACCAGCTGCTTTTCGTGGGTCTAGAGAACCAGTTGCTATCTTTTCTACCTCCTCCTCAGTTGTAGTAAAAAGAAAAAGAGAACTTGGATTTAGACCACCAAGGTAATTATCAGGAAGTGTAACAGAGTGAATTTTTGCCGCTAAAGAAGAACCCAAGTTTACGAATGATCATTGGAGCTGTTGGCGATTTCGTGTTTATTAGTAACAGTATTTTCGCTAATTGAAAAGGTTTCAGGTAAATTTGCTTTATTATTATTATTATTATTTTTATTATTATTCTTTTTATTATTATTATTATTATTATTATTATTATTGTTATTGTTATTGTTATTGTTGTTGTTGTTGTTGTTGTTGTTGTTGTTGTTGTTGTTGTTGTTGTTGTTGTTGTTGTTGTTGTTGTTGTTGTTGTTGTTGTTGTTGTTGTTGTTGTTATTATTATTATTATTATTATTATTATTATTATTATTATTATTATTATTATTATTATTATTATTTTTATTTCAAATCTCGTTCACAATTTTCCAAGTCCCCTTCAGGTCATTCCTATTCTTCTGAAATTTATCAAAATAAAAGTTCTTCTTTGCAATACGAATGGCATGGTTAAGTTTATTTCAAAATTTCGTTTCAAAATTTATTTATTTTCACTAGATGGGTTTCTTAAAAATTGCCTGTAAAGTTTATCCTTTCTCTTCATGGAAGAAATTATCCCTGAAGTGATCGATGGCGACCTTTTGTTTTAAACTGACTTTTACCTTTAACATGTATCATAGGAAAACATTCATCATGAATACTGTATCTTTGAACAAATCATAAAAACTATCGAACGCCGATTTTTTTATTATTCTTAGTTAGTACAGTACATGTAGCCAATTTGCGGCAGAAATGCGTGAAACAAAAAAGCGAACTCGATTTTCTGAAAAACTTTGAATACTTAAATCACGATTACCCTCGGGAATTTTTCACTTGAAAGAAGTTTAATAAATATCGGAAAGTGATCACTTATATCAGTCACTAATACACTAGCTCTTAAATTATCACTGGCATCACAAATAAACGCGAATTTAGCATTACAACAGTGGCCTAGTTATAGTCTAGCCCAAGTGCCAGTATTTCTTATAACAGGAATGAGACGTTTCATCCAAGTTGTGTTTAAGTGTAAAACCGTTTATAGTTTATAGGCCCAGTCGGGGCATTGGTTCATAATCGTGGACAGACTCCTTATTGGAGGAGTGAGCCAAATTAGAAACCGACTAAATTTTGAACTGTGAGTGTTTGATACTTAATACAGTTGTAATTGTGTTAGAGGTCTAATTTCTTTGTAAGTCAACCATTCATATGTGTTTTCAAGGAGAATACAATGATTAAAATTATCAATCACCCTTCTAGATACAGTTAACCCTACGCCTGAATTTCCTCTCTTGGTATGCACCAGATTGCGTCATTTCAAGTTGAAAAATTACAAAGCTTCCTACCATGGGAGGGGACCCGTCTCATGCCCACCCCCTTCTGCTACTCCATGGCCTCGTCCACAACAATTTCCTCGCCACATGCTCGAATTTCAAAAACGCACCCTCCCTTGAAAAAAGATGGTGACGGCCCTGGATGTTTATGCACGAATAAGTGTAAATCTTAACTCATCCTGTAAAATGATCAAATTTGGACGGATTTCCTCGAGAGGTGAGCCTTTCTCATTAAAGTAATAATGAGTGAAACAGCTTTTCAAAATAGTTATAGGAACATATAAATCACAGTTCATTTGTTGTGCCATGTGTGATAAAAGAAACACAATCGGAGAGGAAACCAGGACTTAAGAGACTGCGGCAATTATACCAGAAGACTAGTGCACAGAATATTTGGAAATATCGGTAAACCTTAAATAGCGGTGCATAACTTTTTCTTAGCTGGTAGAATTCTTGCAGTCGTTTCGATGGATGTTTACACCTACATTCTTCAGTTCATCTGTGTCTTCGTAATTTTCAATACCTGCTTTAACATCACAGTTAAGAAGCCAGTATTTCCCAACTTTCGTCCTACTAACTTTACATTGCTTCCTCCCCTTGCCGTTTGAATTTGTTTCCTCTCCTTAATGTTCTAACTTTGTCTATTAAGTCTTCAAATTTTCTGTGAGGGGTATTTTTTTTCTTACCCCTCAGTCCTTATTAAATGTATCACTAACAATGAAAGAAACGGCATTGTACCTTCTGTAGAGGAAAAGTATTTTACTATCGAACGCATATAAAACTGTTTACAACTGCGATTCTTAATGTGACTCTTTTTTAAATTCAAAGTTGACTTAATAAAAAAGGGACATGGCTCCTCATTTTTAAGGTTTTGAATTCAATCATTAAAAATGCCTTTTAAAAAATGTACGAATGTCACGTTGCAAGATGGTTGTTGAAAAATTTTTAGGAAAGATTTATTTCAAGATTCTTTTTACACTTTATGGGCAATAAAACCAGGAGTAAAAAACAGGTTAAAAAAAAGAATAAGAGGGGGCAGTGTTGAAGGTGAAATAATTTTAACAAGTTTTCTGTAAACCCTTGGGTGCCTTGTATTGCTGTAAAAGTTGGACCACGTAGATTTTCAGCATACTTTGGCACTCCTTAAACAGCGGGCCAAGTATAGCACATGCTGAATTGTTGAGGAATAAAATATTGCTTAACATAAGGCAAACTATCATAATTTCTCCCACTGTATAGAAATTGCCCAATAAATTGAGCGAAGTTTGCTCAAAACTTGGCCTGCATGGGCTATGTTTCTCCAACATTGCGTATTTGTTGCTCAGCTGTTCTTGAAGGAAGACGACTATTCGTAATTATAGGTGCTTTGACACATCAAAAAAAGGGATTTTGATTGATTTTGTTCAGGAAAAAAATGAAAACTGAACACACATGAATGCTTGTAGTTGTAACATATCAATCAACTGTAAATATCTTAAAACTTTTTACCCATGTAACTAAACTATCAACCATTTATGGCAATGTTTTGCTAACGGTTTGCTAAAGCGTCCTGGATTTCCGTTAGTTCCTTCAATTTTGGGTTAATTATGAAATTGTACTTCCATGACACGTTTTATCTTTCGAAAGCAGTTGAAAGAAATAGGATATTCCGCAATTCAAGTCTTGCGCAGTTTATTCGTTTTACAAGCGAGATTGATTTATTGAGCAGGCGGTCTGTGAATGAATCAAACTCGTTTAGAGCTATTGATCTCAAAATACCTGAACCGGTAGGGATTTTTATAATAGATTTGAGATTAAGAGTAGTCAACTCGTTATGGCTAAAACTTGCTAGTCGTATTTAGCGTCGTGAATAATTGGAATTGCTAAATACTGGTACATTTGATCGATAAGTATAGGTCATGAGATCCATCAACTATTGATTTTGGCACAGGCGCGTAGCCAGGATTGTGTCATGGGAGGTTGGTGTCATGGGGGGTTTGGGGCACGATATGAGAGAAAAGTCTAAGGATGGAGAGAACAAAAACCGCTATTAAAGTGCTTTTACATTGCAAGGTGGATCATGGGGGGGGGGGGTGTTCTCCCCCCCCCCCCCGCCGCTACGCCACTGGCACTCGAGGCGGTGCACCGCTGGTGATGCAAACGTACACCGTTGGGATGCAAACGTGCATCGTTGGATGAGAAAACGTAACTCGGGAAAAGAGAGTGAATTACAGTCCAGTCAAAGTCATCGTTATCATATTCTTTCAAAGGCCGTTTAAAACAAAAGTTGCCCTTTTCGCGATCCATAGGCATGTTCTACAAGGGACTGTTCAATATTTACAGTAGATTGGGATTTACATTGCCTAGTGTATACTGCACAATAACACTTCCTCGATTACGTACGTGTGAAGATCTTTGACCCGAACAATGCAAACACAACATATGTCAGCGTATCGCCTCCGCAACGGTACTGTATTCAAGGTACTTGTTAAATTTAATATGGCGATGAACACCCTGTTCGTTTTCTTGAGTTTTACGTTGCCACTTTGCAAATTGTAACATTTTGGTTTAATCTAGCGGCAATCCCGGCCGTACGGCCCTTTGATCACTGGATCCCTTTCACGTGTTGGTGACTGTCATTTTTCTTATAATCAGCACGTCCCAGGCCTATACTTATGTATGTCTTGATGGATATGTCGTTAGCTCATTTTTGGGCATGATTTTGTATAAGTAAGTTTATATTTCAAAGTTTCGTCATAGCCGTGAGTACTTTACTGTTCTTCAGTTGTTGTTCGTCGTTTTTTCCATTGTGGTAATCGTACAAAGTCCAGTTATCCAGAAGCCAATTTTCTGCAACAGAATGTAATGTTCTCTACAATTGAACATAAGGCGAATAGTTAGGCGATCGATCCAGGTTTGTCGCATTTTCTCGACCTTGAAAATAGCCATGTTGCAAGTCTGTGATATGTGATACCTAAATTCGAATATCATGTTTAGTCACTTGAACGGCAAATATTGTGAACTTTTCATGTCCAGATCCATATTTATTTATTTTTTTGATATGAAAAAGAGCAACATATTTATAGCATTTTGGTACTTGTTTTTATTCATTTCCCTTTGTTTGGTTTATATGATAAAAGTGATGATTTAATGTGGCAAATTTTCAATATAAAATGAACTTGAAGCAAGCGGGGGTGATTTCAGGGACTCACATTGTTGACCAATGTATTCATTTATAATGTACCACCAATTTTATGCAACTTAGCCTGATATATTGATAGGCCTACCATATGAGTATACTGGGCAATGGTATTTTTAAAAAGCTTTTATGCATAAGGGACAAGATACACCCTTAAAACTGGAAGCTTTTAGAGTGTACCATTCCTAATCAATCAAGGTTAAACAAATAGGATGAAAAGAAAAGCAAAACAAAACATTGGCCAACAAGGTAAATCCATGATATCACACCTGCTTGTTTCAAGTTCACTGGTTACAGAAAATGTGTGAACTTCAGTAATTGCTAGAATCTCTAGAACTAAATATGGGAATTGAGCAATCTTTTTTTTTCCAGGATGCTTAGAACATGTGCTTCTTTAACATATCAAACATGCAACTGGCTCTGGATTACCATACTCCCCCAGACAGTTGCAATTGTCTTTACCTACTTCTAGCCCTCACACATCTGTCTTATTCGAATTCTTATCCAGACCAGATCTTAGTTGTGTGTAGCAGCGCTAGGGCATACCTTGCTCTTTTAAGCCTAAAAGGCCCTAATGTGTAATCAGAACCCTACAGTGCATGATGTGTAATATGCTACTCTACATTTTTTGATATGATGTCAGTGAAAGAGCTGCCCCGTCAATTGATAATTTCTGTAGACTACCGTATTAAGGGAGGACGAAGGAACCTATCAAAACTAAACTCTGACAGGCTATGTTGCATATTTAATACTTACTTAACACTACTATAAAATGCACTCGAATTTGGATAGTTCTCATTCATCTAAATTTATCTTCTTTACTGGAATTTTCGGTAGGCGCTCCTAAAGTTTCAATCTTAATAGGCAGACTTGAATCGCTCCAACACGTATGTAAAGGGCTACTACTCCTCAGCCCCCAAATTCTCAATTGACCCATCCCTTTCATGAACAGATACTTCAAACAACGTGGAGTACTTTATCATTACACTCATATTACACAACCTGTACTCCTTATTATGAAATTGGGCACGGTTAGTGGTCAGCAGAACAATATGACTAGAAAGGCTTCAATGTAATGGTTAACCCTCATACAGCCTGTACGTTGATCGATTTTAAAAATATTTAGATGTATAGACCTTATGCATTGACGACACACTAGTGCCATCCTTGTGGCAAAACAATTGAAAACGTGACCATAAGCAGGAAGAATTCGACCCTGCACGTGCAGCCGACTATTCGCGCCCTTAGCTAGTTGACAAATCAGCTGTCTGCATTTGTCGGTGTAGGTTGTTTGCACCTAAAGGTAAGCGTATTTCTTGTTTTATGACGCTATAAGCATACGATCTATAAAATGGCCCAATGAAGCAACACATTGATATTCAAAGGGAAAATGGAATCAAACCAAGGAAGTGGTCTAGCTTATTGGCCTTTTGTTTAAGGTCATGTGTTGTATCTGCTCTTTCGGCAAGCCTAGAATGTAGCCATACATGAAAGACCAATGATCTAAATGTTACGAGGGCCGTGAGGTTGGTCAAGTGTTGTCCTTCAAGGGATGTGTAGCTTCTTAGGGAAGCAATTTAAGGTTGGGTTTCGCCTAACGACCCCTTGCCGGAGAGTCGAGGGGCCTTTAGAAAAAATGGTCTAGAATGTGATTTGCAAGGTTTCATTGTAATGCCTGTTTGTCGTTAAACCTTATCTTACTAACTAACTAACTCTTAGATGTAAGTGCAATGCAAACAACCCAAGCCACCCAACCCGATCCGACCCGACTCTAGGCGAGCCCAGCCGACCCGAGACGAGGCAAGCCAAGCTAAGCCAAGCAAACCAAAGCCAAGCCAGGACAAGACAAACCAAGCCCAGCCAAGCCAAGTCAAGTCAAGTCAAGCCAAACTAAACCAAGCTTACATCTAACCTAACCAAATCTAATCGTATCGAATCTAATATAATGTGCCTTTGTGTGTGTAAAGGAATGCGCTCGCGTTCGTGTGGGTTGATTGTTTATTGGCGAGTCCGATTAGGTACACCATGCATGCAAGATTGCGACAGTTGGAAATTTTGTCCACCAGTTTACAAACCAAATCCACGCCAAGACTTCAAATTTATGATCCGCTAGGACAGTGACATGTTATCCTCATCCACAATCCTAATCCGCAATGGAAAGCATATTCCGGTGGCTTTTCATTAATCAAGTTGGCTACCATAAATTCGAGAACAGTACTGTTCATGATTTATGGTGACGAAAATATGTTTTATATTGTGGAGGCAAAATACACTAACAATAAAATCCGAATAGTAAACTAATGGAAAAAATTACGAAAATGGCAAACGGTTTCGTGTCATCAATACGATTTTTTTTTTCTGGACAGAATAGCATAACAACGAAGGCACATTCCTCGCCCAGGACGGGACGGAGTTGCCCGATCCGATGCTTTGTTGACACCAGAGCGCAGCCGGGCAACTGATACTGAGAAACTGAGACAAGGCTGGAATATAAAATGGGAAAAGCTTAGAATTCGGGAAGTGGTGAGACACAAAATTGATACAACCGTCATTTGAACTCTGGAGCCCACACCCCGGGCCTTAAGAGGCAGGCGCTCTAAACACTGAGCTAAAGAACCATTTTTTTACCTTCAAATGATGGTTGGGGCAATGCACAACTCATCTGCTGAGCAGGCTCCTTTTTTGGAACAGCACTAGTTCTCACGTATCTTTTAACGCCCACGGTTAGTGGACCATTGAATTTATACACATATATATCTATATATATATATATATATATATATATATATATATATATATATATATATATATATATATATATATATATATATATATATATATATATATATATCTATTAATTTAAAGACGAAATAAACTCTTATGTATATCATTTTTTCACTTCGCCGAAACGTATTATTATATACAAATCGCCCCTTATTGTTCACTCGGGAATATATATATATATAGGTCGAAAAGAGGCAGTACAAAGTGCTTAAAAGTCTTGACAGGCCCCAACGGCAATAGCTTCATTGTCAAACAAAGGTTCTCCTGCATTTCCTCTTATGTAGTTTATATTTTAGCTTGTGGGAGATGTATCTCGTATGCGGGAGAGACCAAGCGCCACCTCGCGGATCGAGTCACCGAGCACCTTAGGTCCATCAAACAGAATCTCCATGGATACCCGGTGGCTGCACATTTCAATCCCCCTTCACCTTGTTCAATACAGCATTTAACCGTTAAGGCAGCTGTAATGTGCCGAGGCTCCGATCGTGACCGCCTTAGTGCTGAAAACCGACTGATTTTCCCAGTTAGGTAAAAGTTGACGTTGCTTTCGCGGAGATTCCATAAGTGTTTGCTAAGTTCGGTGTCGTTGCGTTTGTGTTCGAGTTTGAAGGAGGATTTGTGGTTGTACCATCTCTTCTTAAATTCGGTGTCGCAGGCCCCTATGTAAATGTATAAGCCCCTTTGGGATGTGACTGATGCCTGGTACACAATGTTCTTTGTTTGGCATAAACCATTCAGTGGGCAATTGGTTGGTGTCCTGCAATTACATGCCTTTGTTGTGCGTGCCCCGTTGGCCAAGATGGATTTGTTGTTTGCGCTAATTACGTGGGCCATATTATCCATACAACTGTAACTGACTTTAACAGTGTTTCGGTTGAAAATTTTGTGGAGTGGGTTACCTTTTGGGAAGTGCTTGTCCAGTAGTTGAAGGAATGATTTACCAACTTTCGTCGTAACGTGTTTACTGTAGGGTGGGTTGTACCAAATAATGTTCCTTTTTCTGTTTCGTTTCTGTTGGGGCTTTTTTCCAGCGTATTTTAGTTCATGGTGGTAGCCGGCGTTGTTAAGGGCATCCTGATATTCGCCTGATGTAGCCTTAAATTCGTTCTCGTCACTTGAGATGCATGATAGTCTGCTGTTTATGGATTCCGGGATCGCTTTGACTACACTTGGTGGATGATTTGAGAGCTTGTTTACATAGTGTATTTTACTGTTTGGCTTTGTGTAAGATCGGTGCGATTGGCTGGTGAGATTTAGCGTTACGTCGAGAAAGTTAATAACTTTAGCATGCGGAACGGTAGTTAAACGCAGCCCAAGGTCTTTAAACGTAGCACTTAGTTGTTTAGCTATTCTGTTTGCTACTTGGGGTGGGGTGTTGCGTAGTATGGCTAATCCGTCGTCCCTATAAAGACCAACTGTGCTTTTGCTGAAAATGTGCTCGATTTTATTAAGGATATATGTGCCGACTAATTCACAATTCTCGGCACCATCAAATGACCCCATTGTGACATCGAAAAGGTCGGACTGGTTCGACTTTTGCCAGGTGGAGTTATCATGAAACAAAAGTGTATTCTTGGCAGCAATTATTATTTCTTTTTCCCACGGTGTTATTTGGGTGTGTTCAGAGGCAAATTGCAATGCGTGTTGTAGGAGTTTTTCGTTGATTGAAGGGTAGAACTCCACAACATCAAAACCAAAAAACGAGCATTCATGTTTGTTTGAAATGTCCTTAAACCAGTCTATTACTGCTTGGGTGTTTTTCCATTGTTGTAATTTGGTAGCATTAATTACATCGGTGTTGATGCGGTCGAGAATGCGCTTGCTTATTAGGCCGATTTCAGACTTTGCTGGGTTTATCAGCCTGCATTGGACATGATTCGGGAAATTTTCTTTATGGTCTTTCAATGTGATAAAAGCAGGTTTTGGGGCGAGTGTCTCAATTCTGTCAGCTAAATCCAAATTTAAAGCAATTTGTTTGGCATGGCTATTGATTCTGTGTACGCTTGTGCTATCGGCCTTTCTATACTTAGCGGTAGTGTTATCACTGACAAGTTTTGAATATTGTTCCTTTTGTAGCTTGTAATAATTGGTGGTTTTGTCTGCTGCAACAAAAATAGTGTTAGAATTTTTTATTCTGTTAGCGTCCTGTTGCAAATTGTGAAGGAAATTGCATCTTACCCTCCTAAACTGGATGTCTTCAAGCATATGCAATAAGTCCTGCTCAAATTTGTCCATCTCAATAAATTTTGGCGGTGTTTTTCTTGACTTGAACCCAAAGGTTTCCTTCTCTAACGGTCGTTGGTCTGGGTGCAAATAGAAAAATGCCTTCCAGCGCATTCTTTTTATAACGCTTTCAGTCTTTTCGATCAGTCGTTTCAAATATTCCCGGTTGGTAGGCACGGGAATATTTTTCATGGAACAGTCGAAGTTCACTCGGTCCATTGTTGACGGTAGTATGAGAGTGCTCAACACAAAGGAGCTAAGTAATACGGAAAAATACATACTTCTTTCGTCAAAAACAGGGCTCAATCCGTTACAGAGAGCTTGTACACAATATAGAAAGAAGACTGAGTGATTACTCCATACTAATTCTAATACACACTACGGTCCTGGAAAAAAGCCCCAACAGAAACGAAACAGAAAAAGGAACATTATTTGGTACAACCCACCCTACAGTAAACACGTTACGACGAAAGTTGGTAAATCATTCCTTCAACTACTGGACAAGCACTTCCCAAAAGGTAACCCGCTCCACAAAATTTTCAACCGAAACACTGTTAAAGTCAGTTACAGTTGTATGGATAATATGGCCCACATAATTAGCGCACACAACAAATCCATCTTGGCCAACGGGGCACGCACAACAAAGGCATGTAATTGCAGGACACCAACCAATTGCCCACTGAATGGTTTATGCCAAACAAAGAACATTGTGTACCAGGCATCAGTCACATCCCAAAGGGGCTTATACATTTACATAGGGGCCTGCGACACCGAATTTAAGAAGAGATGGTACAACCACAAATCCTCCTTCAAACTCGAACACAAACGCAACGACACCGAACTTAGCAAACATTTATGGAATCTCCGCGAAAGCAACGTCAACTTTAACCTAACTGGGAAAATACTAAAACAAGCCAACTCCTACTCCAACACATCCAAACGCTGCCAGCTATGTCTATGGGAGAAGTACTTCATCATAACAAAAAGAAAAAGCCTAATCCTGAACAGCAGAACCGAGCTCATTAGCAAGTGCAGACACTCCAACAAGTTCCTACTCGGCAACAACTAATCCACCTTTTGTATTTGACCCACTTGACTGCCTGTACCACGGTGAACGCTAGAACCTGTACCTCAGTCACACACCTGACGAGCCTTCGGGCGAAACGGACCGTAGTGTGTATTAGAATTAGTATGGAGTAATCACTCAGTCTTCTTTCTATATTGTGTACAAGCTCTCTGTAACGGATTGAGCCATGTTTTTGACGAAAGAAGTATGTATTTTTCCGTATATATATATAGTAAGTCGAGTGACGTAGCGACCTTATATATATATATATATATATATATATATATATATATATATATATATATATATATATATATATATATATATATATATATATATATATATATATATATATATATATATATATATATGTGTGTGTATTTTAACCCATTATCGTCTGCTTACAATGAAACGATGGACTTGGGCTAACCCATGAAACTAACTTCTCCGATAATACATCAAAGAATGACTGTTTGCGCCTTTTGTAGTTTATTTTGAGGTCATTAAAGGCATTTTCTGGAGACAAAATTCATTGACCTAAAAATATGCAAAACAAATTTTCTTTCAATGTTTGAAAACCTCAAGAGTATATATAGCATTCGGAAGGTACTTTTTCTTGAGATTTAGTGCATTATGGGAAATCTGTAATGTCATCGCAGAGCTCTAATTTAACACTGAATTCAATTCATTTATATTTTTATGCTGCTGCATGGAATAAGAAGCAAAAATCTTTGCTGTACCACGCGTATGGTGTAGGGTTATGTATCTTACAGCATATTGTATCCTACCTGTGAAATAATACGTTATATTTTACCAGGTCCGGTGGAAAGTGCAGATAAAAATGGAAAATACAAACTTATGTAAACTTTGGGACATCTTTTTCTCGTTGTTTATGACAACTTTTATAGTGTAACCAACAAAACTTTTTTCACAAAGTTTACTCTATACTTTTGAAATATTTGATCAAACGTCACTCAATCGTTGTCTCCGTGCTAGGATATTGCACCACTCGGTCCCTTCAGCAACTTATAACCTTTGTGAGCTTGTATTGAATTAAGCACCCGCCTCACCATTGCGATTGTTGCTAAGATTCCAGACAATCAACAAACATTAAGGTTAATTTGCATAATAAATACAGCAAGGTTTTTCATAGAACAAACTATATGAATCCAACAGCAACGCATCAAAATTTATCTATGTTGTTTTTCTTCTTTTATTAGTAACTTTTTAAATTTTTCAGTGTGTGATTGAAACAGAATGACGATCAAGCGACAGAGTCTTCCTACTCAGTAAGTATGTTAATAAGAAAATGACAAATCTTATAATAGTAACAATTTGGCAAAAGTGGGTTACATTAATTAAGGTACAACTGAGGAGGATCCTGATTTCTTATTTCCACTTTGTCTGATCTATGTAAATAATTCACATTTTGAAGAAACATTATCGTGGCACATAATGTCAGCTTCAAAAAATGAGGAACGGTGCAAAGACAAATAAATTACAGCAAGAGGTTATGACAAAATCTGATCGGAATTTGAAAACCAAAATGATCACGATCTACAAAAGCAATTACAAAAGTTCGCGTTCAAAGTTCAGTCCGCTAGGGACGAGAGTCCCAAGCTTCATTATTTAACACCTTTTCTGCAGTTAGGCGGTAAAGAAAAGAAAATGAAAAGAATTTTGTTAAGAGACCTTTTATAGGAAACAACAAACCCATGTTTCCATTACTTGAGCAACAAACGAAACGACAGTCTTGTGAAAGTTGTAGTGGTTCTTTACATATTTAAGACACAGTTGTCATCTATCCGTCTGTACACTAGAGGTCAATATACATGAAAACTAAGCAAGTTGTCCAAAAATGAAACTAAAATAAAGCCCCTGACTCAATTGGTTGGATATCTTTCACCTTGTGTCATGAGAAATGTCTTCAAAATTTAACATTTTCTCAGATGTTTCGTTACCTTTAGTAAAAAAAATGATACAAACAGCGTAGTCCAGGGTCCGTAATTCTTTTGTTGGCCGTTTGAAAATTGCTCGAGAATCTTTCACCAGTGATCAAGTTTGGTCCAAATCAAACAAAACATTGATATAACCTACCAGAATTAACCCACTGAATCAAAGATTTGGGGACGATTCGCACTTTTTAACAAGAAATTTCTTAACTGGCTAACGATAGCCCTAATCCCTAACCTAATCCCTAACCCTAAAAAAGAATACAATCGATAGAATAAAATGGCAACAACCAATCATGAAACACCTTTTTAAACAGTGCGCATCTACCCTAGATTTGGTTTATGTTGCTAATATTTAGATAGAAGGCTATTCAGATTTTTAATGATTTTTATATAAAAATGTACATCATCTAAAAGTTCAAAGTGTTTCAATGCATTGGATGCAATCGTTTGCTTTCCTTACAGAAAGCTGTGTGTTCGACCAAAACGCTTCACGGAGTTCAGCACATGGCGTGCTATAGATCTCAGTGTGAATACCTCAAATAACATCGCTATCTCTGGGTTCGAAGATGAAACAGGGCAAACTTTCATTGAAGTATTTTCTGATAAGCACTCCCAACGATTCTTAGAGTACAGACAAAATCTAAAATTGCACTATTCAAGGGAATTTAAAAGGTATTTAGATTACTACTGGAGATACATTACCTTCCTAGAACATCCCGAAGAGATAGCGTGCGGCATCGGTGATAAATTGGAAGTTTTGGATATAGAGGAAGATATAGTTCTCCGCGACAACATTGCTAATGGGGAAATTACGTCATTGTGCTTCAAGAACGGAAAAATATTCACTGGTGTAGGGCTTTCGAATGAAGTTCAAGTTTATGATGAAAGCTTGCATCAAATAAAGTCCGTCCAGTTAAAAGGATTACAAGATAAGGACTTTCCTTCTGATATTTCGGCAATCTCTGACAAACTTTTTGTTTGTTTGCACGACGAATGGAAATCGTTATCGTTCAACGCAGCCAATGGCGAAATGCTCACTGAATTCGGGCAAGTTTCCAGAACTGTCGAAGATTTAGAACCTTATAGTTTAGCCATAAATGAAGATCTTAATCTCGTTTCCGTTCTATATTGGGATGAAATTTGTCTATTTACTCTTCATGATGGAGAATGCTTCCTCTCAGCTGATGTTGGTCCTGACAACAGTAGAATCAGAATATCGAACGAAGGATGTATTTTAACATGCGACTACTATAGAGGGGATGTAAATGTTTACGATCTGGTTAGTGCTAAGTTGCCACTTGAGTCAAGTGTTGATTGGGTGATTGCCCCTTTAAGATTTCTTGCTGAAGACGGCAAATTAAAAGAAATCTTGGGCTGAGATCGTTCGCTCGCCTGCATATGTATACGTGTGTGGGCTTGGAAACAAAGTTTCATTCATAATTGAACTGTAATTGAATTGTAATCCATATAGTTTAAAAGTGTATGTGCACGCCTTATTTTCTCCGTTGGTATATACTAACTAGCGTACTTTATCCATGCACTCACTAATAAATGTTTTTAACTGAGATATGAGAAAAGGTATGTATGGTATGTATTTTTGTAACGTCTGGGCTATAGACAAGATTTGCCAAGATCATTGCGATTAATTTCCTCCATACTTCTCAATGAATTGTTTTTATTTCGAAAAAGGTTTTTGCTGACAGTTTGTGAGAAAACAAAACTAAATGCACCATTGATGAATAGTTATAAGACATCAAATGGTACCTTACACAAAATGCACATGGAGGTTAAATTAATCCTTTAGGAAATTTATATGAAAATTAGCATGCAACATTACATACGGAGTATTGTTTGATACAGGACAGTGGTTTCTTGCATTCAACGGTGATTGAGCGACTGAACGGTAGAATTCTGCTGATAAACAAATTGTTTAAAGTCAGCATCGAGTGATATCAAATTAACAATACGGATGCTGCTCTCTAGTTTAGCCCGGGGTATGTTGCTATTTTCCCCGGAAGCAAAAGTAATCTGAAGTGGACATATACTACCGCAAGAAACTCACTGGTTCTCATTTGTTCACATGCTTTAATTAAGATGCCAAAGAAGGCTCTCTAAACTAATATTGGAACAACAGCTACATTCCACAGGTTCCTTCCAATTTCTTTCTAAATCTTCAGTATATTTTAAAACATTTTAGGACATTTTAGCATTGAATATTTAGGGCAAAGCAGTAAATTAATTCACTCCCATAAAGTTCATAATTGAATGAGACAAATATTGTCACATGACTCTCAAGTGCCAACATTCCGTTACGTCTCTTCTTTAGAACTCAACAAAGACTTTTCCGTAGATCAAAGGCGGTGTAGGGTGTAACTGATGTCAGAGGTTGTTACAGGACCTGTGTTCTCGTTGGTCCTATACTTTCATTGCGTTCACACTGAGTGAAAAAACTATTACCACATACTTAACTAGCCGGTTAGGTAACCCCAAATGTAATGCATTAGCTGTTGGTGTATTTCGGTATATCTGGTACCTCTTATCATCTCTCTTATTCAGCTGTCAAATATAGCTATACTAACTGTGTGGGGTAGTGAGCTTCATTCTTCCCTGTGAAGATAATGTGTAATCAAGTAGAAAAGAATGAGGTTACAAAAAGTAAGAGGGAAGGTTTCATCATGATCATAAAACAAGATAGACTTCAATAACTACCGAAACTGGGGTGAATTCTTTCTCCCTTTCTTTAAGTTGAAGCGCTAAAAGAATCTGACAAGTGAATACAAATGCCTGCGGTGTATGTTTTAATGAATAACCCTCGCTATTTCTCTGGGTTTCATTACAACTTTTCTTGGAAATGTTGTTTATCTCACATCACACAGTTTGCTGAACACAAAAGTAAGTAATTTGTCTTCATATGATAGGCGATCGAACTATTTTCACCTAATATATTTTACACATTTCAAATTCAAGATTCGCAGATCCTTTGTGATTATTTTGTATGAATTAAAATAAAAAAATTAGGCACGAATGAAAAGTATCCCCCATGTCATTTAAAAACATTTGGAAAGCCTTTGAATAATAATGCAAACGCGTTTATATTGTTGATGGAATCAAAACTTTGGAATGAGAGCTTAGGAAAAAGGACTCCTGAGTAAACGAATTAAAACAAACCGTAAATGCCTTTTTATTATTTTTTCTAAATTCCAAGTATATCAACCATCCAGGTTGTTCCTGATATAACATATAGATAACTGCAAGAAGTATTGTCTTCACGTCATATTTTCACTTTGTATTAAACATTACTTTCAATAATATCTCACAAAGTTTGCAAGTAGCAAAGATCCGGTTTCAAGAATGAACCTAGAAAGTGATTACGTTGTTGTACAGATCCAGTAGTTTCCTATCGAATCGAAAAAATTAACATTCCTAATTCCTACTAAACAGCTTGTAAACAGGATACTCTGTTTGTTGTCATTCTTACAGTTGGATTACGTTTATCTTTCAGGCGGAGATATTTACTTACAACAACTTGAAAGAATATTTAGCCCTCACACTTCAGAAACATGAGTGTATCCAATTGGCAAAATACTTTGCCATTCCGACAGAAACGGTTGGCACTAGTGACACATTTACAGATAGGTGTCTTGTTGCTCTTGAAGAAAAAAACATTTTGCAACCGTATGATGTGGAACGATTTAATGATGCCCTCGTGGAGTTAAAGATCAATCCGTCTTGCATTGCTGTTGCAAATATTTTTCAAGAAAGCAGGAGTAAGTGTATAAGAGACTTGATATTAAAATGACGAAAATTTTTGTTTCCTGGAAATACGCTGATGTGAACTTTCAAAGACAACATAAGGAATGTGAAAGTTCTTTTTTCACCAAGTCACGTGAAAGTCATTTTAAAATAACATGCACTGTACCATGAGATACAAGCAGGGGCGTAGCCAGGATTTTCTTGTGGGGGAGGGGGGCAAAGTCGACTCATCGTCCCCAATCTTGACCGACAGGACTATCTAAGGGGAGCGTCACCATCAGTTGGCGCAGAGCGTACAAGAAAATTTTTGGTTTTAGAAAACCCTCAGGTGGCAGGAAACGGCACTTTCCGAGTGTTTTATGCTGCATGTTCCCAGCCTGGAAATATGGATCTCATTTCTGAAATTTCTCATTTAATGCAAAAAAAAAAAAAAAATCAGTCTATGAAACATGTTAATACATGTTTCTAAGCGGAGCTCTACCATCGATTGGAACGGAGCCTACCAGGAAATTTTTGGCTTTACAAACCCCTCAGATGGCCGGAAACGGCACTTTCCGAGTGTTCTAAGCAAGAATATGTTCAGCCCGACTTCGAAATTCTCCCCGCTCCTTAATTGGAGCACTTGACAAATATTAAGGGGATGAACATACCTTTAGCCCCCACTTTTTCACTTTTCATCGCCGCCACTGGGGTGCGGCATTTTCTTGAGGGAGCGAAGCGCCCAAGTGAGGAGCCGAACGAAGGAACGGGGAAAGGGCGTGGTTCTCCCCCTCCTTCCCCAAGGAGATTTTGCAATTTTACATCAAAATTGAGCGATCTGGTGAACACCTAAGCTGGAATTTTTTGACATATTCAATCTTGTATCAATGTTTTCCTTATTCCCTCGAGAGTTAGTGTGTGGCTGTAAGAGGGTTACTCTACGAGTCAATGGGGCCCCAGGGAATTGTGTTTAGGTCTGGGCGGGAGTAAGTGCGAACTATAAAAAGAATTTGTACTTATTTAAAGCTTATATAGGTCAATTGTCCCGGCATTTGGGCCCTATCGGGCACAACTTATATTGTACTTCCTTCTTCGAGTCGGTACCGCACGACTGACACAAGAGATTATTAACTAAGTTTAGCGAAATGAGATGAAAATCCCGACATGTACATTAATCCATTTATTCTACTTTTTAATTTACTTGAAAAGATGGGAAGGGTTTGTACTTTATAAACTCTAGGTAACGGAACCGAGGAAGAGTGTGCAAAGCGTACCGAACATTTTGGGTTTTATCGCAGAAATAACTGTTTTGAAAGCCAAAATAACTAAACCGACCATGGGAAGGCGACAGATTACTCCCGACATGGGGCGGGCCATGCCAGCGACCACAACAGCCGACAGCCCCTATGTCGAGGGGGTGGTGAGAAGGGGATATGAAGGAGCCTAACTATCCCATGTCATTGCGGCCTGGAGCACATTTTGCACCATATCACTTAATATTTCAAAAGCCGAGTTGCGCACTGATAGTGTTCTTTTGGGTATGAATAGTGAAATTGCAAAGCGCGCGAACCGCGAGAAAATTTTTGGTAGGCTTACAAAAATAACGAAAAGAAAAAAATAGAAAGTGTAGGGGTTGTAGACTGTATCGGGGATAACATACATTGTGTCGAAACCACCTGGAATACCCGATAAAATAGCCAAATTATGCTCCGTGAGTCGCTCAGCAACTGACCTATCGCAGACACACACAAGAGAAATGTAAGCTTTGTGATATGGGATGAAATTTACTACCTCTACAAAACCTGTGTACTCTGCCTACCCGTTACTTGGTAAATTGGCAGGACTTACACTCTCTAGATATGTGGAATGGAAGTATCGAAAAAACTGGAGTGAATCTACAGCGCGCGTAGCGCGCCGAAAATTTGGGATTTATTAGAGAAATTGTCCATTGAGAGCAAAAACAGGTAAACCATCGGGGAGACTAGTCGCCGTTGGGGACTGCATACTTTATGGTAACGACTAAGAGCCCCCCCCCCCCTCGAAAAACTGTAAAAAATTCCCCCGATTCCCTCCCTCCTCTTGCCGTTTATCTTTTTTTTATTTATTATTTTTTTTGGCTCTCCTTCATTTTTTCAACATCGCCCATCACGTCCCCAAAATTTCTGTCAGGGGGGCACTCTGACCCCCTTGCTCCCCCCCCCCCCGGCTGGCTACGCTAGTGGATGCAGCCAATAAGACTCTCTTGCGAGGTAACGATAATATTTAACTCCTATAGCAGATCATTTGTAGATAAGCTAAATGTCCTTTGAAAGCTGAGTAACTTGATACTTTTCTTCGAGGTAGTTGTTGCTATCCACTTGATATTACGAAATAAATCGCCGTTGTCTATCAAAAAAATCAATTTCGTTTTCATCTTATTTTTTTTTCTAGTTCTACCTACAACTTATGAGAGATTTTTGGTCTCCTTGTCGGCTCATTTGACAACATCGTTGTCCGAACACTTATACATGACGTTTAGCATTCCCAACCAGGAGAAAGCCAAGATCACAACCAGTAAAAATGCAAGTCTTTCGTTGCTACTTTCATTAGACGAAATGGGGATAATAGGGCCACTTCAAGTAGCATCACTTTTACAACCATTTCAAACGTTTGACTTAGTTCAAGCCGTTGCAACTATTTTTGGATATCAGAAGACTGTTGAAGACCAAAGTACTGACTTTCACAGAGACACTCTACTTGCCGTGGGAGGTAAGGAGTTCTCCTCGTTAATGTCCCTTATTATTAGTTTCAAGAAGTTACGTAAGTTCCATTTTAATGCTTGTTACTTCAAAGTAGTGTCACACGTTTGAATAGGTTCATTTCAGTCACCACCAATCAGTTACAGCAGCTTCTGCAATTTCGTAACGCTTCAGTTGTTTTAACGTCATAAAGTTATTCATCGTTGAGCTAGCCGCACACTTACACCACTTTGCAAATCGCAACTGAACTCGATCGTCGGATCTCCAACAGTCGGGTAATGTGCAGGAGTTTGGACTGCGATTGACATTTGCAAGACCAGTTTAAAAGGGCCAGACCTCTCACCCCAAACTACAATTTTGGAACCCGGGTACCAAAATTCTCAATTGGCTCAGCTCTTTGACTGACAGCTAATTCAAACAATGCAGAGTACCAAAGCTTATATTACACAGCATGAATGGTACTGAGAGTGTTTTGATTATATAAATTGAGTTTGTCTATACTCACCCTGAAGCAATAAACTGAGATTGTATGTGGATGAGGAAGAATTTCAGACAATTGTGGGAGGGGCATAAGTAAGAAGGTTAGAAGAATTGGTACTGTTTGGGGTGAGAGAACTGGTCCTTTAAGTCGCGCCTACCTCCGTAAGGAAGAACCAACATGTTGCTTCTCCCCGACTGAAGTTGGTGCCACTTAAAACTGGTCTTAAAATTGACAATCACAGTTGTAGCGACGATCGAGTTGAATTGCGGTGTACAATGTCGTATAGTTTGCGGATAGCCTTACGTATACCACGTATCTATTCTGAGCTCAGTTTCCTAAAATCATGTGATATTTAAAGGAGAAGGCAACGAATGGATGCTGTTGCAATCAATCCGTAGATACCAGAATTCTCCCACATTTCCTGAAAACAGTTGAATTGGGATTTTTTTAACCTCATATGGATTTTGCAGTTGCGTATTTTCACCTAGGCCTACGTGAACTCTGTGAATGAAGTATCACCGTCTTATCGTTATGAAAAATGAGTAACCTTCAAAAATGACAATGTCTCAGTCACTGCACATGGGACACACTTTAGGACACAAACTGGAGCAGAAAAGAGTGATTTAAAACTTTCAACCTGGTACTTACAAATTCCAAGCACATGCACCTTCACAACAGATCCATAAAGTTTGCAACTTACTTTTTTTAATTGACCATCTTTTTTCACTGTATCCTCTGTACACTTTGTCCAAAAGAGTTACAGAAACAGCCATTTTTCGTGAACAGATAAAGATTACATGTGTTTCTCTCAGTTCTTCATGTAGGTTGCAAAACGTTCTGTTGCAATGTTGTGTTGTGGCTCCGTCTCTTTCTTCATTGTTTTATCCTGGATCTGGTATAATATAAACAACAATGTCGTAAACCTTTAACAGCTTAGTAATCTTCCACTAAGGTTTATTAAAGTCTATTCTCAAAACTCCTGTGTTCTTCCTGTGGAAAGACCATACATTTAAATGTTAGTTTTGAACTTAGAAAAGCTGCAGGTGTTGCCTTTTCGTTTAAGCAGTTATCACAGGCAATGCAGTTATTCTCCCTAATATTCAGTTACAAACAAACCAATTGGCATTTCATTTCCGGAGCTGAACTAAACACTGAACACACATGAGTACTGTTTCCCAGATTGTCTTTGTACGAAATTTCACAATATGGCCTTTTATATAGTAATTAGGACCAGTTAATCTAGTTTTAACAGTCTGTGGTGATTTCAAATAGATGAAATTTTCACACAAATTATTTGTGTTTCCCTTTAGGTAAAGAGGCTCAATTTATAAAGTATCTCCAAAAAAGGATCAAAAGTTGGTATGAAACCATGTCTCCAGTGCCATGGATGAAATCATGCAAGTGGAAGTCAACAGACCTTTTCGTTACTAGTCGTTTGTTTTTCAGTGATTCAAAGACAAAAGCAAATCTAGTAGACATTGATGACCAATGTAAAATGGAGTGTACAGAAATATTCACTCATGAAAGACTTAAAGACGAATATAGGATTATTCTGGAAGGTGAACCAGGATCAGGTAAAACAATGTTGATGTCCCAACTGGCATACGATTGGTGCGAAGGGAAATTTAGGAGTATCAAAATGCTTATTCTGTTACCACTCAAATTTGTAAAACATAAGACTGTTGCTGCATCAATTAAGGATTTTTACTGTCCCGACGATGATCGTTTCTCTGTGTATGACATTAACGGTTTTCTTGAAGACAGTAAAAACCCAGTCTACCTCCTACTTGATGGGTTGGAAGAGTACACAAGTGCAACTCATGCTGGAAAGCAATCTGAAATTGTACAAATTATGTCAAAGGTTAAGTACCCTCACTGTAAGACAGTAATTTCATCTCGTTCAGACTATGCTCAGAACCTACAAGAATGTCCGGTACTGAAATTAGGGAAATTTGGAAAAGCGGAAATGGATCTTTACTTCAAGAAGGCTTTGCTATACACAGAAGATGAGTACTTTGAAATGGACAGATTTATTAACGACTCGTCATTTATACTTGACCTATGCAGTGTGCCACTACTTTTTGTGATGACAGTGCATAACTTAAAACACATGTCTCGGCTACAAATGGATAAGTTGGACACCGTGGCTCCTTTCATGAAAAGCATTATTGAAATCCTCTGCCCAGAGATGACACCGACCGTAAATTCGGGGACGGATTATTGGCAGAACAAGGGTGTTGTGCATAGTGATGAAGTTGAGCACCACGGTTCAGTCCAGGCTGCTTCATCCGCACAGTCTACTAACGTGGAACAGATTGATAACACTGTTCTACAAACCTTATCACATCAACCAATAGACTTGAAAACCCAGGAATATCTCACAAATACTACCTCTGACATAGACGACCATTTGTTAACAATTGAAGAGCTCGCGTTCAATGGTCTTTGCAGAGGAATACAACAACTGTCGTGGCAGAGGGACTTTGTGGAGAAAAATGTGAAAAACAGTAGACAATGGATAAGTTCCGGGATATTAATAGTTGCTGAAGTCACGACAACCAGCAACTCGATCAAGACCTTCCCTGGCCAGTATTCAAGTGTTCCCGAAAGTAGAAATAGGCCATCCCATAGTAATGTTAGTGTATCATCGGATTCTTTTCAAATTTCACCCTCTTTGGAGGATCAGGGAAACTATAATGGCGATGTACCAATCGAAACACCTCATGGTGCCCTGCAAGGGAATAACACAGGTAGAAGACATGTGTACGAACATTTTGCCGAAGATACTCCACACAAAAATAAACAAGGGGCTTGGAATGAGTTATCTGAAGTCGACTTGAGGATAGAAAGTGATTCTGAGAAGACAATGTTGGTGAATAAAACCGAGGCGACAACGAAAAAGGAAGATGCCTTGAATTCTGATGATGACGAACTACCCACCCACATAGATGGGACCATCGTTACTACAAATGAAGTGAAAATCTTGAATAAAGTCTCCCTCCAAGTTAAATTTTTGCATAAGCTAATCCAGGAATGGTTCGCTGCTAATCACTTCTCTTCCATGCTTTGGAAGTCCAAATCATTAACGAATCTCCGGGAATGTATAGATAAACACCTTCCGTATATTTTACCATCAGATTTGCATTACATACTGCGTTTTACGTGTTTCCTCTGTCCCCAAAGTTTTTACTTTATTGGAAAACACCTTCTACAAATGTATAAAAGTGCTGTCATGGAGAACAGAGAACACATTATGGACTGCATATTTCTGTGCTTCGTAGAGTATAAAGGCGAACACGGGGCTGACCTCTTTGAGTTTGTGGCAGAACTCTGTCAGGAATCTATCAACGTACGTTCCAGAGACAGCAGATTGTTACAACAGGCCAAGTATGGAGTCATGGAGCTAGCCTCTCAACATTGGGTTTGTTTATACATGCACGTTTTATTTTTAAGTTGTTTCTTTAAGTTTCAAGCCACGATTAATGTTCGTTGAATGCGTTGGTATCGAGTGTTCTTATACTTTTCACTCCGTCATCGAAAAATTTTCATCTTAACAGATTCCTATTCGAGAAGTGGTGCTAAACAGTATTGTCGTTTCGGCCAAAGAAGACTTTATCACGTTTAACTCAGGGATAACGATGTCACCATTAAATACGCTTGAGATACTTGAGATAAGTCGATGGGATCAACTACTGAAAGACGAAGAATTCCCATGCATTGTAAAATTTATTTCTCAATGCTACTCATTACGTGAAGCGAGGTGGGTTAATCTCGAAGAGGCACGAACCCCTCATAAATATAGACAACTGAAGGGCAAAGCTCTTTTATGATTGTTCATTGCCCGTCGTTTTCGAAACAGGAAGGACACTTTAAAAAAAATAATCAAAGCATGAGTAGACCTTAAACATTCAGAGGTGACAAAAATCGGTGATGCTTTCAAAATAATAAGGTGCCTAGAGTTAAGATAGAGTCATTAACATGAAGACTAAGCTCATTTCGTTCGAGTGTAAATCATAATTTGGAATTAATGTTACAAAATGACTCACGTGAGTTATGAAAAAAGAAAATATGAACTTCTCTTTGATGGAAGAGTTGTAGGTATGTACGGGGGAGAAAGGAACGTAGAATTGGTGAATGCAATTTTTTTACCCACACCATAAAATATCCATGTATATAATGTATGTGTCGAAAAGGAACGTGATTTTATTCCAATATCTTAAATGTGGTTGTCTCAAACAATAACAATTGTCACTTTACTATCAACAGGTTCTATTTTCCGCACCAACCACCGCAGGTGGATACACGTACAAGAAACATTTTACTCACAGAAAGCATAAAAGGTAACATTTTATTTGCATCTTTTAAATGCAAAACAGGATTGAAACGTGCCATAAACTTTAAAGTTTCTTATTCTGCATTTTGCGTAGAGGAACTTTTCAATACTTTCTTTACTATCTACTTGTTAAGTGACGGTCCTTAATATTTTAATGGGTTTTTTTCAGTGACATGGATCATTGGTGCGAAACTAAGCCATACCTTTGATACAGGAAGTGGCACGTGGGTGGTAAGATGGCTTTACTATACTTTAATTTTTCCTTAATTGTGATTTATAAAGCAACTTACGTTCTTAATGAATAATGGGCTTATAAATAATGGGTTACGAAATTTCGCTTTGCCTTGAAAAAGGACAACATATTTTGTTGATCTACAAAATTAGATGCATTTCCAGGTGTTGCAAGTTTGTAGGCGTATGTTGAATTAAGTCTAAGTGCCTATATCGTATTTTAGCAAGGAGAAATGGTTGCTTAATTTGATAGTTATTTCAATTTCAAATCACCACGGTTACCCCAATATCTGCAAGGATCTGATATGTATAAGATATCAAGGATTAGTCTGATTATCGATGTATAATCAATAGTGAGGATTTTATACGTAGCTTGTGACGTTACGAAGAATGCTTTAGAAATCCGTTTTGTCCATTTCATAATCTTATAGGGTTAATATTATTGATCGGGGAACTGATCACCTAATCATAAATCGAAATTCTGGCAATCGGAGGACTGATCACCTAATCATAAATCGAAATTCTGGCATCGGGCATATTCAATGACACATTTTATTCTTCCTTTTTCAATAGTTTTCACCACCATTGAAGTACCCTCTAGGTAACATAACCAGACAGCATAATACAGGTAACCTATGAGAAATTGGCTTAAAATATATTTTCGAATGTTAGGCTGAATTCTGGTTTAAATACTGCAAAGTTTATGTTATTCCCCTGTTACGATGGTAAGTCTTATAGGAGGCAATGAATATCTTGTTTTGAAATCATGGTAGGCGGAAATATGAAAGGAATCTATATTAGTATATTAAGTCAAGGATGAAATTTTACATTTTTTCACATACATTAAAGGGGAAGTTTAACCAAAAAATTTTTACGTGAGAAAGAGAAACCAAATCAACACAGTGAGGTGAAACTTTCAATGAAATCGGACATATATTTCTCGAAGTATCAGTAAATGAAGTCACTAGATTTGTGTTCCAAAGTGAACTTGAGGGTCGCACAGGTTATATCACGTCCTCGCATTGGCAAGGAATGTTTTGTTTCACTTTGTTTTTCATGCTGGTTGTCCTGACCTGTGAAAAAAGAGGAACGTGACCCCCCCCCCGTGGGGAATGCAAAGTTTGTGAAATTCTTATGCCACTTATTCAATCATTCTCTGATAATATGGGATTGTTGAAGAGAAAATTTTGTCGTATTTTAAGTTTGGTGAGAGACAAACAACGCATAACTCAACGTATAATGTGTAGATATATATCGCCAGATGAGATTGCTAAAATTCACTTTTTGGTGAAAATGTTATAACGTTACCTTCTCAAACGTGATAACTCATACCGGATTTGAATGCAAATTTTACAAAACTGCTTTGAATAATTACCCTTCTATTATATCTAAACTTGATTTGTCCTTAAATGCTTTTGTAATTGCCTGTAATCCTAATACTGATCTCTGAAGAAAACAACTAGCCTGCTGTGAGCAGGCTGTTTTGTGTGCGTTTCATTAGATTTTACTTCACTCAAAAATAAAAATCCTACTTTCGCTACAACAAATAATACTATATGAGTCTTTCAACGGCTTCACTGCTGAGCAGTCGACGTTTCCAACTAAGTTACATGGCATACCTACGGTAAAAAATAGCCTGCCAACTTTCTATAGAATCTCATTAACAACCACCAAAAATGACTTCACGACAAAAATTAAAATACTGAGTTGTATCTCCCGTAATATGTAATACATGTGAATCAAACGCACGGCCTGGTACACATTTTCCACGTACAAAAGCTTATTAGGTTGTTCGCCGTTCGTTGTGTCAATCATATGTACGAAAATACACTATTTATACTTGTTTCGTGTAGCACGTGACTTTCTCATGTTTACTGATCAGTCCCTCAAAATGCAAGACTCATGTAAGTAGGGGCTGGACGAAGGTTTGCAGAGTCTGTATATACTGTTATAGAGACAAGGGTGTATTATGATTCTGAAAGAGCGCCATCTTTCGGCTACTACAAAGTTTGCTCCGCAGGCCGAAAAAAAAACCCTGCCTTGTCTTGAAAGGAGAACCTACTCGTAACGGAAAACTAAGTTAAAAGAGCAGCTCGAAACAACTGCATGTCTCCTTATATGCATTATACTTTTATTGACTGGACTAAGGTACCGATAATCAACACTTAATTCCCTATCAAAACAACAACAACAACAACAACAACAACAACAACAAAGGTTTCTTTACCAGATGTTAATCCAATCTATCATTTTGATGGATCTAAGGAGTTTTGCATTTTCGATTTCGATCTTTGTTGATACTTCTTAACCACTCCTTCTAAAAGTCATTCTTATTTGCAAATGATCGAATTTTTCATTTAGGGACTACCACGCAACGATTCAGATTTCACGAAAATATTATTTTGTGAGAAAGCCTATTTTTAAGCGATAAGATGGGGGAGGAAGAGTCGCACGGTACAAAAGCTATCACGATAATTAATAAATTTTTGTTGTTGTCTTTATAAAATATTGTCCAGTAGCCAACATTTTCACAATTCAAGGCAAAATATCTCAACATGGTGGAAAGATGCAAATTCTAGACACGGACGTTACTTTGAAGTTTCCTGCTGATGCACTTACCGATGAAAATAAAGACTGTGTAATACGGATGAGGATTTTGCCACCTCACAGTCATGAAAAGTACTACTCATCTTTCTCGAGCAATTCCACAGTTGCAGTTGAGCTTCTCCCAAACAATATGAAATTGAGGAACCCAGTACAGCTTACTTTACCTCACTGCCTGAAACTCAAGAATGGCGTTCAGTGCAAAGCAAAAATACTTATGAGTCATCATGAGAGAAGTATGTTAATTAGTTTCCCTTACATTTCATAACTTTTAAAGTGTCATTCTTATTTTCGTAGGAGTTCCACTTTTCCCAACTGTACAATTTGTAGCTCTTCACAAAACTTTGCAAAGTACCTCCATCTTCAATCACAATCTTATTTTATTGAGCAAGTCCATATTGTGGGATCATATGTTAACAAGACTGTTATGTGTAATCCAAACACACATACGCACACTCACACAACACTTTCTCATTCTCCCTCCCCCCCCCCACTCTCTCTCCCTCTTGTGGAATGCAAACTTGAGTTATCAAAATTTGATGCTAAACAAATATCACAAGAGGAGAAAACAAGGTACATGTATATGGTGGGGCGATGCTGCGATTGCTTTAAGTAAAGTCAAGTCAAACAAATCTTTGCGCGGTATTTTGTAAAAGGTAATTTTTGGTATTCTCAAAAGAAAGGGAGACATGGCATTCAGCTTAATATAAAAAACGGCGCCTTCAATAAATGGAGCTATTCCATGACCTTCATGCAAATGAAGTTTCTTAAAGTATGATTCAACCAGACGCGTTTCAATATTGCGTCATGGTTCAGCAAGTCTGGTTTACTAACATGGGAACTTTTTACACCTTTTTCGTAGGCGTCCACGGTAGTGTCAGAGCCCCAAACCCATTTTAACTTAACAGAAGACACCTTGCTCCTTTCAGTACAGCCTTTACGTTATGTTTTGCTATTTTATACATTTACTTTTTATACTCGGGGAGCTCAAGCAGTATTTTGAACGGTTTCCGTACTGGCGCGACAAACCACTCACATTAAGAGTGGGGCACATAAACTGTTCTCTATAATCTTCTGCACTCCATGACACAGTTTGCATTTCCATATGATTCCATCAGCACTTAAAATAGGTATATGTTTGCTACGCCCAACGTCATGACGAATAATGGTGTCATCTGAGGCACGACCGTCTCTAAACTCATACATTGGGTTTTAACAGTTTTGTAACTCCAGAGCACCTTAAAATACCAATAGAACTGTATACATCAGCAAGTATCTTATTGACCAAGTCAAGATATGATTGTATGTTCAATCTGCTTGAAGCTTACCAATCAGATATGTAGAGTGCATATTTATTATTTCTGTAGTTCAGGGGTCTCCATTTCCGTTTACTCCTGAGAGGCAGTTTCCAGTTATTTGAGAACCAATTTGAGTAGTAGAGAGTTCAAACAGGGAATTCTTAGACGAGAGAGAATAACGAGTTTTTCAAGTTGCTCAAGTTTTACTTGAGACACATTTATATCTTTTGAGATTCCACTATTTGATTGGCAGGTTTTTTGGTTCTATTTTTAAATTTCTTGTGAATAAACCCTTTAAGTAGGACCGCTTCCATTCTTTCCAAGCCATCCCCAAATAAGGACTGCTGTCTTCATAAGCTGTTAGTTGAAGTTTGCTACCGTCAATGATGAAGCTCACACAAAGAAGTTTCAGTAAAACAAATGAAAAATAAAATTTTTAAATTATATCCTTCAATTGTTCCCTGTTCGTCATTGGGTCATTGGATGGAAATCTTGCTTAGGTTTATACATTAGTCTCCTGCTTAAATATTTTATCATTAAGAAACCATACTGTTTATTAATTTGTACTAAAATAATTGATTTAAAACAGTGTAATAACAAACTGTGAGCCTCGCATATCGTCGAATGACATAAATTTCATAATTTTGCATTATGGCCGGTAAAAATGTTAACTAGGAGACGTAAAGAATGTGTATTTCCATTGGAATTTTGGTAATGCGTCACCAATTCTGGTTGATCGAAGCCTTGGGATAAGAATTTGGGGGACAAAAGCAAGACTATCGTCGGAAACGGACATTGCCGTCACACAACAGAACGAAAACAAGGTATTCGGGTGGCATTCATATGGGCAGAGAAAATTGTAATTGTGATGTTTGGGGTGATGGTCCTTCCGTTAGAAGCCTTCAAGCGTTGTTTAAAAGAACTATATAAATCGATAAATCGATAAAGTATTGAATTATAATAATATACGGATTCGTTACCTGAATGACGATTGAAAATTTAGTAAACCGCAAAAATTGGAACAAATTAGTCATAAGCAAAACTGTTTATTGTAACATAAATTAGGCTTCGCTTGATACCTGCTACAGTGTATTGACATTCAATGTGTAATGTTCAAACAAATATGACAGTTCCTTAACGAAGTTTTGGAATTTGATTTAAACTCTACTATTTCGAAAATATCACTCGCAAATCTGTCAAGTTGGACCAGCACTTACATACATTCAAATATATACGCAAACTGTAGGCCCATATGACCACGTTCGAAGAACGTACTGGAAGTGCAGCATGTTCTATCCAAATTTCGTAACGACGTAGGAAACAAAGTAACAGAAAGTTCAGTATAACGTTCCTAGCAGTATTTTTTCGATTAAAATGTTAATGCACGTTGTACCAATAACGGAACAACTTAAAGATAATTGTGTAAAGACAAATTCGTGCTATAGTCCTATCTGGAAAAAGAACATATTCCAACAATAGTAAAAGCACGAATTGTTTAAACGACATATTGGTCAACATATGTTGAACGCTATGTCAAGGTTTCAAATTACCATACTGGATTTTTTTTTTGTATTACATTAGATGACGATATATACTGGGAAGAGGTTGCCGATCAGCGATACATGCTTAATGACACTTTGTGTACAATTTGGTTGAATAAGTTTTGCTGGGTAAAATATGAAATTGACGATAAAGTTGTAGAAGCTAAAAAAATTAAGATTTTCACTGCTGCCAGACCATTGCGGGTTCCAGATAACATCGCCGAAGTTGAAGTTGGTTACTATTTGGATTTACCAGCCCATGGCGAGGTAAGACAAGTAACAGATTTCTAATTATTAAACAGAAACCATCGTCTTAACTAGAAGCCTCAGGAGAAGGCAATTCAGTTCGCATGCGAAGTCTCAGATCATCAACTCCGTTGCCTCTTGATGCCTACGTGTGACTATGTACAAGAAATAAGAACAGTTTATCGCTTACATCGCATGCAGAAAGCACATCATATTATTCACGAAAAGTGATTATTTTATCTTCATTCAACTTAAGACCAAAAGGAATGAAAACAGACACCTCTTAAAAGTAATTGTAAGTTGATTGTGGGAAAAAGTGCGAAAAGTATCAGTCATTTGTTCCTTTGCGCTAGGCCTGTTTATTCCATGGATGCGTTTTACTGTATAAAATGGTGTCCTTAAAATCTAATATTCTAAGCAATTAGTACGGGTGGGAGAATGTTGCAAATAAATAGTTTATATTTCAGTTTCTTCAACAGAATCCAGATTTTTTGTTAGGTCAGCGTAAGTCGTTCTTGTTCCATAAGGAGGGAAAATATCCAATGAAAGTGGAACTACAAAGGGTCATTCCTAATTCCTGGCATCATTCTGCTCCCGAGGAAAATATTAAGGTAAACTGTGTAGAAATAGCCACTTTCTTTGAAGTTTTGGTTGTTTACTTTATTTATGTACTCCCTGCAAATGCTGAAATATATCCACACAGCACCATACCAAGTAACTTGAATAATGAGAATTTGTCATAAAAGCTACCGTTTACATTAAACCGGCAAGTAATGCATTGTGCAAAGTTTCTCTTCTCAGCAAAGGTTCCTTAAGCTAATAGACGGATCAATCGAGAATCCTAATGTACATAATTTGTGAAATTGTGGGGCTTGAACAAGGAAATATCATTTGTTATCTTTTCTTTACGCAGGAGATACCATTTCAAACTGTGGCGTCATCTGTTGAATATTCTTGCCCGTTTGTTCTTGAACAAGATACCAAAGGATGCGATATTCCAATCTGCACGTTCATGGCTTCTCAAGAAGGCAGGTCCCTGCAACTTAATGTTAGACCAGAGGTTTGATTTTTAATCTGTTATCAGTAATTGAATCACATTTTAACACGTGACACATCTTGTTATCCCTTGAAGCTGCCCACGGTGCCAAAATCAACAAACCGTGATCTGTGTACATAACACAATCATGTTTTGGGAAAGAGCTGATCATTTCTTACAACTTTAACCTAATGCAAAAGAAAAAAAAATGAAAATATTCCAGTTAAATTAGATTTACAACATGATTTTTGCTCTAGGTTCCATAAAAGTGATTCAAACAATAGTATATTTTTTCAAAGCATACTCTATTTACGCATATTACTTATACATATTTGAATGGGCTGAAAGTTGCGTTCATTATCTGAACGTCTTATATTCCTCATGATATGTGTAAATAGGGGGATATGCAGTCTTGCCTTTCTTAAGGAAGTATAGCCATATATTTAGTAAATCTCAGTGAAACTACTTCAATTGAATTTTTAGTACAATCCTCTATAAAGGCGGTAATACCAGTTACTATATTTTATTTGTTTTCTTTTACTTGATAAAAAAATCCTATAAAGCGGGAATCGTAGGGGAGAGTACACTAGCAGGAAATCCCATTTGATAACCCTTGTCCAATTTCCATTAATTAAAGGGTTTCTAAGAGGTCGAATTGGTTCTAAACGATTTTCAAAAGAGTTTGATGCATGTTAATCTAATTTGCTAATATCCTTTGTGATTACTCCAACAACCAAAGGGAACCCTTTAAACATAAAGACTGTCACGAAAGGTGTTGCATGAAACATTTTGGCTTTGGAAAATTTCACCCAAAAAGATTTCAAAGGGATTTTCCAGCTGATACGCACCTGAAAACTTGATGGTGATGTGATAACGATTTTTTTCTTTAACTGGGAAAGAAATGGTTCCGTCGATATCACAACCTCCTTCTTCAGAAAACAATTTTAACGTGTCGAAAATGACTTATCGTCTTATGAAAATGCAACAAAAACTCTAGGCATTTTGGATAATGTTACATGGTACCTTCCCGTAACTTCGAGACCGAAGCGCTTCCAAGCACCCGTGATAATGCGTATTATGGATACTGTATCGAATTGGTCTGCAATCGAAGCTAAGACTAGGGTGCTCTGCGGCGTAATAAGGAATCTAAGTATGTTTTATTCCTTTTAAAGGAGAAGTCACATCATCTCTTAGACGTTTAAGCATTATTACTGTAGACATGGAGATTTGTAATATTTATTGAATAATTTCTTTCCCAGTTCAAAATGATAATTTCCTAATTGTATACCGTGATTTGGTCTACAATCCTTGAAATAGTTAACAACTTTGATATCCACTCTTGTGTTCCACATTGGTATTGATGGATGCTTATCATTGACTGCAAACGATTGCTATTCACGTCACTGTTCTACGCCCTTCTCTGCTTATTAGAATTTTTGCTCGCAGACTAACGTTGTGTAACGTTTTTGTTTGAAAATAAGATTTGTTGATGAACATGACAATTTGAAATACCCTATACAACATCAAAAAGCTAAATTTTGAAAATATTTATGGCACAGGTTTGTGGTACCGTATGTGCCTATGAGGCTAGAGTAAACAGTATGCATATTCTTTCGAAGATCCACTGAGGTCTAACTCAAGCAATGGCTAAGTGGAACTTAATTCTCCCCTTGAACAAAAGGGACTATTCCCAGAAAGCTGTTTTGGGGGCTGGGGATGCAACTATTTGAAATGAGGTTTGCGCAGTCAGGATCACACCGTTAGCAGTCTTTTGATCGTTTTTTGCATTTCTTTTAGTTTTATGCTTAATACACGAGATTATGGACTACACAAAAGGCAGTTGTCAGTCATCGGGTTAACATCAGTTTATTTTCAACCATTCAGTTTCGCTTGGTGACGCTTATGAAAAATATCATTTTGGCAGTTTGTAGATATCGGAACCAGAAATTATGTCTGGCTATTTCTAAAAACTTCAGGAAACACCTAACCTGTTTATAAAAATGGACATCTCCCTCTATAGCTCATTTGCATGTCATGGTTGTTAATTTATTTCGGTGAACCAGTCGTTTCAGGTGTGATCACATCTGGCCTTAAACTGTTTAAGTTAATTGCATTTAATATAGCGCTCAGTACTACTCAATAAAGCATTCACCGGCGCTTCACAACAAAAACAAACACAAGTATAGAACAAAACCACAAACTAACAAAAGAAAGTTCAGTCAATTGAAAGTTCTAGTAAACAGATGCGTTTTAAGTTTAGATTTGAAAGAGTCGATAGATGAACAGTCCCTTACATTCTCCGGGAGGCTGTTCCATAAAATTTGGACCGGCGACACTGAAAGATTTGTCACGAAAAGTTGAAGCTTACGTGAAGGGCACATGAAGAAGACAACTACTAAAAGAGGAACTTGTAGAATAATGGCATTTGCGTCGTTGAATTAAATTCGACAGATAATCAGGTGCTAGGTTATGGAGACATTTGAAAACGAGAACTAAAAGTTTGAACTCGGCACGGACATGTATGGGAAGAATGTGAAGTTGTTTGAGAGCATCTGTGGAGCTAGAAAACTTTGATCTCCCTAAAATGATTTTTGCAGTTTGATTCTGTATACTCTGTAATGGCCATAACGATGACTTAGGTAAGTTAACAAAAAGCGAATTTGCATAATCCATATGGGAAAATATAAGGCTGTTAGCTATTTTAAGGGCAGAAGACAGATCCAGAGGGTGAGGTGTTGATCGAGTTGAACTCCTAGTAATTTAATGATATCGGTTCGATGCACTGAAGATTCATCGAAAGCAACTTCATCGATGTGACATTTTGCTAACATAGCCTTACTTCCAAATACAATAAACTCAGATTTAGAGTCATTCATTTTGAGCCTGTTTGCGCACATCCACTGTTTGATGTTACGTACTGTTGATGACAAAGAATGTAACATATCTGATTCAGAAAAATCAGCAGAGGCATACAACCCATAAATGCAATGATCATCTGCATAACCTAAGACTTGGAGGTTATCAACAATAGCTGCCTCGATTGTGCTAGCATAACAAGAAAAATAGATGGGTCCATTAATACTGCCTTGTGGAACCGACAAATCCAGACCAAAAGGATCCGAAAAGGTGTTATTTACACAGACGGCAAACGACCGACTAGCTAAATAAGATCTAGTCCAATCTAAAGCGTCTTCACACACACCGAATCTAGACTCCAGTATCGTGAGTAACAAACCATGATTTACGGTGTCAAATGCAGCGCTTAAATCAAGTCCAATGAGAGGTGCTAAACGTCTGGACTCAAAATTAAGGAGAAGCTCCTCAAATAATTTTACTAGCAAAGTTTCAGTGCTGTGTTTTGCACGATAAGCACTTTGGTATTCCGGAAGAAGATTATTGTCATTCAGATGTTGGTTATAACTAATCAGTGACGCCTTCTCTACTAACTTGGACAAGTACGGTAGATTACTGACTGGCCGATAGTTGGGGAAGAATACTCAGCGTCAGCCTTTTTCAACAGTGGTTTGACCACAGCATTTTTCCAGCTAGTATGAAATTTGCAGGAAGAAAATGATGTATTGATAATGGACTGGATGATAGGTGTAAATTCATCGCAGTGAAGCTTTATTAAAGAGGAAGGAATTGGGTCCAAATGGCAAGTTGTAGGTTTTGACTTCAATATCATTTTGCTGACTGTCTCTTCATCTAAGGCTGTAAATGACTTAAACTTTATAACATTCCGATGTGGTGGATCAAAGAGAGCATACTGTTCTAGATCTAAACGAATTTTATCGATCTTTTTGTAAAAGTAGTGGGCAAAGTCGTCCGCAAGACGGGCATCTGATGAAGACTCCGGAAGAAGGTTGGGTTTCTTTGAACCGGTGAAACCTGCCACAGTTTGATAGAGGGCTCTCGAATTGTTAGAGCAAGACATGATTTTATCATGCACATATGGCTTTTTATTCATTTCAAGATGCCGTCTGTAACTACTAGGCAAATTGCGGAACTTGATAAAATTAGTATCCGTTTTATGATTCTGCCATCGTTTTTCGGCGTTTCTAGTTGCGGTTTTGAGCATCTGTGCTTCAGTATCGAACCATGGTACATGCGGACGAACAGTTATTACCTTGCTTCTAGTAGGAGCATGTTTATCCAGCATGGATTTTAGTTCAGTGTTATAAGCAGACACCATATCATCAAAATCGCAACATGACGTAATCTGTTGCGACAACTTGGTCAAATCCGCCCTTAAAATATT
Organism: Holothuria scabra; assembly: GCA_037179385.1. Taxonomy (NCBI): domain Eukaryota; kingdom Metazoa; phylum Echinodermata; class Holothuroidea; order Aspidochirotida; family Holothuriidae; genus Holothuria; species Holothuria scabra. The sequence goes on from CM074189.1 coordinate 40,812,574, forward strand.
ATGGTCAATGGCTTTGATTCGTCGGAAATTTATCACTTTGCGCACTAGCGGTGGACGGGATGTAGAAATAGTTGCGGTAATGAACCGGTGGTCTGGCAGAAAAAGCCCAGCATACACATCGGATACGACAACTTCGGTATCTTTTCGAGACAGGATCAAATCAAGTATGTTACTTGACATATGTGTTGGGAATGAAACGAGTTGATGAATGTCATACGTGTTCAATAAGTCTCTGAAGGCAACAACGTCCGGGTGATTTGGATGACTAACGTGAATATTAAAATCACCTAGGAATATGAAGTTGCCACAAGAAAGAAATAAGTCACTCATAAAGTTATTAAATTCATCAAAAAATATGGACAATGTCACAGGGTGAATTGAACTGTCAAAGTGTTGTTCTGCAAAAGTCACTTGTCTAAGAATTAGTTGCCTTGAATGAGATGGTGTTGCAGGAATGATATTAATACGGTGCCGTGAGTAGAGAAAGACAATACTTTTGAGGCACCAAAACAGCTCATCTTCATTCCTTTTAGTGGGTCTTAAAGTACTAGCATAAATAAAAATTTTCGTTGCATCTCCTTAGAAATAACATCTCCCTGCTATTTCAAAAATAGTACGGCTTCATTGCGTGATCTCTCGAGGTAGGCATTGTCTCTTGGTTGTAGGGACAAAGCCTTTCAAGAGGATAATTGATAAGAATCTGAAGCGCTGCTGTATCTAAATAGCGTTATTACTTCCAGAGAGATAATGCTATGCACTTGGCAACTGAAAGGGCAAAACAGAGCGTTCAAGCTACTAAGCATACTGATAACCAATCTTGAGGTTTCTGGTAGAGAATATCAAGTTTGTTACCCATTGTTAATTGGAGAAACAACTCCAAACAAGCTGCCCATTAGGGGAAACGAATGATATTTACATATAGGTTAGTATTAAACCAAACTTTGGGGCACATAAAAGTAAAACTTATTCAAAAGAATTTATATAAAAACAAATCTTGTCAACAACGAGATAAACACATACAACGTAACTTGTCACATTGTCAGTTCAGTGCTCTGTTCGAGCCACCTTTCTTCCATCCGAAGCAATTTTACAAACACGGATGCGTGCGCACATTCTTGTCGAGGGAATAGACGCTTCTGCAAAAGACCTCAAAATTTTCATCTGTATTTGATCATAACAGAATAGAGACACGAAAGTTGTTGTCGCCTATACGATCAACTAGTCCTCTGAAAAATCTTCCCGAACTAAGTAATTATATAATGGTGTGTCTCAGTTTCCGGCACAAGACCCAATGTGCGGAGCCGTGTTGGAATACAACCGCTTAAATAAAATTTATCTTGTCGCGAACCTGAGTTTTAAGTACAAACTACTTTTTTTCCTTTTTTGTTCAATTATTACCTTATATGTCTTAGTACGGATTTTATTCTTCAGGTTTGCATTAATTTGTTAATTATCGAAAATTTAATGGGGTTATTTTCCACTACGTGGTATTTTAAAAGTTTCTAACAAGATTCGGCGAGGGTGTCGTTGTGTACTATTCTTTAATTGCAGTACTTTAAAACTTGAAAAATAAGTTCGTACTATCTGACTCATCGAGATAGTATTTTGTTATTTGCATACACTCTGACGGTGAACATTGTTGATATTAGTTGTCATAATGCAATTTTGTTAAAAGAGTTAAAATTTTACTTTACTCAAAGATTTTAATATTCAAACATTTTTGAATGATGTATGATATTTAGAATAAGTTAGGGTATTTTTAATTTAGCAAGCAAATATCCTTTAATGACAGAACCAAAATACTTATTATTAAGAATTGATGTCCGTCTCCCAAGTTAAAAAAATGTGTCAGCGGTATTTGGATTTTAATTTAGCTATTACCTTCATTAGAGACAATAGTAACAGTAATATAATTTTTGTAATGATTTTCAATTGCTTATTTACAAATTACAGTTGCAATGGGTTCATTTTTCTATTATATGCATCTATTTTCATCTTTTGACATTTTAAACTTAATGAAACTGCAATTTTGGTGAGTGTTTTCATGTATCACACTGGTTTTTAGAGACTTTTTTTTTATCAAACCATCCAAAATAAATCTGTTCTCTCTCAAAAGCATTCCTCTTTAAGAGGCCGTTCTAGGCGTAATCAATCGACGGAAGCTTATCACAGCACCTTTGGTACGGGTCACTCTGTATCAGATTTTGCCCATGTATTACAGCCAAACAGACATGAAGCACACCCACAGGAAATGGAAAGCGGGTTACCAATGATACGGGGACGTACTTCAGTGGAGGTAAATATACGATAGCATGTTTGTGTGTGTGTGTGTGTTGGCTCTATTTTAGCATGGTCTTCATACGTAAAGATTGTTTTCGTGGTAACTATCTCAGTATAAATCCTTCTTTTAAAAACCGACAGATGAGCTGAAGCACGTAGCGTGCAAATACTATTTTCACTAGAAATTAAAAACTCGATTTCCCTCATCAAGTTGATATTGTCGTTTTATAAAACGTATTATCAGTAGAGATATTAACTATCTTTTCCAATCATGAGTTATCATCAAATTGTAATTTTGTTTTTATGGAAGACCACTTATCTAGGATAGTGGCGGATTTGTGGCAGGTACATTTTAAATGGTTAACTTCTCTTGACCCCCTTGGCATTCACTGTTCAATGTACCTGGGTGTTCCTCATTTTTTTCGAAAACACAAAAGACAGGAGAAAGATTTGTGTAGGAAATATTTAACTGGCTTATCAGCACCACAGATGCTTATTATGGACATTAAAAAACACAGCTTTATCATGACAACTTCCTGCCCACTCCACCCTGTGGGTTCTTACTCGACATCGTTTTCATTTGGTTTGGTCTTCACAGTAAGGGACGCAATTACATCGTATATAGAGAGTATAATCAGGATGCTTGAACACCTTTTCGTAATGTCATACGGTAAAAGAGTATATGAGAGTTTGTTTTCATACAAACGTTTTAACGAAAATGATGCATCAGGGGGAGTTTTCAAAGGGTGTACGTAACCAGTCCAGTGACCTTCAGGGGGCAAGACTCAAGGAGTTTCCCGATTTATGACAGGTTTCGCATTTTTTCCTCTCTCTTTCTGCACTTCTTCCCTTCCCAGTTTTCTTCCTCTTCCCATTTTTGGGCGTCCGGGGACATACTGCCCCTAGCCACCCCACTTGTTACGCCCATGGGGCTTACGACAATGCATGCATTCATTTTATACTAGCATATACATAGCCTGTTTTTCTCAATTTATGTTAAATTATGGAGAGATATGAAGAGAGCCTATCGTCTTGCATGAAGCAAGCTTGAACAGGGTCGTAAATTATACTTCTTCAAAGAGATGTTTTGTCCGTTTCTCCAGTTTGCTTTCTTTCACATACACAAGATTCCAAGAAATAAGAATGTCCTTGCTCCAGTTTACCTGAAAAACGAAAAATCTTTTCCAAATGAACAATTCGTCCAAATGCTGCACCCCTTTTGGTGTAAAGTACTGATCAATACCTGTGTGTTGCAGAGAATAGATATGGAAACCACGTTATTGTGAACCTAATTAAATTTTAATAATCAAGAACACAAATCTCCAAGATCATTTCCAAGCATTGTACTTGCGTTCAATACTGTGATACCGTGCGCGTTTTGCTAGTACCTTCAACGTTTTGAAGAACTATGATGTTTAGATAATTGATTGCCTAAAGAAACATCATGTATTTTGAAGTATTACATTAAACAAATATTTGTTTGGTTTTGCAGCATGGTATCGACGTTTCGACCACAATAAGAAAAGAAGAATTCAAAGCAAGGAAAGACAAGATGCGAGACATTTTTCTGGTAAACCTTTTACCTTTGGAACTAAATATTCACTTAATCTCAAGAACGCAAAAATATCAACACAAGTACACAAGTAGTACATCTAGTAACGCAGATTTGAACTGATGAAATTTAATTGTGAGAGGATTAATCTTATGATACAGCTAAGGGGTACATAGAATTTTGGAAATAAACGCATTTAAATTTAGAGTCTGTTTCAAACGAGTGAAAAATGTTGGTGAAAGAATATCTAAATAGGATTTCATTCATACAACAGCCTGGACCCTAGATTGAGACACATACCTGATACGTCCACTAGCCCAAAAATGATGGGCATACACACAACATTTGTAAAAAGCTGACGCATCATAAATGCAGTTTTTCATTATTTTGACTTTATTGGCTAAAATTGACGTTTTATGGAAGTCCTACAGTCTCTTGTATACCGCAATGTTATTTTTTGTTTATTCTGTGTGTTACTTTTTAAATATACCTTATTTATTAGTTCTGGGCAAAACGCTGTCTTTGCCCGTTCCGATATTTCCATTGGTGAGGCAACTGCCAACCCCTTCCTTCAGGATAGACGAAACTGCTTAGTTATAATTTACTACCTCTTTTTTTTTCACTCACTAGCGTGATTCAACAACAATCGACCATAATTTGAGGGAGCGCTTCGTTTTTTCTATTTCATTTCATTTCATTTATTCGTTTCAACACTCAAGTAGGCTATATACAATGACATAGTTCAACAAAATTACAGAAGATAAAAAAAGAGTGGAAGGAAGTTTAACTAAACGCCAAAGGCTTTTCGAGAGTGCACTCCCCTTAAAAAGAAAACAAGAAAAAAAGGAAAAGACAACTTAACAACTATTTCAACAACTGCAAACTATTTCTACGTCTTATCACCATAACATGCAAATTTATAACATTGTAATGGTATGCTTTGTAACACTGTACTTTAAGCACAATATAACATTTGTTAAAGACGAATCCGTACAGCAAGTGATAGTCTAATTTTAATTGACCATAACTGGGGTCTATCACCTTTTAATCTATCAAGTTCTGTGCCAACCAGTGCCATGGATGATTGTGAACTTTAATGCCTCTTGATTCCATCAATTTCACTGCAAATTAGGGTTTGAAATAACATTCAGAGTATAAATGAAGACGATTTAAGACTGATGGATACCACTAATGGCGGCGTACATACACTAAGCGCAAGCATTGGTCGGATTCGTCTATATCCTGAGGCAGAATTGAAAGTTGGAGTTGATTCCATTACATCAAATTGTAAGCTAATTGATGACTAATGAGCAGTTCATTCACACAATATATTTATGAGAGAATTCAATCAATGTGTCACCCACCACACCATTATTTTGCGGAGGTGAAAAGTTACTAATGAAACGTATGAACTGGAGAATGGTGGAAAACGCAAAAGAGTTTTATGGGACATTTTCGTGTGAAATTTTACTACCATATTTTTGCTAGCACTACCGCTGGTAATTCTTACGTATTGGACCATACATAATGCTATGCCTCCAGTCACTCACTCGTTCACTTAATCGCCCTCTATCCCAATATGAAATACTTCTGATAAACTATTCCTCCCTCTTTACTGACCCTGTAGAAACGTCCTCCTTCGCTTACCCATTCAAATATATTTCTGTTTTCTACACGTTTTACAAAATATAATCGTTGCCCTAAGAATCCAGATGAATGTGAATTTCATCCCTTGCCCGAACTGTTAGATAAGAATTTCTTACCCTCATATCGAAAACGCTTCTTGAATGTTTCCTTAATGAAAACTAAAGGTCGAACATTTGTATCTAAATAATTTTTAAACACTATTAATTATACAATTTCTTTCATAGTTTCTAAAAAGGAATCTTACAACTGATTGGAGAGATTTTGGAAGATACCTTAATGTACCAGAAGCAGAGTTAAGTCGTTTAGTTAGAGACAACAAAGACGATATAAGAGAAAGTACCTATCAAATGCTTCTCTACTGGGAACGTACGAATGCTTCTGAAGCTGCAACAGAAAAGTTGTTACACGCACTTGAGAAGATGGATAGAAAAGATCTTATTGAAAGGATAACAGAAATATGGAACTAAATGTAAATTAGGTTGGGAAGAAAGGTGGAGAGCCTTTGCAGAAATATTTGATCATGTAAATTTAAAAAGTGAAAATTCCTCGTTCATTGTAATTGAAAACTTGATTCATCAGATTGCGCGGTACATTTCAATAGTCGTTAATCGGGAATCGTTCCAGGGCTTTTAGAGTATTTCTGTTATGCAAATGGTATGACATTCTAGAAGCTTATTTTAACAAACGTAATATTGCGTCACATATGGAATAGAAAAAATATCGTCAATAGTAGTCTTGAAAAACATCTTCGTTGAAAAGAAATAAGGTAATCGCATTGAAGTTCAATCAGAAAGACATCCTGGGAAATGGTTGGAGGAGAACCGCCCTCTGCATCAGAGAGGCTGCAGATATTACTACATCATTTAACACTTTTATAGTATGAAGCTTTTTAATCCATATCACTTTTCAATGTCATGGGGACAGATTGGTTCTCAGACAAATGTAACTATTTAATTACGGACCTTTAACTGTTGCTATTCTTGGAGTGTATCTCTTAACTAAAATGATTGTTTGGATAAAGCGAAGGTCACACTACAGCAATATCGGATAGGCTTCCGATCCGACTTTTTTTTTAATTTTAATGAAAATCTCATGCAACCATTGTTGGGAAGGACTACAAATTTTCAATTCTTTGTAAATATATGATTTGTATGAGAGGACCAGGAAAATAAAATGTAGGCTAATTATTTCGTGACGTCACAATGACAAACAATTTCTGTCCGCCTACGCGTATCCGATAAACCATGGCGGATGTGGCGTCACGAAATAATTAGCATGACTTTGACTTTTCTCGTAATAAATGTTATCAATTTCTACAGTTTGGCAATTTTTGTTTCTTGCCGACCCAAAATGAAGCAAAAAGTTTAATTAATATGTTTGTTGGAGGAACCAAATCGACAAAGTGTGTGGTAACATCCATTCGAATCGGACAGGCATTTCTCGAGAATGAAGTCACTTGGTTTGGCTTACAAAGTAAACTTGAGGGCACTAGAGTTTATATCACTTCCTCACATTGACAACAAGTGTTTTGTTTTCCCTTGATTATCAGGCTGTTGTTTCGTCCTTGAAGTAATGTTTCGTCCTGGAAGTAAGAAGGAATAGAACCTCTCTTTGGGGAATGCAAAGTTTGTGAATTCTCATTCCCTTTATGCCATCACATTTTGGTAATATAAGATTGATAAGGAGAAATATGATTGTAGGTTAAAAGAAAAGCAAAATACTGTCCTTTATATGAGGATATGATGTCATATGTGTTTTCTTCAAGTTTACTTTCTACTTATCTTGAAACTTGACGTGAACTCATACCCATTCTTTTTAAGGAGGAGATTGGTATATAAGGATGAGACGAAACTTAAGGGGTAATTATTTCATGTTATGGACTTTGGTTTGACTTAGAGGAGTAGCACTTCCTAATAATATCTTCCTAGTAATATCTCGCCATGTTGAATAATGTCATGAACTGTCGGAGTTCTTGGACCTGCAAAATATCAATATTTGTGCTTGGTGTGGATTAAAGGTGAAGTGAGGTTATCAAAAACCTTAACGCAACATTTAACAGAGCGTTTACGCTTACGTCTTTGATTTTTACGGTAACTAGAAATTAAGAAGGTTAAGAACGAGTCCTAATTTGTCGGTGAGTTTAACCGGAGGATAAACTATGAAAACCTTGTTTATTGCTTGTGAACACGCTATCGTAATATACGAATAGTGGATACTTTGCATTCTTAGGATGCATGCTGTTTCAGACCAAAGCTAATTGGTTAAATGTCATTAGGAACCAGAGCTCAAAAAACAAGACAACCAGCAGGTTAACATTGGAACGCATAAAAAGAGCCATGATAACCAGTTTTATTTCTCTTCATGTTATTTCATGTATTCTCAGATCAATAGAGAATTAAAGTAACAAACCTGTAGAACCTTGTTATTTATTTCAGGAATTTCAAAGACATCACGTCCGTAATCCAAATTTGATTAATAGTTGTGATGTTCACCTCTCAAAGTTCTTCTCTCCTCCTGACTTCTGTTGATCCGTAAGATACTCTGATCTTCACAATCGCGTATGCCGGGCTTTTCTTTGCGGCAAACCCCGGGGAAGGATCAAGGTGATCCACTCTCTCTCTACTGGTTATGTCAGCAGTTCACTCAATTATTTCATAATAAATTTCAACTTTTTATAGAATTAAAAGAGATTTGGCTTCATTTTTTGCAATCGGCAACTGAAACGGTAATATCTACAATGGAAAATAAAATAATTCATTTGATGATCACTTAAAAAATTGTACAGGAAAAAGAAATCTCTGTTAGAAAGAATGGAATGTTTCTAAAAAAAATATTGCTCAACTTGTAGGAGAAACGAGGATGTGAGGGAACAGTCCCCAAATGAATTTTCTAAGGATTCAATATGGGTATTGCAGAAAGTACAAAAAGGATTGCCAAGCTTCTTCATAAAACAAAGGAGCTTATTAGCGCTTACAATTATGTGAAGAAAACGGAACTAAAACTAGATTATTTTAGTTTCAGAAAGGGTTAACAAAGTGGTTTTAAAAATCACTTACCGTTCATCCTTCGATAAATTCAGCATTCCACATCTCCAAACATGTATATGGTTAAACAGTATTTGAAAAGATTTTGGAGTAATGTAATTAGGAAGTAATATCTTTTTCGGTAACAAACCCGGTAACCACTCCATCCTCCGCAAACATATTGGCCTTCCTTTTATTGGGAATTGCAAAGATTAAAACAATTGAAAGTAAATAGTACAAGGAAACAATTTACCATATGTCTCAGAGAACATTTCAAAATGAAAAGCCTATTATTATCAAAAAAAAAAATATCCGTAGCATACATAACTCCAAGGTTGAAGAGCTTTTCGGAAAACACCGTCCTGCTATTAACTTTAATTAATCTACTATTCCAAAGAATGTGAGGACCAAGGTGATCACTAGGACATTAATAGCTTTCTATACTCAAATCGAGTGACAACTGTTTCTGATAAAAGTATTATTAAAATGACATATTCGGCACTTCTAAAGTTACGACCAAATAAGAACTGACCATCGAAATCTTCCAAATAACGGTCAAAAACATTTTACCCATCCCATTAATCTCATCTTTGTACCTGTTCACTGAACAAATTTTCAAAGCAGAAATGAAACTTCTAACATAAGTAACTTCTTAGCCCCCGGTTTTCCAAAAGGTTATACAGGGTATTCCATTTTACCTTGTCTGGTTGCCCAGACCAAATAAAGTCAACATGCAATTTTGAACTTCGTTGACAAAATAACCGGGAGGGTGGGTCCGAGAAAATTTGAAAAAAGGAAAACAAGCTGTGAGAGGGAAATGTTTTAAACAACAATGGTGTTTTCCGTAAGGAGTCAAATCCCTAACCGACCACAAATCTCAAATATTTCTGCATCGGGACAACTTTTGAAGATAATTTCATTTAAATAGGTCATATTCGAAATAGCTGAAACTAAATCAGAGAAATGTAATGGGAGCAAGGAAAGGTATAGGCCTAACTCCAATGTCAGCGAGATAAATGAGTTGACTCGTGACATAAGCACCTAAAGGAATCTTTTGTGATTTTTAAAAATAATTAAAGGCAAGATGCAGAGTAAAATTTATATAAAATATTCAACATTTCAAAAATAGATTTGTGACTTCCCCCAGTAAAAAGAGCAGTATCGTTGGCGCACTGACGAATCATGATTTCCTGGCTTTTTTAAAAAAGTTTTCATTTAATGAAATTTGTCTGACAAAGATGTCTGCCCACAAAATTAACAAATACGGTAAGGACTTAATGGACGTCTCTGTCGTACACTCTTTTAAATGGGAAAATCCAGTAGCAAAACCTTTATTACATACAGCAGCCGTGCAACTATTTTATAATGTTCTAATCCAAAATTTAAAACTAACACCAAACTTAAAATGATCCAAGGTTCTGTGGATAAATTCACAATCTATTGAATCAAACACCTTTTCGAAATACAAGAAAAATGAATCCTGGAATAACATTTTCACTGCTATACTCTACTAAATCTAAACCGAAAAGAATATTTTCTCCAATGAAGTTATCCCCTTTATTTTTTATTTAGGCATTTTATGTATTTTATTGTTTTGTAAAACAATACTTGAGTAAGTCCAATTTGAAAAAGTTTGTATGCAAGTAAATGGTACATCGTTTACTGTACAATATACCTATGTATTAAAGAGTAGACAATTCTTTAAATATGTTGAGAAAGACCTTTCTGAACTCAAATAAATATTTTCTTCAAATGGCGTAAATTTTGTCACCACATTTCCTTTATAAAATAAAAAAAGATTTACTTCAATTGTTTTCTGGAAGATAGCAGTTAATCCATAGTCCGAGCGCTAGCATCTGTACACAGTATTCTTGCTCATCACACAACGGCCGTATTGTACGCGAAGTATATCGCGCAGTTTCGCTAAACGCTAACAAGCTAAAGAGTATTGTGGTATTGTGGCACACATACTGTAGGCCTACTGTCGTATCTCGCAAAAGGTTTGTATGTAGTTGGAGAACAGCCATGATACTTATGTACGCATCAAGGCCTAGGTTTCATCTTAGCACTTGACGTTAGCTCTCTTGGTACATTTCTCTCTTTAGTAACGTAAGTTACGCAGTTACGTTAGGCTTCATTAACTTAGGCTAAAATAATGAGAACTTATCTTGCTTTATGCACAAAACCATAGTAGGCAGCTATCTTGCTATAATCACACGTACGGTATAGCGACAATCTATGCATTGACGTTAATGCAGTCTGCCTTGTCAATGTATATAGCTGGAAGACTAGCAGTCGGTGACAATACATTATCACCCTGAGTGTTTTGTATAAAATTTGGATTTAATCAGTGGCTAAAATCGACAGATATTGCAAGAAAGTTGTAACAATTTGGAAATAATGTTAGTGTAGGTCAAAATTACGATATTGTTTCCCATTCACGTCCAAAGTTTGTTTGAAATGTTGCAGGTTCGTCGTTAAATCACGCAAAAGTTAAACCTCCACGGCTGCCGTGCCATCGTGGCTACGTGTTTTTGGTTCGAACGGTGCAGACCAATTTTCCCATGATCCTCTGCTCATGTATATGTAGGAAGTTCGTGGGCATACCAAACACCCAAAGGCCCATCGCTGCTTGTGTATATTATCATTCTCAGAATGGTCAATCTCAGAATTAGCATAGGGGTCTATACCGTTCTTTTTGTCAGCACGTAGGGTTACCATGGCCTATTTATTTTCTCTCAAGTAGACCATGCATCGCCACCCTGGTGAAGAGGTCTAACAGGAGGGCAGGGGTGTGGAAAATTTGGTTGGTTTTCAATGGTGTCTACATGCAAAATGGTGCAATATATACTGTAGCTTGTAGCTTTACCATAGTTTCTTTTAACTTACTTGAAGAAAAATTAGGGGAAACCTGTCAGATCATAAGAGAAATACATGAAATCCGGACATAGTGGGTAATCTTATTAACCGCCCGGACACCAGCACGAAACAATAAAAAGAGGACGTGTTCTGGGAAATTCGAACGTCTGGTAACCATATCTGCAGTGCCACTGTGAGCACTGTAAGCATACTTTGCGACTTCCGGTTGATCACTGCCGTTACATCGGCATTGCATTATAGCCTAAAGGTAGGGATTCCATCTCGTCACATGACTTGGATTCCCGGCCGTGAGAGCGTGCTGCGAAACGAAGCCTCATTGTGCTGATGGTTCTCTTTCGAGAAGGCCTCCTTTTCACGCAGCTCCATGTAAGTTATTGTTCTTGTGTATATAACAGCTGCTTAAAGTAGTGTTCTTTGCGTACGCATGACCTGGTACTCGTACCCGTACCCGTACTCGTGACCTGATACGCATACTCCTGACCTAGTATTCATACCCGTGCTACTGGTCTTGTACTCAGAAAACAACTTTAGTTTATAATGATTGACATTATACTATATAACCAAAGGTTCAGGATGCTGCTAGAGGGCGCATGATTTTATTACAAATGGAACTACTCACCACACCAAATTTTGATGATTCCCATCAACACACTTATAACAGATCAGTGGCCACTGCAAATTCTAAATGAACATGCATGCAATTTTCAAACTCAATCCTATGTGTATTATAACTGTACCTTCCCCCATGCTAGTTCCTATTTTATTAACTATAATGCTATCTGCCCCTTGTCTGGGAGTAGTGTCCTTGGGGTTAATTGCACTTTAAGGGGCAGGGGGCATGGGTGTTGTTTACTGGGAAACTGCTCTGGGTAAATTGTTCAGGTCCGGGTGAGAATTTTATATTTTGGGTAATTAATGCCTCTTCTGGGGACATGAATTTTTTAGTCATCCTGGGGCCCAAAAGGTAAGGGAAACACAGGACATAAATTAGTCTTCTAATAATGAGAATAAGAGTTTAACTGAGATTAAAAACTAATACATGATGGGGGCCTGGTTAAATTTAAGCTTGTATTATACACTGTAGGTTCTGATTGGCAACAGTGTTCCATACAGTTGACTACTTGTTAGCAGGGCTATAACCGAGTCCACCTAATCCGAGTCCGAGCCAATTCCGATTCCAGTGACCTACATTCCGGGCCAATTCCGAGTCCAGTACCCCCCGAGTACCCCCCGAGCCCATCTCATTAGTGAATGTGATGTTTACTGGACAACGGCAGCACAACGAGGGGCATGGGGCATTTCCTCCAGATTTAGCCCTTACCACCTGATTGCCTTCTACCAGTTACTAACTATGACCTGTAAGCTTCTGAGGGCTTCGCCTGCAGCCTTGACCCCACCCACTGGAGCACACATTTCTCTTCTACTTCAGTCTGCGTGAAAAAAATTTTCCCATAGTCTGCCCCCCCCCCCCCCCACTAAGTTTGACATTCTTGTATATTGCCACTGAAAGTGTGGCACATGTTCACGTTAGGATCATGTGTATGATGGGCAGAGGTACCAGCTCATGAGTACAGATATGGAGACCAAGTCATGACTAAAAGTGTTAAGAGTCTGAATTCAATTTTCTCTTGAGTTCAGGTATAGTTGGGTACTCACCGGGTGCCTTTCTCAGAGGGACCTCAAATCTTCCCTCCACTCAGAAATTACACTTACTTGATCATAAGGCTAGTGGAGCAATCTATTATAGATTCCCCTTCCCCTTTAAAATATGTCCCAGATTCCCCCTCCCCTTTCTCTTAACTCCCCCCCCCCCCCACCTTAAAAATATGTCCCAAGATATTCCTACAATTGCCCATTGCACCTGTCAACACCTTCATTTTCTGATGCCTGCATGTATACTGTATGTAATTCACTGCTGTTTGTTGTGACTGGACTTAGATTGTCACACATTTTCATCCTTGAGGTTCATTGTCAGTGCTTGAATAGCTTAATCAGCTTGAAGCAAGGGCTTTGTTGTATGAATCCCAGGGTCCAGCAACCTGTAAGTATATTACAAGTTGTTTCAACAATTAAAGTTTTTACAACAAAAGCGGTATGAATTGTTAGGTCTGAAAGTGTACAGTAAGCCAGGGGACATTACAAAAATCTTGAAGAACAGAACTGGAAGATTCTAGGACGATACAAACTACTCAAGCTAATGGTGTGGTATCTGATAATCCCTTGAGTTGAACCTAATCCACTCAACTTCGTGGGCAACTATTGATTAATACACCTTGCATGATTGCGCAGTTTATTTTTAGTTAATCTAACTATTGGCTGTGCTTTTAAGTTTGCATCCTGTCGAAAACCCTACATACAATTTTTTTTCAAAAGGGTATCCTCTGTGTACTATAAGAAGCTTGGCTAAGCTAACTGCTACAAAGAGACTGGTTATTCTTTCTGTCAGCTTTTTACAGATTGGATGCAGCCTCAATAAACTGTCTTTAAAATCATATTAAGCCATGGCTACCAGGGCTGCTGAGCCTCTGCCTTTATTTTGCAGTACTAAACTTACTGAGTAACAGTAGAGGTATGAATCAGGTAGCCCACATGCACAACATGATAGAATGTATTTAATTTCTGGAACGACTTCTCCGATAATAAATTGATGATGGGGTAGGACAGTGGTAGATCATGTTGGGACTATCTGTGCTTGGGGATTATGGCCGGGGCAATTACCTCAGGACCTACTATGTTATAGCTAATTAAAATCAGTTCTCATACAGATCCTAATCAACCCATTCATTTTAACTCAAATACCAACATAGTATGGTAGATAGCTTTAAACCTGTTTTTACAGTTAAAGTTATAGTTTTTATAGTTATAGTTAGTAAATCCAAAGGATAGTGGAGTCTCATGATCACAAAGCCAGGTAGGTCTTCCTGTGCAAGATTGTTTGTTTGTTTTTAATCTTCCGGTAATTCAAATTGGAAATTTGTGTAATATACTGTAAAGACCCAGCAAATCTAACTGCATTTGTTGAAAGAAAGAAACTGTTGGCTTTGTACTGTAGTGGGGTAACATTATTTTTCATCAGTGTGCTGCAGACCACAAGGATATTTGACCAAAATAGAATCAGCTCTTGGCCAATTGTGATAGTTAGTAAATCCAAATGATAGTGGAGTCTCATAATCACGAACAATTTACAATTTTTAAGCTGCATCAACAATAATACACAAAGCCCTAAGAATAAAGTCTAACCAAGCCAGCATGGGCGCAAATCCCGGGGGGGGGGGGGGCAATGGGGGCCTTTTCCCCCTCAAGTGAAAAAGTGGGGGGGGCAAATCGTAATTTGGCCCCGCCCCCCAAGTTTGAGTAGAACTAAAAATATGGTCACTTTTTTTCGTTTTTTTCATTCGAAAACAGTTTTTCTGAAGCTTTGAAAACGCCTGAACACAAGAGCTTCCGGGGGCTTCGCCCCCTGGACCCCCATAGGGGCTTTGCCCCTGGATCCCATCAGGAGTCCTTTGGGGCTTCGCGCTTCGCTCTCGCGGTGCCCGCCAAGCGTGCACAGTTTAGTACTCATGGGCACATCATAAACATTTTCTCCCCCCCCCCCCCCACTCTCAAACAGAGATTTGTGCCCCTGCAAGCCAGTCCTACATACCAGTCCACTTGCACACAGCATGCCTTTGCATTGCAACTGATGAAGTTTTCCTCATAAGTGTAATCAAAACCTGCCAGTGACATGTGATTATTTGATTTGTACTAGTCACTTTTTACCTGCCTGTCTCTCAGAATGACCCCTAGGTCCATTTCTGTCAGTCCTGCCTCAACTTAAATGAGTAGGTGAAAAAAGTCTCAAAAGTTACAGTGCATGGCACAGAACTCCAATTGTATGTGTGGTATATAGGATTAACACTGACTGCATACGCTTTAAGGGACACTTGGTGAGTCTACTACCTTTCATGACACTCTGTTTGCAGTGGCTGGGGGGGGGGGGGGATTTAATCCATTACCTACAGTTGCAGCTGTGGCACACTGAACTTGAACCAAATTCAACTACAGGATTTTTGTACGTTGCTTTTGTACAGTACGTTGCTTTTTTTTTTTTTTTGGCTATGCTAGGGAGTCCACATTACAAGCCCAACAAGGTTTTTCGTGTACTTCCCTTCACGTCATGCATATATACCTTTATTAAATTTTATCTAATGTTTGTAATTATTTTCTATTTATGCATGAAGTGATAAATCAAATAGACGAAACGAAAACGAAACGAAAGGTAGCCTAGTCTAAAGGGCATAATTGTGTTGCTAATTCATAGAGTACGGTTGCAAGTTGCATCATGAAGGGGCTATTTGAAAGAGGATGGTGGGACTTTTTTTTTTGATCTTGTTCTTACTTTTTCTCATGGATGTATTTCTCTAGACACATTGGCCGAAAGCCTGTACTGCAGACGTTAGCTTAGTCTCTCAGAATTGGTGCTTGCACTAAAAGAAGTAGCTATATTTGTCACCATGCATCACTCACTCTAAGAAATCATCCTTTTCAGTTTTCAGACTTCTGCCTCTCACTTATCTTCAAATGTCACTGTGCTCATAGGGTATATGCCATATGACTGTCATCGATTCTTGATAAACTAATATGTCACTGTGGCCTAGTTTCGTTCTATAACGTTACCACTTACAAACATGTCGCAGCCTGATGCTGGGTGCACATTGTTGTAACAAAGACCATACAATCGCTCATAGGGTAGCACCGTAATATGACCTGATCTGAGGCCAGAATATCAGCCGTTCTGGTTAACACAGTTAGCAAGAGAGGCCTGATTACATTCACATTTTCCATCAAGTTGTGTGTGCATACCAGTAATCAAGTACCTCATGTAGGCACTATGAGTATAGGCTACGGCCTGGCCTGATAGTGCCCTTACAGTAGGTCTGCAATGGAATGAATGTCAAGACCAGTTACTAATGTCATACTCATACTGATGAATTCATACCTGTAGCTTACCCAAGACACGTTAAAGGTCAGTTGGACTACCATAGTTGGACCTTGTACCCTACTCATACTCATGACCTTGTACCCGTACCTGTACCCGTACTGATAGCCTGGTACCCGTACCCGTACCCGTACCCGTACTCATGATTAATTTTTTCTTGGGACTCATACCCGTACCCGTACTCATGACCAGGTACCCGTGCCCGTACTCATGACCTGGTACCCGTACCCGTTCTCGTACTCGTGGTCCCGTACTCACACTTCAACACTGATTCTAAGATATTGCATTTTATTTCAAGTCACAGCCTCCTTTTGTGGAGATAGTCATTCGTTCCCATGCCTTAAATGCTAGAATAAGAAGATGACCTTTTTCTTTCAAGTCATATGTTTGTTACTGTTGTGATTTCCCATGCCTTAAAAGCCTAATTACAACCTTTCCAAATAACTGAGCTTAATAACTTTTGTTGCCAAGTTGCACTTTTTAAAAAGCCTTTATCAAGAGTTACTAGTTATATCTAACTACTTTCTACTTACTGTAGCCCCCCACTGTTAATAAGTAAATGTGTGTGCACCCTTTATAAGCGCAGTATCTGAGTAAATTACGGTATAATTGACTACACTAAAGCCATACTGGGAAACGTATGCCAATGTTGCTAAATTGAAAGGTTAAAAAACGGGCAAAATGAGTATTATTGCTGCTATATTGAAGGATAACTAGTCAGTGCTTAACCAATCAGAATGCAGGATTTTTAATAACAAGACAATACAAGACAAGACAAGGCTAGCCTTTCCCAGGTGAAGCCCATCTGAAGCCCAGCTAAGCTTTAGTTATTGAAGCGGGGACCAGCTGGGCTTCATCTGTGCATCAGCTGGGAAAGGCTAGCCCTCTAAATTTCATAACCAATTTCTCCTCAACAATCCCATATTAAAAGAATGTGGTTGTGTAAGTGGCATGAGAACTCTTCAGAATTTGCACTCCTCTGGGGGGGAGGTCCTATCCGTAGTAATATCAAGATCAACACAACAGTCTGAAAAACAAAGCGAAAAAACATTCTTTGCCAATCTGAGGAAGTGATATAACCTCTGCTGCCCTAACACTTACAGTACTTTGAAACTCAAATCTAATGATTTCATTCACTGTAATCTCGAGAAATGCATGTCCGATCTGAATGAAAATTTCACCATATTGTGTAGATTTTTATTGATCTTTCGACTCCTTATGAAAATTTTATATTATGTTTTAAAATTTCTGCTTAAACCCCTTTTGAAGTGCTGTGATTGCAAATTCATCTATTTTTTGTAGCTGTTTTTTGCTTAGAAAATACACTCTATATCATCTAGTCCATTGGGACAAGAACTGCAATCTTGACAAATATGTGAAGAGATTCGGTTATAAATTGACTTGAAGAGATTCAAAAATGAAACTACATGTATTTGATTCATTTTATGAGTGAGACGTCTTCAACATCTTGGCCATGTCCGGAAGAGCATTTAATCAATAAATTGATTATATTCTAATCAAATTTTACTGGATCGGGCCTTTTTAGAGTGTCAAGCATTTTGAAATCGAGATGTTTAAAGTACTAAATGTTTAATGCTTCTTGCATTGTCGATTTAGATGTAATGTACAAGATTCGTGAGTCTTATCGGAACATGTTATTTGATGGCCTTTCGTTTCATAACCAGACTGATTCTGGTTTAAGTCTGGACGCGACTTACGCACATATTTCATGCATGCCTCAAAAATGGTAAAATAATTTTTAATCATAAACAGCACTTTGATCCACCGAAGTCCACAGGTACACAGTCTGGTTGGGGAATAAAATTTCTCCAACATAACAAGTTTTGTTTCTGACTAGAAGTATCCTAAATTTAATATTCAAGAAATGCCACAATATCCAACCTCTATATGTCTATTCTCTCTTTGTCACTACTTCTTATATACTATTTTTGAAAATCAATCTTCCTTTTGCTCGATGCAATTACCGAAGCTGGAAATTTATGCTCGTGGCATTTGGCACATGTAAGCGTGATGATATGTCGATGCATCGTTCCATTTTCCATTGTGGATCAATTGTCCATAGTGCTCCGAGCCACCGGCGTTGTTTGGTTCTCCTTCTGCCCAGTTAGTGTACCCAACAGGGGTGTCATCGATCCATCGAAACATACGATTGCGTCGTAGATCATTTAGCCCAATCCATAGACCAGTCAGAGAGTCATCCTATACAAAATGAGTAGACTTGAAAGAATTAATGGAATTTTTTTATCCAATAAAAAAGATACTCCTTTTATTTTCAATAATTCAATATTCAATGTTCAAGATTCAATAGGAAAGATACTACTTTTATTTTGCTTATTGCCATAAAATGTTGAAATCATTCCATAATTACAATGCCATCTTACGGATTTTTTATTATTGTTATTACTAGTGTTTTTAAGTATTGTATTGTGTGGTGGGGTGGCAGCATTCTTAAAACCGATTCGAAGAAAATTGATGCCATTATTATGAAAGCTGGCCGGTCAACTTCCTTGCCTGGACTCATTCTACTACTCTTTTCCCCGAACGCAAAATGAGATTTGCGATTTAAGATGCTAAACATCCATCACATGGAGATTTCTATGACCAGATGACAGAGTCACTGCTAGGAGTGGCAGAATATGAGACCTGGAGAAGCTGCAACAGATGGATTTGTCAATACGTTTTTTTCCAAAGGCCTTCTCTTTACATAACGATAATCTGTAGCACTTGCACTTCAAATAATTGCATTCGAGTGCAAAGTAATACATATTCATAGGTTGTCCCAGTGCAACTTGTTATTTGCATAAGCTACGTGTGCAGTGGACCAGACTGACCAATCACGCGTACGACTCTCGTGGTGAGCAGGCATGTAACGGTCAGGAGGTCCTCACTAGCATCAAGTCAGCGACGCAGGAAAGACGTGGACACCAACTCCGCCGAAGCTCCGAATTGACCGTCCTCTACTTTGACAATACAGTACTTTCTGCACTTGGAATTACCTACCAAAATCTCGGAGATATCTACAAGAAATTATTCGTCTCACCAACACATCAGTCCCGTGTAGTCGGGCAGCAGCTGGCAGCTCGACAATTTTTGCTTGGGACTGAGGTGTTGCGTGCGGCGGTAATATCAGTTCCACTACATCGCCGAGCACGAGGTCCTTACAGTGACGCCATTTTGTTGCGACCCTGGTATTAGAGTTTTTCGTTAATGGAGGTGAGACCATTTCACTTTACATCTCTTATAATCACTCAATGTAGTCATTGCGGAATACTTAAACTTTTTTATCGTGCTTTAATGTTTTATGTAGTTTTATATGTTTGTTTAATAAAGGGCTTTATAAAGTTATATCTATCTAAAAATTACGGCGATTTGAGGGGTGATGCGCACTGCTAAACAAAAATTTCCTAACTGGCTAACAATAGCCGTAATCCCTAGTCTAATCCCTTACCCTAACAAAGAATACAATCTATACAATACAATGTCAACAGCCAATTAAGAAACACCTTGTCAAACGGTGCCAGTGGCATAGCCACGGGGGGGGGGGGTTCGGGGTTGAGAACCCCCTCTCGCCATGACCCAACCTTGCAGTGCAAACAACACCTTAAATAGTGGTTTTTCTCTCTTTCCTTAGACGTTTCCCTCATGTTGAATCCCAATGCCCCCCCCCCCCCACCCATGACACGATTCTGGCTACGCGCCTGAGCAGTGCGCATCTACCACAACTTGACCGAAATTCCAAACGTCTTTTAAACTCTTGCGTATGGTTAAAGGGAAAATCCAACAGGTTAAATTCACTTTTCACTTTTATTCACTGGGCAGTCTGAGTCTTTCCATCTTAGAATTGGGATTTGGCCACAAATATTACTATTAATGTAACTATTACTCAAGCTAGTACGAATATGATTGAATGGGACTGCGTTTATATTCTAATTTCTTCTTTATATTCTAATTTCATTCCACTGAAAGCGCCATTAGACAGTCCGAACGTTAGCTGACAAATGCTGTCGATTTCAACTTACATCGATAAAATAATATCTGCAGTACCAGCATAGCATTTTACATTGAACTTTAATTTGCACAGGGAACACCTAAAAATGCATGTTCTTCTTGGTTTACTCTTTGCTTTCAATCAGTAATTGACCTGATCAATTTCATCTAATAAGGATAACATGTAAATACTGAGACACGTCCATTAAATTTCTGAAACAGAACAGGCTAACAAAATTTACCCCGTCTCTTATCGAATACCAGTGAGTGTAAACGAAGTTTTGTTAAGATGCGGATTTAATGGTGACCAAGGTCGATGTTTGGTATGCTGAGCCGTAAGAGTATCCACGTGCTGCAACTGTATCACAGAATGCCTCCGCTTGTGCCCACGTTTTTCTAAACCGAAAATACCTAAATAAAGAATAGTATTGTTATAATGGGCACGGTTGTCTAAACTTAAAGTGTTCAACAGGTTTGTGCCATCGTTCTCTCCTTCAACATTATCGCTCATTTTCTGCGAATTGTCACTGAATTTTTAAAGGTGGTTTAATTGGCGAACGGGAGCGTTTCATTTTGGGAGCAGAAAAATTTTGCCCGAAAAATGTGATCCTGCCCGAAAGACATAAATGGGGGGCTAAAATCAGCGTTCAGAAAATTTTTGAAAAATGAATCTCACAGAAAGCCTGAAAAGGCATTTTCCGGGGTTGTAAATATAACGAGGCAGTTGCTATTTTGCGCTTTGATTTCGAACAACTTTCAACTCAATTTAGAGACAGCAACTTGAAAAAGGATCAAAAAACTACCTGATAAAATGTACCACTTACATTAGATTTTCATGCTACGAAAGAACATTCAGTCCTACACTCTAAAAAGAGGTAAGTAGAATCAACACATTGTTGTGTTAATAGTGAAACTATCAGGTTATGTATAGAAATTACCCATGATTGTGTTATAATTTAACACAACATGTGTATAAGCTACACGTGTTGTGTAATTTTTTAAACAATCATGTGTAATTTCTACACATCACCTTATAGGTGCACTACTTACACAACAATGTGTTAATTCTACACACGTTGTGTTAGAGTGCTATCTGGAAGAAGCATTGATCTGTTCAGTAATCTCACTATTCTGTTCGATTGAAAGACTTTTTAAAGGGAACTATTGCGTTTGTTTTAAAAGAAAATTTCATCCTTATTAAACCAATACTTATTGACACAAAGGGATAAATAATTAAAATAATGCAGTGTGGTGGTCTTCTTTGTCAGAAATGTTTCCCTCGGGTTGGTATTCAGTTATTTGTTGCTCAAGATTAATTAGTTCACCCAAACTTTCAACATTTCAAAAGATGCAACCTCCATTATAGCTCTACTGTTCAAAATATTTTGAGGAGATGAAGCTATCGCTGGAGTGTACGGTTGACAATGAATGGTTTGATAATTTATTGAGCTATTTTCTTTGAACGCTATGTTGGAACAATTTAAACGCAGTACTTCCCTTTAAGCGGAGCGCCACCATTATTAGCACGTGCAGCGCATGCAGAAAATTCTGAAAAAAATCGCGTCCAAACCTTGTGAATGGAAACGAAGGAGTCGTTACTCTGAGCTTTTATTTGCAATGAAATTTTCACCTCAGTAGAAAAAATCAACAACAACTTGCTTTACTTACACAATTACCAGACAAAATGTAAGCCTACCGGTGACTACTGTCAACCAATGGATAAGGGGGTATTGTACATTTTCTGTGAAAACTATAAACGAACTGAAAACATGGAAAGGTTTCTGAGTCTATTGTCACCCTTATCTGAATCCAATCAGTCGATTGCAAGGTCCATCTAACTGATGAAACTTTCTAGATGTGACTGCCTGCACTCTCGACTAGGAATTTACGTCTTGCGCCCTTTCAACATACATCACGTCACAAGGTGGTTTCGAATGAATTTGAGGCGAGCAAATGGGAAAACATTCTTACGCTAAGGAAACCGAAAATAATTATGTGTTAAGGAAAATTACTCTCTTCGGTGTCTACTACTGTTGCCTGAATTCGGCTGCGAGGGCAGGATAGATGGCAAACTATTAAGTACTGCATGTACATATCTGAACACCCTCCCGTCCGTCCCTGTAATTTGGCAATGTAAATATCCTAGCTCTTTGTTTAAAACAGTTTGTAATTATTTTTATTTTTGCGTGAGAATGTAATTTTGAATGAAGCGATTTTGTTGTGGCAAAGTTTTGAAAGGAGTTCAGAAAATCGAACATTTCGGGCATTGTGTTGTGCAAGATAAAAAGCAGGCTGAGGAATGATTGTTCCTTCCTAGCTTTAGAGACTTCACCAATGCGTATGGATTTTTTTTTTTTTTTTTTTTTTTTTTTTTTTTCGTTTTTGTCATGGAAATATTGAAGACTATGGTACTTTTCTCTTTTTCGGGCGACTCTCCCACTCTAAAAAATGAACGTGTTTTTCTGCTGGCGTTACAAGTATCTTATTCTCTAAAAATATTAATTGAAAAACTAAATGGGTATTTTTACCCCTAACAGATGGTACTAAAAACAAAAAGTGGTCTATATTTACAAAAATTTCCACACAAAAATATGCATTTAGACAAATAAACATACAATTTGAGTAAATATCAATCGCAGATGGATTTAAACAACGATTTTAGGGGTAAAATTACCCAGTTAAGAGGATAAATGTAACGCATGCACATCAACACGTTTTGGGGTAGATAGCCCACTTCGTTTTACAGAGTCGAAAGAATCTGGATATTTCACCACTTCGGGCATTGTGTTGCTTACGAATATTAGCGTTTGTGAGATGCCCGCATGTGTTGAGAATCGTACCTTGACAGTGAAGCTTTGCTTTTTTCGGGCATATCCTGTTCAGATTTCGGGTACACTTGGAATCTTCCGTCTAACTAAAACTGTGTCAATAAAAATAAAATATACCTGTCCGAATTTCAAATTTCGTTGAAATTCCGAGGGTGGGGGTGTCAAACTTCCCGTTCACCTGCCCCACTACCCACCTCCAACGAATACAAATTCACTACAAGGAATTCTTTGGTTATTCCCAACGATATAAAATGATGAAGAACTGATTCCAAACCAAGTTCAAGCCCCATAATGCTCAGCTAATTTAAACATGGAAAATGGTTTGATACGATTTTGTGAGTGGCAGTAAATATGCATCGAAACATGATTTGTAACTTTACTGCTCACACAAGCACCTGTAGTCAAAGGCCATACCATATGACAATAAAGTTGACCTCTTTTATCGAGAATGGAAGCAAGATTAAAAATTTGACTCTTCTTTTTAAAATTCATTCATTCAACATTAACACAAAAATTGATCAAAAGTAATCCAGCGTTCATCGGGTGGTTTCTGTCAAAAGGCATATCGTTTCAACTTACTATATTACTCTCCAAAATCAAATGAGTGAATATATTCCTTCCAAAAAGAGTGTCAGAAATTCTCCTGCAAGAGTGATATTAACCTGAGCGGACATCCACCTCGAATAGAGATAACTTCCATTCATGTCTTTGAAATGACTCTATTTGGTGTGCTTGGTCACTCCATCTCGGGTAAATTTCACTTGTTAGGAAGGATCACTCTGGTTCTACTTTATTTTTAGAGCAAACACTCTTTTGGTTTTAGAGATTTAAATCAAGTGTGGTAGTCCCTTATCAAACTTACCGATAACAGTTTCCGTTGTATTCCGTCCATCTTGCTGGACAGCGTTCGCACGTGCAGTTAGCATAGCCGCAGAAAAAGATGATAAGTAGGCAAAGATTTCGAATGAACATTGTTAAATGGCGTCGCATCCTTCTAGCACCTTCTTCTAAGTCTGTGTTCGAAAAGAAAAGTAATGTAGATAATTTCTGTAGACGGAATATACAAGAAAGCAAGACAAAGAAATGAACCCCATATACCCGTTAAATTCGTAAAGAACACTACATGTACATTGCCTTTAAAACACAAGACAAGCGACAAAACATCACGACTTGATATCACACCATTAATGTTCGTTTAGAGGAAATTCCTTTTCACATTTTCATTGGGTAACTTGACATTATAGAAACTGCGTGCAAATTATTCCCTACCCTGAATCTAAGATCAATGAAAACTTACCTGAGACAGTGCTTCTGCTTGTACAAGTATTTAAGAAACCTCTGCCCATGTAAGCTTGCCTTGAACATAGAGAGAAATTTATCACCATTCTGCTCAAACAAAAGAATTTATGGTCACATAATCTGCTGATATCACCAAGGTCAAACATCAAGTTGGTATCTTGCTTGTGGTAACTTCAAGTGATAAAAATATATTATCACTGAGCGGAAGTACCGGGGAGGTAGGTCATGTGTCTCATTGCTTAGTGTGCAACATTTACCAGACAACTTATGTGATCTGATATTTTTCTGTTTCCTTGAACACTGTATGGTGGTGTGGAATTCCACGTGACATAGCTTGTTTCTGCCCTCCTTTGGGTTACCAGGTAAAATGTACTAGTTAATTGCGGTCAGGTTGCTATTGCAACTTTCTAACGAAACAAATGAATCCCCAGGTCCTATTCAGACATTTCATAGGGGAGGAGGGGGGGTGAAAGCTTGCTCAAGCAGTATCGAAAATTTATATTATGCTAATTTTGGAGTAATTTGTAAGGTATGTTCAGCCCTCTCATTTTTTTGAAATGCGAATATAAAAAGTGGCGCCGGGGAGAATTTTGAAGTGGGTGCTAATGAGATATTACAAACATGACATCCATTTTAAGGCTGGGTACAGGCAGCTTTGAAAGTGCCGTTTCCGATCACCAGTGAGTTTGTAAAGATAAACATTTTCAATTGGCAGTCTTGCTCGCACCCCCCCCCCCTATAAATCATTCCACGTCTCACCACCACTGGTGGCATAAGGACCTTCCACAATGCCAATTTGCCTCCTTGACTAATCAATTTTCTACCCCAGTCTGAGCTTAAACGCTGATCTAGTCGGGTGTTTTACTCCACGAACTAGCTAAGAAAGCTACAGTGCTGCCGTAGACTGCATAACGGATGAGGGCACAATAGTCTGCACGCAAAGACAGTGAAAACCGCCTAGATTTACTAGCTGGGTATCGTAACTTACACATGCTGAATGCATGAATAGCCTATTGTTGTAACATATGTGTAGGCCCTACCTGCTCAGTGCTGTTAGACTGAACACCGCGCTATGCTAGTACATAGCTATAGTGTTAGTTACTTAAGATATATTTCTGCAGGGAGGAGGAAACTAATAACAGCCATTCTTGGTGTCCTGTGCTGGCGTCAGATGACGATTAGACTTTTCGAATGTGGAACCGTCTTCGCATGGAGTGTGTAGAGGCTGTTCATGTGACGTCATAATGCTCCCCAGCGGCATTAAAGGCGTTCAATATAGACTGGCTCAGCCAGAGAACGATC
Source organism: Holothuria scabra (assembly GCA_037179385.1). Taxonomy (NCBI): domain Eukaryota; kingdom Metazoa; phylum Echinodermata; class Holothuroidea; order Aspidochirotida; family Holothuriidae; genus Holothuria; species Holothuria scabra. The sequence goes on from CM074189.1 coordinate 40,838,374, forward strand.
TTATAAAAAAATCATTGATCTTAATGTCATCAAAAGATCACAACTTGAAACGGTCAAAACGATTAGCCCTCCGAGGTGGTTTAGTTGAGACGCTAAGGTATTTTACGTCACATTTTGTCCAGTCAAGAAACTGGTGGAGCCAGTTGACCGGCTAGAGCCGCTTAATCGAACGGACCTATTGTTGCAGCTCATGTAACTATGAAGTTACATATTCTGCATATGTAGATAGATACATGTAGACCACACTCGATGAGCTTGCGGGATTAGTATCCCGCTTGGGATTACAATGGTAACAAGGAAAATTGATTCACGAGGGGTACTTATTGCCTGTTTGTCGCTTCTGTGAATCACGAGCTGAATAGCTTAGTGGTCTTAGACTCTGCCCGGAAAGCGGAGTGTGGAGGGTCCAGTCCCCTGTGAGGCTCAATTTTTCTGTCTGGATTTTTTTTTAACCTTTTTTTCTTCTTTGATAAGAGTTTATACAGACAAAGAGAGATACAGTGATTCTAAGTTTAAAAAGGTCTGGACAGCTGGTAATTCCTTTGTTTTAATCAAAGATGGTAAACTTTCCTTTCGTTTGTATTACAATGACAATTAATTTTGCGTTTGTTTTTATACAATATTGAAATGTAAAATGTACTGTTGAAATTATGTGGGTTAAGTTAAATTAAATACTGTAAATACTTGTAAATATTATTTTTATTTAACAAAACTTTGTATATATTTGTCTGTATATATATATGTATTTGAAGGCAGAAATATAACGTTCCTTCAAAAAAAAGAGTTTATACTATACAAAATGTAAAATCCGAAGATGGCTACGCTAAATCGCGCCGCATCTGTTCAAGTGTCTGTTGAAAATGTTGAAAATTTTGATATTTTTGCTGTTCTGAAGGAGAAAGGTATTGATCCAGCTGCTCATCTGGTTGCTGTCCAACAACTACCGAATCGTCTGTGGGATGTAACTTTTAAATCTGTGAATATCATGAGAAATTTTTGGCCGTCTTTGTTATCGGGGAGTGACTACACTGTCAACACATACAACAGTTCTGCGACATTGGTTACAGTTTTGCACGTACCGCATGAGTTAGAGGACAGTGTTGTAAGATATGTTCTGGGGAGATACGGAAAGGTTATTTGTGGACGGTTCCTCACTTGTAAGAAGTACCCAACAGTCTATAACGGAATACGCCAATATCAGATGGATTTGAAAATGGACATTCCCTCGTCATTACGATTAGGGGAGAGAAGTTGTTGGATAAGACACGAAGGCCAGCCAAGGACGTGTCTTCGTTGTGGGGATGAAAGTCACGAGGTTAAAGACTGTAAAAACATTAAATGTCTTAAGTGTCATTCTCTTGGACATGTTGCCAAAAACTGCACCTTCGAGGTTGTGTGTAATATCTGTGAGAGATCTGGACACACCCACAAAGACTGTCCTGTGTCGTTTGCCAACAAGGTTCAGCCAGTTCCCAGAAGATGGCAACAGACAATCGAGAGGGATTCTGTACCAGTTTCTAATGGGACTTTAGATTTCCAAATTGCAGTGAATCTGTATAAAGTGGAAGCTAGTGGAACTAACCCTGACAGGGGTGGAGTTTTTGGAACCCATAAAGTTGCCCATGGTGATACCGATGACGTTAAAAATTGCTCAGATTTGGAAACGACCTGCATGGAGGTTGAGAACCCAAAGGGCCTGGGGAACGACGCTATGTCTAGTAATGAGTGGAGTGATGTTAATAATGTTCAAACAAAAGAGAATGGTTGTTTGCCAGATAAGGACATGGATCCTGTGGAGATGGATGAAAACACCATGGACCAAGACCTTGAGGATTCTCAAGTTTGGAAAACAGACCAGTCTGTTATGGGCTCCGAGGTTTCAGATGCCTCTGAGAGCATATCCCTTTTTAGGGATGACGAGATAATGGCCCCTCTTTGTAACGAGAGTAAAGAACATGATGATGTGGCTAGTGCTAATAAAGGATTTTCATTGGGAGCAAAACCCCCTAATGATGAATTTAGTCAAAAAAGCAAGGACTCTGGAAGTAAATCTAGAAAGAGAAGCTCCTCACAGCCAAGCTCCTCAAGGAAAAAAATGGAAATCTCGGTTGAACTTTCGTTTTCTTAGAGAGGAACCCACTGAGTACATTAAAATGACACAAATTTTTCTTGAGGAGGAACCGTGGCATTCATGTGTCACCAGAGGATGCAGACAGACTTTCTCATGTTATAGTGATCTACTGAAGCATCTAGCTGAAGTTCATCCGAGGAAAGAGAAACCAAAATACCCATGTGCCCTACACAAAGTGTGTTCACTGGTCTTTTCCACTCCTCGAGAGTGGCTACTACATATAGCGTCTGATCATGGGGACTTTGTTACAAAAAAAGAGCTGGAATATTTTGATCAGTTTTTCCTGAAGCACTGATAAGACCCTTTTACCAGCCTAACTACTTATGAAATTGAGAGTAGTATCATACAATGTGAATGGTCTAAGGGACAAGCGGAAGCTGTCTAAAATTATTGAGTGGGCTAGAATTTTCAACACTGATATTTTGGTATTACAAGAGACATTTTTAACTTCCAATGAGGACTACCGTACACTAAAAGGCTTATGGGGGAATCAGATTTTCTTTTCTCCAAGTGTAAGTAATCGTTCAGGAGGAGTTTGTATTGCTGTTAGGGACAAACTGCCAGTTACCATATCAGATGTAAAGTATGACTCCTCGGGCAGAATAGTCACTGTACTATGCTCCTTTAATGGGTGCACTTTTCGGATATGTAACGTGTACGCCCCTAATAACTATTTAGATAGATGTGTACTCTTTAAAGAAATTCACAGGTTCATTAGGGGAACCCATCCAGTCATACTGGCCAGGGGACTTTAATTGCGTTCTTACTTTACTGGATAGAAATGGGACTGGTGTTTCTACAGATTCTGATCCGAGTAAGAATACGTTAAGAGAGTTAGTTTCCTCCTTCAATTTGGTGGATGGGTATAGGCAAATACACCAGTCCAACCCTGGTCATACTTGGTTTAGATCCATCTCAAACCAAAGTTCAAGAATAGACAGGATATATCTATCTGGAGGCATGATGAAAGTACTTGATTCTGAAACTATTCGTCTTCCCTATTCAGATCATAATCCTGTTTTTGTGGACTTTAAGCCTATTATAGGTAATTCCATTAAAAAGGGTTATTGGAAGTATAACGTCTCCATGAATAATGACATTGATTTCTGTAATGACTTACGCCATCAGTATCAGCTGTGGAGGACGCTTAAGCCGGGCTTCGCTTCCCTTTCTGAATGGTGGGAAGACGTTAAGATCAGAATAAAGAAGCTTGTCATTTATCACAGCAAAAGACGTGCAAATGAAAAGAAAGCTAGACTCAAACGGTTTCAAACCATGTTCATGAGTTCTACGTTAGATCATGTGGACAGTGTTATTTCTGACGAGGTTGAAGGTGCCTTTATTAGATCGAGGGCTAATATCTTAGATCTAGGAGAACGACCGTCATCCTTCTTTTTTCGTTTAGAAAGTTGCAGAGGTAATAAAAAAACAATTCGTTCTATCCGTGGCCCGAACGGTGATTTGTACGATAGAGAAGAAGATATTTGCAAGGTCTTCCATGAGTACTATAGTAGCCTTTTCTCCAAAGACAAGGATACTGATAGTAATGCACAGGATGCCCTTATTAGGAATTTGAATGCTTCTATTCCCACTCATGACAAAGAGGAACTTGAACTGCCGATTTCAATCGAAGAGGTTTTCTCAGCTCTTAAGAAAACGTCAAAAAACAAAGCACCTGGTATTGATGGTTTACCGTATGAATTTTACCATAATTTTTTCGATCTAATTGGTAAAGATCTTTTAGGAGTTTACAATGATGATTTGTAAGAGGTTGCCTAACTTCGTCCCAACAAGTTGCAGTCATATCTTTGATTGCAAAGAAGGGAGATATATTGAACCCGAAGTGCTGGCGCCCCATAAGTTTGTTGAATGCAGACTACAAAATTTTGTCCAAAGTTCTTCAAACTAGACTTTCTCATGTGATAGCTGACGTCGTGAATATTTTTCAAGCGTGTGGTGTACCAGGGCGTAAAATTCACAATAATTTTATTCTAATAAGAGATATAATTGATTATACAAATGTGAAGAACAGTGGTTATTGTTTACTCTCAGTAGACCAGGAGAAGGCTTTTGACAAGGTGGACTGGTCGTTTTTGTTTAAAGTGCTTCGAAAATTAGGATTTGGGGATAACTTTGTTAAGTGGATCTCTGTTTTGTATACTGATATAAAGAGTTGTATATTGCTTAACGGGAAACTTTCTGATCCCATTTTTATTTCTAGGGGCGTTCGACAGGGCTGTCCCTTGTCTCCCCTTCTGTATGTTCTCTTTATTGAGCCAGTGGCATGTTATATAAATAATAGTAACAAAATTGAAGGCTTTCGTCTCCCTGGTGGGTCAGTGGGAAGGGTTAAATTTATCCAGTATGCTGATGACGCAACTTGTGTAACTTCTAATGTTAATGATATTCCTAAGTTTACTGAGGTTTTTGATTTGTTTCATAGAGCTACAGGAGCTTCGGTTAATTTTGATAAGACTCAGGGGATAAAGCTTGGTCGTTTGGCCTCTGAGCTAGTTCCACTTGATATCGCATGGAGTACAACTCGTATCAAAGTTACTGGCATCATATTTGGTTCAAATGAGTCCGTTATGGAAAATTGGTCAGAAAAGGTTAAGAAACTTGCCAAACGGGCTAATTTTTGGAAATCTGCAAATTTGACACTTTTCGGCAAGACTGTTATAGTCAACTACCTCCTGTACCCATTGTTTTACTTTATCGCCCCTGTGTTTTCCATTCAAATGTCAGTGATCAAGGAAGTTAACAAAACTGTGTTTGCTTTCATTTGGGGAGAGAAAAAGCCTGACCCAGTAAATTGCAAGGTCATGGTTCTTCCCAAGGACCAAGGTGGGTTGGAACTCGACAGCCTTAAAGACAAAATGGACATTCTCCTAGCTAAGTCCTTGTTTCCTATGTTGGACTCTACGCCCACCCCTACTTATCTGACCCTTGCTAGATATTTTACTGCCAAAGTACTTCGAGTTCATTATTCTCAACTTTGGTCGAACTCTATGCCCAATGCTGATGTCTGCACCGACCACTTGTTTTACTCTTGTCAAGTTGTTAAACGTCTGTATACATTAGATCAGACATTCACTTCGCTCAATCTCACGAAACAGCTAGTTAAACTTCTGCGTGATTCTGATGTGAAAATTGCTTGTGTAGAACATAATCCCAGTTATCCATGGTCTCAAATTTGGGAATTAACAAATAATAGTATTTTGGACAATAAATTGAGAGACTTCCAGTGGCGCTTGGCCCATGATGTGCTTTACACGGGCAGTAAAATTAAGAAGTGGAAGATGGGGGATGGGATTTGCCCGATGACTAGTTGTTCGTGCGTTGAGTCCGTCGAACACATTTTTACCGGATGTCCGAAAGTTAGGCCAATTCTTTCTTGGTTAAATTTAGTACTTAACTTTTCTCCGGGTAGTCAGTTCCATACGAATACTAAATTATTTTTGTATGGTTTTCCAGAGGTTAAAGTTCCGAAGGCTGTTTTCAATAGATTATGGTTTGTGGTTTGCGTAACAAAATTTGTTATATGGAAGTCTAGATGCCTTCACGTTTTTGAATCTAAACTTCATTCAACTCGAGCTTTAATCTCGGCAATAACGAATCACATTGAAAATCGGGTTAAGGCAGACAAAGAGAGATACAGTGATTCTAAGTTTAAAAAGGTCTGGACAGCTGGTAATTCCTTTGTTTTAATCAAAGATGGTAAACTTTCCTTTCGTTTGTATTACAATGACAATTAATTTTGCGTTTGTTTTTATTTAATATTGAAATGTAAAATGTACTGTTGAAATTATGTGGGTTAAGTTAAATTAAATACTGTAAATACTTGTAAATATTATTTTTATTTAACAAAACTTTGTATATATTTGTCTCTATATATATATGTATTTGAAGGCAGAAATAAAACGTTCCTTCAAAAAAAAAGAGTTTATACTATATCTTGGATCGGTATAAAATTCATGATCTAGATGTATTGCGGTTTTTCAGAAGGTTTTTAAAACTGGAGCCTTTGAATGCCACATACATAAGGTATTCGGACGAATGAATCAGCGGCATAGAAGGGATATGCAAAAGGTCATGTTTACTGGTCTATTTTTAGCAACATGGAATATACCTGTCCCGCTGTAGCAAAACACATCTTAACACTACTTTCTTGTTACGCATAGAACACCATAGTCTTGTAATACATACACACAAACATTGTCAATGCAGAACAACGTTACCTAGCCTAATAAAGGGTTCAGTTTCTATCAAAACAGATAGCTTTAAGTTAAAATCAACGGCTTTATGTCGGATGATGGGTGTCTTCACTCAGTCTCTCCTATCGGCAGATCGGTGACGTTAATAATCTTCATTTCAAGGTATAGGGCTAACTGATAAATGTGTTTTTACGTCTGCGTGGTTTCGAGAAAAGTAAGTATTTTGACTTTCGATCTTATTCTTATACTCTCATTGGTATTCCCCATTATATATAAAACCTACATCATTAGAGTACCCGGAGTAAGATAGATTTAGGCAGTTTAGTTATAAATCTGGCATAATTTTCTATCTAACCTAATAAGATGTCTCCTGAGTTAAGTGCAGTGTAGCTGTAAAATTTTACAACACACTGAACTGGAAAAACAATCAGGTATGCGAATGCTACTCATGTACAAACGATGCACTTTTCCCCATGGGTCACATTATTTTTGGCAACCCTCACTGTTAATTACTTTTAACATAGGCCTACTAACAATGTAAAGAAAGGATTTCACAAAAGACACAGTTGTATTCTCCATCTTCCTTGTCATAAAACTTATTCAACAGATGCAAGGTTGTCTATAGTTTCCTTCTACCTTTTAAAGTGTTTAGAAAACTAAGACTCTGACCAAAAGGTAAATGTTTTCTTAGAAACTGAATTTATCAACGAAGTTATTGCTACTTGCATTGCCGTGAAATTTAACTCTTGCATCAGTATATATACCCGAGAAATGTGACCTTGAGAAGGGGCAGTGAAGGTCAAATCCGACGACAATCACGGTCAGCTATGTGGGACTTTCTTGGCATGGTTTCCTGTGGTGATTGCTCCGAAATACTGTAGGCATTTAATAAGAAAATGATTCATTCACACAAAAATGAAGAGGATAGTCTATGCTTGGGAAATGTAGCCTCTGACCTGAACACGTGTCCTTGTTCAGTGATTTTTAAATAAACAACATCACGGCACTGTCGTGATGCCTGAATCAAGGGTGTTGAACTCCCCGATGCATTCTATAATGCTGTTTAGTGTCATAGCATATGTAAGCACGCATTCTTAGTCATCCGTTCCACATCAACCTACAAAACCAGCCCCATTCCGCCCTCATATTGTTCACGAAGCTGGTTGATATTGATTTTCGGCAAATTTCAGTTTCTTATTCAATCAGTAAAGTAAACATGACAACACAGTTCTTTATTTTACATTATTTTCCAGGCATCCTTCTTCATTGTTGACCTGGCAGGCTGGCTTTTGTCAAATGAATTTAAACACAATGAGCCTACCAACACCGTAAGTAACAAACTTGAAGTGCACCTCAAGTCTAGAAAATAAAAAAAAAAGCCATGTTGCTTAGATGTTTCCAAATGAATTCTATCGTTCTTATGCATACGGTGTCATAGAGCAAAAAGTACGCTATCCTTTGAGGGCAAAACAAACCAACACCAAATTACCAAAAATGCAGACAGCTGATTTTTCAACCAAATACGCGCATAGTCTGCTATACGTGCAGGAAGAATTTTAATGCATGTGGCCACGTGTTCTAATGTTTTCACGCCGGTAAGGATGACGTCAGTATGTCGTCAATGCGTTAGGTCTATTTATCCAACTCTCATTGTCATCGATCATTCCATCGTTGAGTTATGGAATGTTGAAATGTATTCACTTTAAATAAACAGTCAATTGCGCAATAATTTGGGACTTTCTTGTTGTACCACTCAGATTACCCGCTTTGTTTTCCTTTTATATTGAAAATGTGTTTTCCTTTGAGATGTGTTTTGACCTTAAACGCCTCATGCTTGCTAATTGCATAGCATGTTGTTCAGAGAGGGCTCAATTAATTACACGACCCCATTAGAGTAAGAGTGCTATCACATATTGGTACAAGGTGCAGTAACTTTAAGTAACAAAGAAAATGCAGAGACTGTAATTTTAGTAGTAAAATGAAATCGGAAATTATTGCGCAACGTACCATTTACATATTCAGTCAATATTTTTCAACATTTGATACCTCAGCTGGATGTCCTTTGAAAATGTAAGTTGGACTGTTTGAGTTCATTTTTCGTTTGTATCTGAAATTTTAGACTTGAGGTACACTTTTAATTTGAAAAATACAGCAATCATTCCAATGTACTTATTGTAGCAGTCTGTTCTTTTCCTCGAAAGACTTTGGCGAGTCCTTCACTAATATATAATTTTTCACTTTACTTCTTTAATGGTACTATCTTCTTTAATTTTTCTTTCTCTTGTGTAGTCGCTGTTGCATCAAACACAACAGGTTTGAGAGCGATCAAGGTTGGAGACTGATGCAGATCACCACCAATCAATCTGAAACTATTGCTGTTAGTGGGAGGAATGTCAACACATTTGAAACATTCACCGACGTTTTTGTTCTCAGATATTGTGATTCTAACGTAACTTCAAATTTATTATATTCTAGACAATTTGAAGAATATGTTTCAGAAGGGAAGCAATACTGGTACCGATACGCTTCAGTATTAAATGCCCACTGCTCTTTAATAGTCACTTCCATCGGAGACAAATTAGAAATAATAGGAACCACTGAAGATAAAGTCTTAGCCTATCGTCCTTTAAATGGCGAGGCGAGGTGCATGGCTGTCACCGAGAAAGAAATATATATCGGTTTCAAGGAATCAAATATGGTAATGGTGTATGATAGTACACTACTACACGAGATTAGATCAGTAATTTTACGTGGGATTCAAGATGGTCTAGACGGACCATTTGACTTGTCAGTTACTTCAGACAAGCTATTTGTCTGTATCGGCAGGGATAGTCCAGAGAGTTATCACAGATCTCTCGTATTTCAAGAGGCAAATGGAACCATTTTGTCTGAATTAACACACACTTCGAGAAGCCGCTTCTATGCATACAGCATCACAGCAGATGTGAAATCGGGGATTGTCGCTGTTGTATGGTTAGAGAAGTATTTCTTGGGAGGGGTGACCAAAATCGTCTTCTACTCTCTCAATGAAAACATTGCCTTCCTAACTGCTGAGATTGAAAGCTGTTTTCTTAGAATCAGAATATCTGATGGGGCTGACAAGATGATAATTGGAAATCACATGACAGGAGAAGTGAATGTTTACGATATGGTAAGAATTTTAAAACTTTTATCAGGTTCGAATATTATCTGAAGGGATTAATATGTATTTCTAAATACATTAGTTTAACAATAGTGTTTCATAAGTATATACTCTATCACCCTGTATCATGTTAATTGATGTTTGATGACAAAATAAAAGTAAGGGAATTGTAAAACGGAGATGTAATGATCAGATTTTTTAGACAATTTGTACTTAAAAACGCTTCGAATCTTTCAAGGTGTAACCATTTGATTGACAAGTCGATTTGTTTTTATGGTTAAATCCTTTCTGACTAAACTCTATAAATGATGATCTCTGCCATTCTTTTCCAAGTAAACCCTTAACAAAGACTATTGAATGCATATGCTTTGAGATGACTCTTCTTTCGCCAATGGCAAGGCTTAAAACAAGAATTTTCAGTCTCCGTCTCAAATGACTACATGGTGTTTACATTCGGGACCAGCTTTAAAATTTTCAACAGCCTTCAAGACCCATACTCTCATCTAGTCGTACTCGAAGTAAGCTTAGGACCGCACCTTAGAAAAGAAACAGTATGGTAGAAACCCTGAAATACTTTTATGGAACAATGTGCCTGAGGGAGAGATAAATGTAAATATGTTGCACTATTAAACCATGATAAATACAAAGCTGCACATAACTAACTACGGCGAAACGTGTTCTTTCAAAGCAATTTAAAATCTACTTTTTTGATACTTCAACTTGTTCTGACCTAATTCAAACACCGAAGTCGTCGATAAAGGCATGTGAGAACAGAAAATAGCCAAATCTCCAAAGAAAAGAAGGAAAACCTTTTACCATTATCTTGAAAGCGATTAAAGATGTTTATTTCTTCTTTAAAGGAATATCAAAAATCCTTTTCTTTGCAAGAAAATCAAATTTGGAAAACACTTGCATTGCTTTGTACTGGGGTCAACTTCCATAACGATACTTTCACTGACTACCTTTAACCACAGTCAGTGGTCAGATGGGCTTGATTAATTATAGCACACTGTAAATGTTATAAATTAGAGTTCAATAATCCCCAGTGAGATCCGACCAATTTAGTAAGGTTTTGTGTGGATACGAGCTGTGGAAAGACTCACTCTCTATTTCTAAAACTACTTAGAGAGCAGATAAAATCCCCCCTGTTTACTCCTTTGGCCTCTGTACTACCGCTTAACCAACTTCACAAAGACTGGGAAGAACCTTAAGCATCCTGATTCAATTTATTGTACCAATGAATTAAATTTTAATCACCTAAGCTTGTATTGCTAAACATGAAGTCAAGCATTCAACCAATGCAAAATCAAATTATGAGCGTATATTTCACTTTTGGTCTCAACAGGCGGAACTTTTTACTTACGATCACCTGAAGAAACAAATCGCAACCAGCCTGAAGACAGATGATTTTGTAAAACTTACCAATTTTCTTCGCCTGCCCAAACAAAAGACAGACACCATCTTGGGCAGTGACTCTCCTGTTGAGAATTTGCTTTGTGTTCTCGAAGAGATGAGTGTCATAGAACCACCTAACGTGGATAGATTGACAGAAGCATTTCGTGAACTTAAAATGACGTGCAGTCATTTGACTGAAATATACCAGAATACCAGAAGTAAGTGGTAAAGGTGTTTTTCTTTAACGTTTTGACATTTCAAAACCCTACATGGAATTTGAATATCCAATGCCTGAAAAGTAAGGGAGAAAGATTTAAGATGAGTTTACTATGAACGATGAATTATTATAACTCATAACAAGTGGGGTAGAATTTCTTTAAATTTGCCATAGCTGGGAGGATAGTTCTTTACTCAACCACGTTGCCACGTTAAGGAAGCATTCAGATCAATGGTATCAAAATCTGTAACGTTGTAGCTAGTCAGGCGTGTCACTGGATTTAATAACGTACATATATATGCGAGTGATCCACACAGATTCTATTCCGTTCATCTTACAGTAAAGCAATTGACCTCAAGCTTTGAAATATAGCCAGTGCAGTAACATGAGAATTCTCAGTTGGTTAGTATTTATTCATTGACATCAAAAGTTAAAAATTTAAAAGATGATGAGTGCCTTTCATTCTCCAAAATGCAGAGTGATAGAGTACTTGCATTGAACAATATGGCCTTTTGTCACTAGAAAATGTCTTCAAGCAGTAAAATAGGTCTAAGCTTACACACAATGGTTCTTTACACAGTTCTGGTAGGGGCTCAACTTGCACAATTAGGAAATTTGAAACCATCTAAGATAATGATCAATGCCCTTTAATTCTAGTCTGTCCCAAATTCAGCCAGACACCTTTCAAATATGTCTTGTTGCTTCAAAATCGCCCGTTTTACTCTCTAACTTGGAACCTTTTCAAATTTTATGTTTCACTCTTGCCATAAAGCGTGTAAAAATCAGTGGCGTGGGCAGGATTTGGAAGGTTGGGGCACAGCCTGCGATTCCCCCGACTGGAATGGATTTTGCACTTCAGTCCTGCCGTCCATCTCACGTCGGCATACTTGTGCTGGTTTTTGGTTAAGGTTTGAATGCTTAGTGTGTCTCTTCAACTTTTTCGTTTTCCTCGAACCCGTAAATCCCCCAACTGAGCGATTTTCCCCCGACTGATTCGGACTTTTAAACACGCTACTGGTATACATACAATTTGGATTGATTTTCAAAATCGCAATTAATATTTAATTAAAATGAAAAGAAAAAACACTTATATTTAAATAAGATTTATGTGTATTTTAACAACCCCTGCCTTCCGTGCGTTAGGTGTGTGCAAAATATATACAAACATTGGCGACTTGAAAATGTTTTAGGACTTAAAGAGCATGCGTAGTCGTATTTCAGTGTTCTTAGGAAAGTTTGGTATACCAATGGATCGATTCCACTTTTAACAACAAAGTAGTCACCATTTTCGTGTCTGGAACGTCCCTCCAAGTCTTGGTTTTTTGTTTCACGATGCCTAGAGAGACATCAAGGTGTGCCAATTATAAATGTATTTGATTATTTAACCCCTCTAGTACCACAGTATCATTTTTTCACTTATCTTTTCTTCAAAACATTTTCATCAGATCTCGCACGTGCATCAAAAACCCGAACTTAGGAACACAAACAGGGTCTGCTGTAACTGATGTAAGACGTGGTGTTCCGGCATTTTAAGCAGGCTCTTAGCCAAAAAAGGCTAAAGGGGGCACAACAGTTTCTAGAATGAGCAAACTATATTTTTATGGAGTAATGACTTACTCTTTAGGCCTTGGCAAACGACACGATATTATGGAAACACTTTAAAACTTAACTTTCTTATTGACTCTATAGCTAAGTATTCGCCTTAATGAAACCCTTTGACTGTTTGTCGATAACAGTCCAGTAATATTGCCAGTGGGGTGATATGACTAGCCTTATTGTTAAAATCACTATCACAACTCAAGTCAGATCTCAGAGTTACCACTTCAAAATTTAGAAGTTTTAAAAACATAAACATCGATGAAATTAAAAACGATATACTGAATATTGAAATACCGAATCAAGCTTCTCTGGACAATCTTGTAGAATTGTACAACACATCACTGTCGGATATTTTAAATAAACATGCACCGGAACAATCAAAGAAACGAACACTTAGACACACATTCCCTTGGTTTAGCACCGAAATTTTGGAACAAAAGCGAAAGGTGAGAAAATTTGAAAAAAGATGGAGGAAAGATAAACAATCATCGTCTTGGTGCGCCTACAAATCTGAAAGAAACACGTACCATAGATTACTTCAGGAAAGTAAAACATTGACCATCAGAAAAAAAGTTCAAGATTGTAAGGGCGACAATAAAGCTATGTTCCAACTAATCAGCAGTTTAACTGGGCATGCTACTGAAAATCCTCTGCCTGAGTGTGATAATGATTACGTTTTGTCTCAGAACTTTGCTGATTATTTCTTAACGAAAGTTCAGACAATTCGTAATGGTTTAGACGGTTTGCCTCTATACACTCCTTTATATAAACAGGTGGAGCTATTGTCAAACTTTACAGTTGTAGAAAACCAAGACGTAAAGAGGGCCGTATTAAGTTTGGGGACCAAACATTGTGACTTAGATCCCATACCAACGTGGCTACTAAAGAAATGCATAGATGAAATTGTCCCACTAATCACCGAAATTGCCAATAAGTCTATGCAAAATGGCGAATTTTCCGGATTGTGGAAACTATCTACAGTAAAGCCCCTAATAAAGAAACCGGGAATGGAATTGCAGTACGGTAACTATCGACCCATCAGCAATTTGTCATTTCTCTCGAAAGTGATTGAGAAATTGGTCCTACAACAGTATAATAATCATATCATGACTCATACTCTTCTGCCAGATTATCAATCTGCATACCGCCAAAACTACAGTTGCGAAACCGCTCTTGTCAAATTGTTCAATGACGCTCTCTGGTCAATGGAGAAAAAACGGGTAACTACACTATGTGCAATTGATCTTAGCGCAGCGTTCGACACCGTTGACCATGATGTTTTGCTGACACTGTTGAAAAATCGATTTGGCATCTCTGGCAACGTTTTCTCATGGTTCCGAGCATATCTCAGACCAAGGCAATTCCGAGTGCGTGTTGGTGAGACATACTCCGAACCTCGTGCGGTGGATTATTCTGTGCCGCAAGGTTCGGTGGTCGGTCCGCAATTATTTTCAGCTTATGCTAGCACATTAGGTGATGTCGTCATGTCGGGGCATAACATCAGCCTCTATGGGTTTGCGGATGATCACGTCTTGAGTGATGAAATTGATTTGAATGATCCACTTGCAGAAAGAAGAAGTATCTCCGGTTTAGAAAAGTGCCTAAACTGTGTAAAAGAATGGATGGACTGTAACAGACTAAAGATGAACAATGACAAAACAGAGTTTATTATTTTAGGGTCAAAAGTTCAAATTTCTAAATGTATTACAAAAGATCTGAATGTAAATGGAACACATGTTAAGAGAAGTGGGCGTATTAAATATCTTGGGGCGCATATTGATGAAAACTTATCTCTGAAAGAACACATAACTATCAAAGCACGAATTGCATCACTTAATCTTCATCGAATTCGCATTATTAGAAATTATTTAGATCATGATACCTGTCGTACTATTGTACATGCTCTTGTCATCTCACATTTAGATTACGCTAATGCAATATTAATGGGATTACCGGCATGTGATATAAACACATTACAATGTGTTCAAAATCGTGCCGCCAAATTAGTACTTCGTGAGGGTAAATTCGCCAGTGCTAAGGACTGTTTAAAATCTTTGCACTGGCTTCCAATTAATCAACGTATTAAGCATAAGGTACTATCTTTGGTATTCAAATCTCTCAACGGTGACGCTCCACAGTACTTAAAGAATTTACTGCATGAAGTCCCTGAATCAAAGTACAGATTACGATCTAGAAACCAGGAGTCAATATTCCTTACTGTGCCCTTCACACGTAATTCCACATTTGCTGACAGATCTTTCTCCGTTTATGGTCCTAAGTTGTGGAATGCCCTTCCAGACAGCATTAAACGTAGTTCAAGTATTTCAATATTTAAAGCTAGGTTGAAAACGCACCTGTTTAAGGAAGCATTTGGTACTTATTAAATTCTCTTTTTATTGTAAAGCGCCTCAGAAAACCTTTGCTTCTGGAGTGCGCTATATTAAGTATAATTTACATTAAAACAAATGAAAGGAATTTTCATATTTGAAGTACTTCAATGAAAAAACGTCTATATGTGTATGATGAATGGTCGTAAATTTTTTGTTAAGTCTGCTAGGCACATGTTTTTGTACAATTATCAACTTCAGTATAACAATTTTCTTCACTTTTTGACTTGATAGATTTCATGTTAGAGCGTCTGTATACAGGTATAAGCTGTTTGCTAATATACGTTCTTTACTGAAATAAATACAATGCAATAAAATACGAAAAAAAAAATACACCCAATTGTAACACACAAATGAATGCATCAGCTTTTTGTATGACTATGTTACACTATTAAATGTTGATTTCATTGAAATACAACATTGCTAATGTCGGAAATCTATATAGCTTTGTTTGCGTTGTACAAAGTCCATCAACATTCCGATAAGCCTTAGACATAGGGTGTATTTGGAAGGAACTTACAAAGTTTGCTCATCCAATCGGGAATGTAATTTTATTTCTAACGACAATTATGGATAAAGTATATGAACCACATTTCACAAGAGTTTTGAGTAATAAGCTGTAACTTCTTTTTCAGTTGATCAATAATGGTTTGGGACAGAAATTCATTGAATATTCAAGAAATTGAATCGTCACTCTTTGAACTGTTTAAACAAAAACCTGTACACGAGTGTAATTACACTAAAATTGGGTAAATGTTACAATCATGGGTCTGCCAAGTGGAATGTTACCATTTTATTGCTACCCAGCCTTAACATTAACACATAAAATTAACAAATATTAGAATATTTTATCAAAACCAGTATTGTTGCCACAGTGAAGCCCAAGTGTTGAACGTTTTAAACAACTGTTTTCAGGATATAGCAGTTATACACTGTTTCATAAATTATATCTTCACATAGAATAAAAAGATACTTTTTCTCCAACGAACAGCATCCTACTATTATAAAGACACTATAAAGAGTTTGCGAGAGGAGTTGAACAAGCTCCATGACGAAAATAGGTGGATGAAAAATAAATTAGTAAAACTTGTGGTAAGTATTTTGAAAGTAAATTTTGTTATCCATGTGATGATTAATTCATTTAAAGACTAATTTGAATTCGTCTTACGTAATGCCCCATTCTCATTCCAATATTCTTGGGAATAAAAAACATTACACTTAATGTAAACGAGAGAATTTCGAAAAAGAAAAGATATGCACACTTATATTCCCAGTAATGTTTTCATATGTGACCCTTATGACACCCATTTAGGAGCTCATGTGATTTTGCACCCAGGAATGACAAAGGCTCATGAAAGCTAGCTCACATGATTCAAATGGCACATATGAAACCAGTGTTAACAAATGCTTCGTGGGAAACATATGGACCACCCCTAAAGCAGCTCTTGTGCATGTATGCTACCGATTTTAGGCCTTCTTTTATTTTTTTAATTTTCGGGTGCAAAATTAAAAAGGTCTTCATTTAGATTTGACCACATTGGGCCTATTTCTGCATGTATTGAACTATCTATGTATACTTTAATGTCTTAGTAAAATTGGAAGAGAATCCTATCAATTAGGGCACGAACCGGAATCTTTTTCAAATTGTTCCAGACTCCGTTCATTTATATAATGAATGGTTTGAAACGAATAATCCAGATTTTGAGTCATTTCTAGTCAACTTTCATCTTGTTTAATTTGACAAGATATTTGTTAATGCCCCAATTAACGGGATGTTTGTAAAATACACATTACCTTGGAAAAGGTGTTTACCTGGGTAAGCTGCATATTGAGTGAAAATTTATCCCTTAGCACATGCAAACCGACGGAACGTAATTTAGGTAAAACAAGGCGTTCTGAAGAGCAGTGTTGTGTAAAGTATTTTGATTATTCCAAACATACTTTTTTGTCTGTCATAGGATGCTGATTCAAAAATGCAAAATCTACATGTTTTGTGCAGAGAAAACGAAGACATGCTACGTAAGGCTGGAATCCAACTACATGAAAGAAATCTTAGAAGCACATACAAACCTGCTCAGCTTCAGCAATGTTTGTTACAACTATTAAATTTCCAAAGGCAAACTCAACTTGTAACACAATCTTGTGGCAAAACTGACAAGAGTTTAATTCAACCTAAAACGGTGCTTCTGAATGAATTGCAAACAAAAAGTTTCATAAGTGCTGACCATGATCACAGCCAATCCCCGTTTTATCATCCACCTACCGAGCTGAAGGGAACATATGAAAGCGAAAGACTAGCAGAAAATGAGGTAATGACTGCTTATGAAGTGGAATTTTAAGATGTTGTAAGAATGAAATTAGGTTTAAAGCACACTGTGTTCGTTTTGTTTGAAGATTATGGTAGTTTTTCACATTTTAGCTTCCACATTTAGATTTAGTGCTGTCGGGAGGGTTGTCGAGGGAGCAGAATGAGTGACTCCCCCTCCATTTCGAAGCTGGACTTCAATGTAACATATCTCCCTCCCTTCCGTTATGGTTTTCTTTTTCGTTTGAGGTTTTTAACATGTTCCAGATTTTAACCGAAAAAACCGTGCTGATAATATAGATGGCAGAATATTTCACCAGATAGCACCTACCGTCTTTCGAAAGTTCAAGTGTTCTCAAAGTTGAAGACCCCTCCCCCCTTTCACATTTCTTCTGAATAAGTCACAAATATTCATCCTCCTCATTTTCAAATTCCTGGCTACTTTGAGGAGTACTGCTAACAGCTTGCCAATTTGCACTTGATTAGCATCAACATAATTCTTTTGATCGCTACATGGTTTGAAGGACATGATCAGCAATATATTTTTTTTTCATTACAAATGCTAGTGAAAAGCTACTTAAATTAATTTAAGTGCTGCTAGTAAATCTGGGCGGTCCGGGACCGACCGTCTCTGGAATCATTTGTTCCCTTGGAATATACACGCTCTAGTGTATAACGGTTTAGATGACTTATCGTCTTAGGTTTTCTGTTCCTCACTCCGTTTTACTTCAGATCCATTATTCGCTTGTTTATTCAAAGGTTGCTTATGGCATAGAAATTCATGGGATGACAAACAGTTCTGTTCCTAAACCGTTACAACTTTTACAGAACAGAATCTTCAAAACGATTTCTTTCAAATATCGACGTTTCTCAACCAACCTTCTCCATTGCAACCTTGGCGTACTAAAAAAGGATGATATTCACATTTTCAAGATGCAAAGTTTTATTTTCAAATATCTCAAAGACCTTCTGCCCAATGTTTTTAGAACTATTGTTCATACAAATCGCAATATGGCTTCGCATACAATCACAAGAAACAACGATCTTTTCTCCGTAACTAGGCATTACTCCAGGCATGGAAAATTTCTTTTCAACAACTGTTGGGTTGGATGAAAGAACAATCTTCCAAATCGCTTCAACAACTTAAATCTTATCACCCCTTTAAGAAACAATTGAAGATTCTACTTCTTGATAAGTACTGAGTTTTGTGTTGTTAGTCTCCCTTTCTTTTCCTTCTTCGTCTCTTTTCCTCTCTGTTTCTCCTCTCTGTTTTGTTTTTGTAGCCTTTGTGATTAAGCTATTTTTTCTTCTGAAGGTCGCTAGCCTTGTTAGACACTTATGTGTTTGTTCTGGGATCCTGTTCATACTTCTACTGTACTATTTTTGATATGTACTTATATTTGTGTGGACGAAATAAATGAAATGACTGGTCCTAAATTCATAAGGCAGACGAATCAAAACTAACCAAAGTCGATGATTTATGTCAACTACATAGAAGAGAGACAAGCGCAAATGACCCCATATTATCACAGAAACAGACAGTCTTGTTTTTCTTTTTTTTTATATAAAATCAACAACCAATTTTCTCATCGACAACCCCTTGGAAGCAGAATGCGATATCGTAAAATAGCCTAAGGACTTTACGAATTTTGCATTCTCTACGATTAGGTCCTAACTTCAAGACCAAAACGAAAATCCTGAAAAACAAGCAAACAAATCCGAAACAAAATATATTCCTTAATTCTAATTTTGGGGAAGTGATACAACCTCACGCTCCCTTTGGAATACAAAGAAACACATGTCCACATGTCTAGAAGCTTCACTAATATTGTGTAAATTTATTTCCTCTTTTACATGAAAATACATTTTTTTGCTTAAACTTCCATCTTTTCTTATTTCAGACGGATGTATCAGATTTAAGCTCTTTTACACATGACAGTGTACCGTCAAGTAGTGATGAACATCTACAATCATCGCTGGATGGTAAATAGATCAATGTCCATTGCATTCTAGTTCGATTTATGTTTAGCCGCTATCACCTGACAACGAATTCGATTCGGATTCCTATCCAGGTTTTGAAAGAGTTTTTTTTTTTTTTTTTTGTAAGTTTTCTCCATCTCTGGTCGGAAACTAAGAAACATAACTTCGTGTTAGAAAGCTCTCTGTCGATGTGACGTCACGAAAATAATTTCGTTTTACAAATCTTTGATGCACATCATACATTAAATCTAGTTGGCAAACTTTTGGCTTATTTACGAACAGAGATGGAGAAGATTTGAATAAAAACTACTGTGAAAAACCATTGGAGTATGACCGCGGTTCCCTTTATCAATCACGACAAATGGTGCAGCCGCTAGGGAGACACAGATCCTTTGTGTTTACCTAATCCTGAAACTGCTTTGTTTATAGGGTGCTAAGGGTGGAAGTATGTTTTACACGTTGCGTGTAGATATACCCTTATTGATGAAAAGTTGAACAAACACAACATTGTACTATCTAAGTATACTTTATCATAAACCTAATTCAGAAGGTTCGCGGATATTTCTTTCTTTACTTATTTTAATCTTCCCTTCCATTTAAAAGTCAAGACAACGTGGACTTGGAAAATGTTCATCGGAAAAGACCATTATTTAAATTTTCTATACAATATGGTAAAACTGTTGTCAAACGCGTTCTTGTGAGGACACTCCAGTTTTAACTTACCCAGAACATGATGCGACTTGAGGATTCCATAAAATAAGAAAGCCTACTGAGATAGCCAGGATCATTGCCAGATTTTTCCAACTCATTGCCAACTCTTACGACTGTCAATTCAGTACTCTCATCTTGGTATGTCTTCGGTCCATTTGTGAAATAAACTAAAAAAGTGTGGACCTTCTTTTTCAACAGTCCCCTTGATGAGAGCAGGCAAAAGTAAGTTGTTTAATTCCTTATGTCAACACGTAATTCTGATCAAACTTCATACTTTTTTACTTGTTTTCTTGTGTTTTCAGATGACTTTGCAAAATTTCTGGTAAAAGTATCAGTTAAACTCACGAACACTCACTGCCTCTTATTGGCCAATTACTTCAACTTCCCTGTATCTAAGATCGACCTAGTGCAAAAGGATAGCGAGACACCAGGATTGACACTGTTTCGTATCATGAAGGAGCGCAGTATTATAAATATGAATGACGTCAGCAGCCTTCAACAAGCCCTAGTTGATCTAGGACTCAACGAAATTAATGAAACCCTTGTAATTCCATACAAGAAGAGAATCGATACCTAATGTTACAAGGCACACAAACTTTGCGTGTACGATGGTTAAATGTTGATTGACGAAGAGCTGTTTATCAGTAAATTTGAAGGTTCGGGAGAGTCATGTGACAATATTTTGTCACCAGTTAATGTAATTCAGGAAGTTAACCATGGTTTACCTTAATTACCCTTAAAACTTAGATATCAGAAAAGATACTCAGAGACGAAATAAGAAAATAATCAATGAGATATGGTTGTTGTTTCAGACTAAGTCTTGGCTGATGTCTTTGTCCCTCAAATATTTTAATCAATGTTTTTCCAACTCCACCTGTACAAAGTAACTTCAGAAAGATGTTTCTATTGTAAAAACTCCCTGTTAATTTTCAATTTGAAAATGTCACATACACTAAGTTGCACTTGCAATATTCTATTATGGGCTTTACGGACGCGTAGAAAGGACATTGCATTGACGATTTGCATACATCGCAAAGAGACAAGAAACTGCAGAATGTTAAGATGACCAGATGGTATCGTGAAATTTTTAAGCGTTGAATTAGAAGTCAAAACAACATTATTCTGAATTATGCCATTTTGACAAAATAGTGACAACTGTGCAACATTCCAATTTGCAAAAAAATGATGCACTGACGAGAATTCTACATGTCGTCAAAGTGCAAATTACTCAGTTTCTGAGTTTTGTTACGATACTGTCTCGTCAACTTGTCCAAATTTTGCAGTTTTTGTCATTTGCAATATTTGAAGATCTTCAATGCAGAGTCCTTTTTACATTTACGTAGGGCTTAGGTGACATTCAAGCCACACAATGACAAGTATACACAGAAAAATTTCTGTAAATTTACAGACTTTTTTTAACTTAAACTTTTTGTATTTTACTTTTAATAGAGATTTTCTGTATCTTTACAGACACTTTGTATTGCTACAATACAAAAAGGTTGTTTAACATGTATTTTCTGTTTATTTTTTTTTATTTTTTTTTTATTTCTGTCTGCTTTTTTAACCAAATTTTACTGCTTTGTAAAACTTTTTCTGTAAATTTACAGAAATTTTAACAGTATTTTGTGTTTTTCTGATTTCTCATAAATATACTGTCATTTAACTAACATTCATTTTGTTTTTAAGCTGAAAAAGAAACAAAAATAAGCTCAAACAAACAAATAAGAAATAGCCAGAAAATTTTCAATATATAACATGCATCGTTCTGCGAAGTTTCAGTTAAAAAAAAAACATTTTTGGCAAATTTATGG
Source organism: Holothuria scabra (assembly GCA_037179385.1). Classification (NCBI taxonomy): domain Eukaryota; kingdom Metazoa; phylum Echinodermata; class Holothuroidea; order Aspidochirotida; family Holothuriidae; genus Holothuria; species Holothuria scabra. The sequence goes on from CM074189.1 coordinate 40,860,266, forward strand.
CCCTATTTGAAAATTAACTTACATTTATTATAAAAGCATAATTAGTTATTACGTTCTTAGTTATAAATATCATACAACTGGTGTTTTGTCACACATTTTTAAGTAAAAAGAAATTGTAAGGCCCTAATTTCAGAGCACTGACAATTGGTATACTGATGTCAACTCATCGCCACAGGCGCTCATGCACTTGATCGGAGCAAATTAAAAACGTTTCACAAATTTACTTCAAAGAGTCTGTAAATTTACCACTTTATGACGTAAATCTCATTTTGCATTAATGGGTGGAGCTTATTTTGTAGGCATTTTCCTAACAAAAGGATTGCTGTTGCTTTGAATAATATCTTCTTTGGAGTTTTTTAATCAGGAAGTGATTAACTTATTGTTTACCTTGTCTGGAAATGTTTGCAACCAATGTATTTGCATTCTTTGTCATATTTATTTTAAAAACAATTATTACATTGTACAAAAAATGTGACTTTCCAATTACAAAGTTCCTAGAGATAGCAGTCTATTTGACAACAATATGACAACAAAGCATCCTCAATGTGTTTTGATTGAAAACAACTTCCTAACGACACATTACGTTGGTAAGCAAATACCTGATCTACGTAATGGTGAAGTGTATGTTACGTAATAACATATGAAAGGTATAAAAGCGATATTATAATAAATATTAAAACGTCGGGAATGAAAACAGTAGGCTGTAAATTCACATAAAATTAAGGTAAACAAAACAGAACAATTCTGTAATTCGATTTTACAGTAGACTTTTGTAAACTAATTTACATGCAAAAACTGTAAAGAAAAAACAAACCCTTAATGTTTTTTCATGATTACAGTCTGGCTGTAAAAAAAACATTATTTGGTTGGAAAAAAATTTGCCATAAAAATTATGTAAATTTACAGAGAAATTTTTTAACAGTGTATTAACTATGATGATCCACAAGTGAGTTCCTGGGTCTTGCATATCGTTTCAATTCACTGATAGAAAGGTGCTTATAAATTAAACGCTTTCCTTAAGGCCTTTTGCACCTTCTTTGTACCCATTTTTAGATACATAACACGCGTGGTGTCTAATTCCTAAACCAGTCGTTTCATCATATCAGCAGTTAAACACTAAATATAATGAATTTGTTTAGTTAGCTAGATGGAGTTTAACGGCCGAGTTTCCAGGCTAGACGTTAAGTGTAGACAGCCACTACCTTTTTCCAATTGTGGCTTACTGCCTTGTTTTACCTACTCAATTTCTTATGCGGAGCCTCACGCAGCTAATGACGCCTACTACTCCATCTAATTAACTGCCTAAACTCATTATATTTAGTGTTTAACTGCTAGTCATTTGGTGCTTAAAGGGCAAGAGCAGTCATCCCAAATTAAAGAAGTGTAGTAGACTGTCCAGTTTCATGATTGGCTGTTGGAAGTCATGTGACAATATTTTTTCTCTTCCAATGTGAAATTTACCAGAAATAACTGCTTGGTTTACCTTGAATATGCAATAGTAAAGTCATAAAATGTAATAACAGATACTTTGATGGGAAATAAGGTGAAAATTGGGTTATTAAGTTTTTTTTTTCAAATAAGTTTGGGGGGACTGCCTTTTATCTTTAATTGATAATCATGTTTAGAAACGTAAAACGGGACAAAACAAGTGACGTTTAATCGCTAAACAAACTTAAGACTGTTTAAAAGGTTGTTTTGTGATCTTCTCCTGACTTTCTACTGGGTGACATTAGCCAATAGTTACCACTGACATCGTTGTCTAATACACAGAACCTCGTGGCCATAAGAAGTGTGTGCAAGGAGGGGGATATTAAAAAGTGAATTAAAAACATCTGGTCTTGTAAATATGTTCCTTTTTATCTACGTTACATGGGTTACATTACAGAATATTTTGGCAACCGCTTTTGTATTCTTAAATTTGGTGCAGAGCGTATAAAGCAAACATTGACATAAATGGATTCATAAATTTAATCCGGATCACTAAGATTTTAGTCATGTCTTAATTAAAGACCATACTACAGACGCTGTTGTTAAATTTGAATTGTGATGTCAAAGTTTTGTGTTTTAAAATCGAGTTTATTGGCATCTATCTTTTTCAGTGGGGTGCCTCAGTTAGAGGGAGGGATATGCGTGAGCAGGGGGTTTCTTTTTTCCACAATGATTGTCAAGGAGGCAGTAGCAACGTCCAATTAAAAACACCCAATTAAAATTTTTCAATTAAGTTAAAATGGGCGTACGCATACCTAAGCAGCTCCGTATATGGGGACAAAGACTTCGCTGCTTGAAATTCTGCCTGAAGGACTGTTAGTGCAGCACCAGCAATTGGCGCGGAATCTAGTAGGCCTATACAGATAATTTTGAAGAATCACAACCCTTCAGATAACCGGAAATGGCATTTCCTATACACTCAGATAAACGATTAGCGACTACACAGTGAATTCCACCACCTGGTAAGCACGTTTAAATTCTAAACATGTTTAGCTGCTATACACGTTGAGTTTAGGAATCAAACGTGTTTAAAAACGTTGAGGAACAAGACACCTTCGTTTTGCATCTAAATATGTTAACCGAGTGGGAGCAAATGATTTTTAGAAGAAAAGTTTGTTCTGAAACTACATTTTTTAGAGTGCAGGCTTGTGTAAGCACAAATGTGTGGGCAAATGCTACTCGAACTTTACTGCACTGAAATTTTTACTGTAATATACAACACGTGAACAAAATCCAAAGTAAGATTTACCCAATAAATGTGGAAACATATATTAACCTCTTTTTTTTCGTGAACGAGGGGCACAGTCATGTCACCGCACCCATTCTCGTCCGCCATTCAAGCTAGGGAGGGGACAACAAGAAAAGGGATAATAACATTCCTTTTTTTGATTGGTTGTTTTTTGCTGCTTTCTCGAACATGACCGCACGGGACAAGGGCTGGTGTTGCAGCTCCGGGACAATCAGACAAAGCCTAGGCTGAATCGGGTAGAAGTCAGTGCCTCTGTTTGGCAGGAAATGGGAAACGTGTGGTATCTAGATTACGGCAAAAAAGTCATCACCCCCCTCCCCTCCTTAGTGAAAAAGTCCGGTACGGTCATGTTATTTAATGGTTTAGGAGCAAAAAGTTTCATGTGCTGGATATATCCTGATTTCCACTATTACTATGTAATCATGATTTTTTTTTAACAATAAACAAAACATGTTGTCCAATACTGAATTATTATGTTTTACTTTGTCGTCTTTTTCTACCGTACCATATCCGATCACACCCTTTGAAGTTAATTTCAAATTATCCCTCCCCTCTTTTACCTTCCACTTATATCTGGGTCGTCAGGAAAAATTTAGATGGGCCCTGTTGATAGAGAAACTTAGTTCAAGAACCGGAAGTATCGAATCAACATTGGGTCTATTGGCGACGGGTAGGCCTGGATATTTACTTGACATGACAAGTTGAAGTATAAAGGTTCAAAATACATTGCAGCATGTTAGTAGATCGAGAGTTTTGGGACAAGGGCCCCATTGTGGGCAACAAAGGCACAGAACACCAAAAGAAACATTTAAGTGACACTCAGCGACTGCGTTCTTATTTCTTATCATTATACAGATACGGTGTACCAACTAGTATGGAAACCCCTAAACTTAATTATTTTAGGCCCCAGAAGGCCTGGACCCATGAGGAAATCATTTGTTAGCAAACCTGGGCCACTAGTCAGCTGCTTGTTGATTTTCACGGGTGCGTTGGCCAAAATAGATACCATATGGGAAAAGACTGGTTCACTATGTTTAACCCACAAACCAGTTGCTCACATGTACCACATATTCCATAAAGGACATATGGAGAGGCCCATATGGGGTCCTTATGAATATTCGGTGCAAATTCACATGCTCCATAAGGTAAATTATGGAATCCTAAAGTTTACTATATGAGAATATAACCTATGATGAAGCAATTTCCCACCAAGAAGATTTAGGAAACTAAAGTCAGCCGACGTATTTGAAAGTGGGCCCAGGGGCGTGAATTGGGAAATTTAAAATGAAATTGTAGTTCTTGCCGCTAATGTGAAAATGAACAACAGTTTCGTATCCTTCATTATATGATTTGCACCATGCATACAATACTTGGCAATACTGAAGGATCTGCGGGACCTGAATCCAGGGACCTAAAACGTTTAGGCTATGCTGGTTTTTATACCAGCTATTACATTATATTTGTATAAGGACAAGAAATAAGAACGCAGTGGTCACCGAATGTTACTTCAATGTTTCTTTTGGTTTTCTGTGCCTTTGTTGCCCACAATGGGACCCCGGGCCCAAAACTTCCGATCTACTATCATACAGCTATTTATTCTGACCCCTTAATATTTCAACTTATCATTTCAAGTGAATACCCAGGCCTACCCGGCGCCAGTAGACCCAATGATGATTCGATACTTCCGGTTCTTGAACTAAGTTTCTCTATCAACAGGGCCAAAGATTTTGCTGTAAGGCCCATTGGCCATCTTATGTCACGAAAATTAGAAAAAACATTTTTTGATCTCTTTAGTGGATTTAATGCAATGTACCATCGAAATTTACAATCGAATCAAAAGTTCCACAGGTCGTAGCTTTAACATTAATTCTTTGGGCCCTTAGTATTGACAGGGGCCTATTACCATTCGATACCCACATGGGCCTCTTCGGTACATGAACGTATACATTTAGTACATGATCGTATGAATTCAGTACATGTACGCATGCAATCAGTACATGTACGTATGCAATCAGTACATGTACGTATGCAGTCAGTACACGTACGTATGCAGTCAGTACATGGTCGTATGAAATCAGTACATGATCGTATGCAATCATTGTACATCATCGTAAGCAGTTAGTACATGAACGTGTACTTTTACTACATCACATGAGTTAAGATGATCATCGTATGTCGGTGAGCCTTTTGGCGGACATCTGGTCCGAGATACCTTTTCGGGAGGAAATACAAGACATTGGTATTAGAAAAATTGCTAACCAATAAGTCTGTTATTCTTAATTGTGAATTAAAGAAACACGTACTGAATTGATGAAACCCTCTCTATATCTTCCAGGACCGCCACCTGCAAATGATTTTACTTCTAACGCCCTTACAGAAAATATCACCTTAGAAGATGTTTTACAATGAGATTCCAAGCATACTCGTGAAAAGACATTCTCACACTAATTTCATATTAAGATATTTAACCAGTAACATCAAACGAATTTTCAGCCTTTGTCCGAATGTTCCATCATTTTGGACAAAGTTATGTCAAGTGCAAGAAGTACATTTAGTTATGAAGTGTAAACTTTTTGTAAGCCGCCCGTTCCAAAACTGAATTTCTAATCTGTTTGATTTTTGATAATTGTTTTCTGTATTTTGGGAGAAATGTTTTGGATGTTCGGTTATTTCATGTACTGTGTTGAGCAAGATTATGAGGTAAAGTTCAGGTCGGAATTACAGTTTTTACAAGCAGCCAAATGTGTCAACAGTTTTAAATTTGTTATCTCTTTAAATGTAAATGAAACTTTTAGCGTCACGGTGAATATATAGAGTGTTTTTCTCTTCTTCAAGATTATTTTGAAAGATGTCCAGCACCCCTGTTTACTGGACGGTCTGATCAAAACATGTCAATTTGTCAAAATTTCAAATTTCTTCCCAAATTTTCCGATCCAGATTTCTCCCCAAATTTTCGATTTTTTTTTTTTTTTTTTGAAAGCGAGGGGAGATTCTGCCCCTAACCTCGCCCTGTACTCTCGTGTTTACGGCCGCTGGTTAAGACGCCTTTGGATTTTAAGGAAAACGAAATTTCGTTTACAAGAAGAGAGACCGACAGATTGGGTACTTAAATCATCTGATTTGACTCATGGCACCGTAACTATTAGCCCTTGTTGAGGGACTAGCTGATTAAAAAATAAAAATTGCTCTCTTTACCCTTTATCGTAAAGCAACATTTAGTTTAGTGGTGTCTTCATAGAAAAAGTCCAACAAAACCTCACAAAAATACATACTTTCAATGGCGTCAACAAAGTGATAATTTGTGGGGGTGGGGTGGGGGGTTGGGGGTTGGTGGGGTTGAGGCCAACTAAGCCCACAAAAAATGTTTGGGCGCATAGCAAAACCAAACCCAAAGCGCCCGCCCCGGAATGGGGTCCAAGGGACGAAGCCCGCTGAAGCTCTGAGGTTTTAAGTTATCTCTGGATGAAAACTGAAGTCTCAGGAGAGGTATATTACTTACGTTATGATTAACCCATTAACTCCTACATTGTTTAACATGGGGTTGAGAGCAAGGACGAAATCCGGGGTAAATTCCCCCTTTTGCCCTACCGTGGAGCCACAATTGCATTTTTAAATCTGAAAAGGGTAGGTTAACCTTTTCATAGCTTGAGTCACAGACTCTGTAACGTGTATGGTTTATGGAATCCACACCACACCAAGAAACGAATCATACGCGGTTTAGTTGCTCTTATACAGTAGCCTAATACCCCAAGATACGAATTTGCTGAGAGGTTCATTTATCTTCCGGTCAGCTATCTGCTTCTAGCACGTTTCAATGTCTCACTTTTTATCAATTCCATACATTTTAAGATAAATCCCAAGCAGGGTAAATAACTCTAGGAGATGCACTTAAAAAACCTCCCCGGGTAAACGTTCCTCATATTCACCTGTGTATTGCGAATCATGAAGGTCACTGAGGTCACTTATTGGCACTGGTTGGCATGAGGATAGGCGTGCCTATATGGTTTGCGCTTGCAGCGACCTCGATATTTCATGGAGGGGGGAGGCGAGTTGGAATTTACATTTCGTTGTGGTGTCGCTACCACGCTTTTATTTAAGCGTTAACGATACTTATATACAAAGAGCCGCGGTGCAAGCATAAAACATGTAAGGCTTTTGGTACTTTATATACCCAAGTCTGAAAAGATGATATTCCGATATTTCAAAAGAACACAGTGAGAAGGAAAATAAATTAGGAATGTCATCAAAACGTAGCTCAGATTAAGGATCCTCAAATTTAAAAATACCCAGAGCTTTCGTGTGCTTTTCGTCTGCCGTCGGCTTTGCGCTTCAGGTAACCACGTTCTCAGGAGGGCACTCGTCATTCTTAATAACCTTTAGCAATTTCTTCATACCAATTCAAGATCCCAGCTCGGAGGGAGTAGAGGGGACGCACTGATTGTTCCCTAAAATTTCCCTGAGCTTATATTTTTTTTTACTTTCGTACATGAATAATTTCTCGTACATGAATAATTTTGCCATTAATTCGTTGTTCAACACATTTTATTGCCTTAAAAGTGCTGCAAAATGACAGCAATTTCAAAGTATAATCTCCAATTTTCAGATTAAATGGCGCACGAGGCAGAGATGCAGAATGGGACTGCTTCTGAATCTCCCGCAATATCTTAATTTCGATCAAGACCATTCAGAAAAAAATAAAGCGAAAACCATTTGTATCTTAACACATGGTACGTTTTAATTACACAGAAATCCAACAAGCGCGAGGTCCAAATTCTCCTCAAAGATGGCTCGAAAAGAAAAAACTCGAACAGTCACGGCAACACTTTGTCCTTACAGAGCGCAACCTGACAGCGTATACATGGAAAAATAAACTTACTATGCCTCAGGTTACAGTTTGCAGAATACAAGTTGCCCGAAATGGTAGAATATCAAGGCGAAAGTTAAAAAAGTGCTTAGGGTCGTTTTCAAGTACCAGATTACACGTGAGGGCGAACGGGTTTATAACCAGTGGTGTCACTACGTGGCGGGAAGGCAGCATGGGGTATTTCCTAATCGTAGTTTGGCCCCAAACATAAACTTACTGCAACGTATTTGAGTACGGCAAAGTTTATTTTTAGAGGTGGTGTGGGGTACAATTAACAGGAATAAACTAAATACCCCCAAACAGTAAATTTATAACAAATGTGAATTTACTTCAATGTGAACGGTAAACTGGTTTAGCCTATATCTACAAATAGATTTCGCTCTATTACATCTACATATCCAACCGACATTTATATGCAGGGGTGGTTAAAGGTGTAAATGAAATATATTAAAATCCAAAAGGGGTCAGGAATGGGTCTTCCGGTGAAATGGAATCCGTACCCTGCAAGAGGCAGGGTTAAAGAAATTGTCAGAAAATATATTTTTTTTCAGTTTCAACATCGTACTAGAAAAACACAAAAGAACGAAAAATGGCTGTACGCGCAAAGGTGGTTGAATTCAATCTTGAGTGCATGGGTTACATAGAGATCCGCCATGCCTGCTTACTACATATGTTGTGCCTATGGCACCTAAAAAACATTAGAATTTGTCACAAATTTTTTGTCCTTTTACCGATAATGTTTACTTCTGTCATGCCCATTACACTTAAAGTACACTAGCAACAACAAAGAGAAGGTATTGAAGTTTCAAGGCATTTTCTTATTCATATCTAAACTTTCTTTACCAAACCAAGTAAGAAAATATCTTATACAAAGACACGGCTTGTGACGAGACTGCTTTGTCCATCAACTGTCTTGTTTACATCCACGCACAAGGAGACGTTTCATACTCGGAAAAGACTGCCACTCCTCAACAAAACTCGTGTCTTTCATACGTCAAAGTGGTGAAGAGTACCCCGGCGATCGAGTGTCCAAAAGTCTGACCATGATCCGCCGGTAGCCCACAGCCGGTCTAAAGATGGCAACCACTATCTGTCCGACGTGAAACCCACAGACAACCAAGCTCCGGCACGGTGGTGGGAGCCGATCAAAGATCGCGCACGAGAAGCATTTTACATTACAGGATATCTAACTGCATCAAGAGGTACGAGTACAATACCTTCAATAGCATCCATGCAGGGTATAAGCTCTCAGGCAGGGTATCGTCGCTTAACCTGCGGTTCCCAAGCGGCATTGCCTCTTGGCCACCGGCGTTCCTCCAAAGGGGCAGCTAGAATTTCTACCATCTTCCCAGCAATGGCCCATCACCAGCTGGGTGGTAGCAGCCGCTATCGGTCAGCTAGTGAACCGAACGGAAGGACCGAATCCGGACCCAGCCGACGTTGGCCCGACGGTTGTGCAGTTAGCTGTCCGCCAACGGACCGCCGGTTCCTTGTTATCAGGGAATGAGACACCAGTTTGGATATCCCGGGTGAAATACCTGCAAGAGGAACTCGAGATTATCCAAACTTTATATACATTAATGTCATTCATCCGTCTTCAAATTCAGACACAAAATATTTAGTTACAAGGCAAAATATAGCAACACAGAATGGTTTGCCACACATGTTTAAGTTTTTTCTTTTCTTTTTTTTTTTTAGAGCCCACAACATTTTTCACGCGTAAACGATGAAATGGCCGGGGCACCAAAGTTTTGGTTTTCGTTTACCTACGTAAACCCATGAACTCGGTTTACTCCAACGTATTTGGTCAACAAAGCGTTTTAATGACCATAATTACTAAAAGAAAATGACAATTTATCTACATTATAACAAATGCCAAACATTTAATCAAGCATATTAAAGCTTTGGTTTCAGGGCCGTAGCCAGGGCGCGGCTTTTCTTTTGGGGGGGGGGGGGTGGGGGCACAACGGATTAGTGATCGCCTTTCCTCGGGGAAGGGGTGTCTATGCAGTCCAGAGAGTTCCAGCAGATGGGGTATACACCGGTTTCAAACTACCAGAAAAGGAATGACATCGAAAGCAACCAACCTACAAACACTTATTACTCATTCCATGACTGTTGGGCTGTCACACCACAAAACAGCAAGCATCTTCTGGTTGGATCCCCTGTGGGCTCGGTTGTAGAACATGCCCACGGAATTCCCTGCCTTTCGTAAAATGCGACTAAATGGAAAGACTTGCACCGTATCTGAACCCTAAGACACTAAAGTGCATTGGTGTGTCATTAAATCTTATCTGACTCACTACCGCAGAAGCTACACCATGACCAAAGTTGTTTTATGCAGCATTTATCAATGTTACAAGATAGTTTCAAATGTTGAAAGTTCCATAGTCTCCCTAAATGTGGCTTAACGCGCTATAAACTTGATCATGAAGAAATATTTGTTTCAACCAGTCAATGTTAAGAAATTGTAGAGTCCAAAACGCCATCATGCGGCTACAGAGGATAGCCTACATTAACTTCACAACGATACTGTTGCCAGCTACTGTACAAAGTTCCAGTGGACTTTCTATTGAAGGCGCACACAATCAACCAAGGCCGTAGCTACGGGAGGGGGTTTTGGAGGGTGCCACCTTCCCCTAAAAATATATCAGAGTAGGGATCCATTTTTAATTCTTCAATTTACCTCTCCCCTATAGGCCTTCCTCTCAACCCCCAGAATGGCGATCAATATATCTGGTGACCACCCCCAGCCCCCACCCCCACCAAAAAAAAAAAAAAACGCCAATCCTTTCGGGCCTGCAATCAACTCTGCACCAACTGCAGCCAACATTCAATTAAGTACGCCAATTTTGAAATGGGTTAGGCCTCTTGTGTAATATGCATAAGAATAATGACAAGTAAGTAAACGATGAGAATTTCAGTGCGCCGGCGAATGCGCACCTAAGAGCTCTGTCATTTTATGATTTATACACGTTTTGCTTATGCAAATGCGGACGCGACGGCTCGTGCACTCGAGGGTCATCTCATCAAATTTTTAAGTCTACATTATAACAAAATACAAAACATTAAATCAAGCATATTAAAGCTTCGGTTTCAGTGCCGTAGCCAGGGCGCGGCTTTTTTCTTTTTTTGGGGGGGGGGGGTGGGGTGGGGGCACAACGGATTAGGGGTGTCTATGCAGTCCAGAGAGTTCCAGCAGATGGGGTATACACTGGTTTCAAACTACCAGAAAAGGAATGACATCGAAAGCAACCAACCTAAAAACATTTATTACTCATTCCATGACTGTTAGGTTGTCAGCACCACAAAACAGCAAGCATCTTCTGGTTGGATCCCCTGTGGGCTCGGTTGTAGAACATGGCCACGGAATTCCCTGCCTTTCGTAAAAGGCGACTAAATGGGAGGACTTGCACCGTATCTGAACCCTGAGACACTATAGTACATTGGTGTGTCATTAAATCTTATCTAACTCACTACCGCAGAAGCTACACCGTGATCAAAGTTGTTTTACAAAATTCAAAATTGTTTTATGCAAAGTTGTTTTATGCAGTATGCAGTATGTTACAAGATTGTTTTAAATGTTGAAAGTTCCACAGTCTCCCTAAATGTGGCTTAACCCGCTACATCAGCTTGATCATGAAGAAATACTTCACAACGATGCTGTTGCCAGCTACTGTACAATGTTCCAGTGGACTTTCTTATTGAAGGCGTACACAATCAACCAAGGCCGTAGCTACGGGAGGGGGTGTGGGAGGGTGCCACCTTCCCCTAAATTATATCAGAGTAGGGATCCATTTTTAATTCTTCAATTTACCTCTCCCCTATAGGTCTTCCTCTCAACCCCCAGAATGGCGATCAATATATCTGGTGACCACCCCTAGCCCCCACCCCCACCAAAAAAAAAAAACGACAATCCTTTCGGGCCTGCAATCAACACTGCACCAACTGCAGCCAACATTCAATTAAAGTACGCCAATTTTGAAATGGGTTAAGCCTCTTGTGTAACATGCATAAGGATAATGACAAGTAAGTAAACGATGAGAATTTCAGTGTGCCGGCGAATGCGCACCTAAGAGCTCTGTCATTTTATGATTTTTACACGTTTTGCTTACGCAAATACGGACGCGACGGCTCGCGCACTCGAGGGTCATCTCATCAAATTTTTAAGTCCAGCCTGCAATATCCATGCAGATAGTAACAATAGCGGTAAGTAAAGAAGGTCCATTGTCGGCCATGTTCTGCTGGCTAGGCTTTTTGAAACTAAGGTTGTTCAAATGGACAATGCGGAACTTATTCTTATGCTACGCTATAAAGGTCTTGCTCTTTACTTGTGGCTATATTTCAGACCTAGCATTATCTAGGCTACTTTAAAGTCTTTAGTAACGTTTGATCAATTTAGACTGGATACAGTGTTTCTGAAAAAGTGAAATGGACGCTCAAAATTTATCACGTACATGTAGTTTGCAATTCTCCAAAAGATTGGCAAAGTGATGCAACACCTCTTTCCTTTGTCTTCGCTCCGATGAAAGTCTCCATTCTTTCCGATCGGCTGAAATAGTGCACTAGCAATGGGACTTGCACCGGTACTTGTTCCCATTTCTAACGTTAGTCCTGTACGCCAATTCGAAGTTTCACTGCCTATACTTGGCCTAAGTCCCTTGTGCAACCTACATCTTTGTGCGACTTTCCTGATCTTCTTCCCGGAACTTTCACAGCAGGAAACTTTCCACTATAAGGGGGTCTTTCCCTGCTTCCCAGGGGCCAAAGTGCATCTTCTTCAAATCAATGGAGGGGTCGTAGTCTCCTTCGGTGAGATGCCCACTACATAGAGTGCTGAACCGACTAGGACAGGCAGACTGAATCTGCTCTATAGTGTGTTGTACGAACTTGGTCCATAATCGACGCGATTTTCATCCTTCGGCCATCGATGAAGACTTATTTTGTCCGTGATCACGTTGCTTAACTTGAAAGTAACTTTCTTATAGGTAAAAAGAGAGTGGATTTCGATTTTGTAACAGTTTTGGGCCCAATAGTTAGTTGTAAATGTAAATGAAAGTTAAAAATATTTCAAAATTAGGAGTGCCGAACTTTGAGATTTTTATTAAAAATATCTCGAAGGGGCGAAGAAGGTAATGTAACGGCAAAAAGATTTTGGACACCACATATTCTTTATCAGCGTTAAATGTAAAGTTTAGATCACCTACATTTTTATCCACGAAGAATGTAAACGTTATAGCCTTTCACAAGCAAGAGAAGATACCACGAAAAGCCTAAGCTCTTCATAAAGGAAAGTTAGTCATATATCTCAAGATTTCCATGATATCTGACATGGGAGTCAATCTGGGAGGAGGGATCTGTATAAAAGTAAGCCAAATCGCACAAGATTGTCTTTGGCATCTTGACATAGGCGTCAGTCTTGGGGAGTCAGGGGAACACGTCCACCCACATTTTGGAAAAAACTCTCATTGACTGAAGATTTTGTAAAGTACGAATTGTGACCGAAGTTGCAGTGCCTCCCCTCCCTACAGATTCCAGTAAAGATTGCACTGTAAAATCAAGGGAGTAAACTTAGTCACCCTTTGAAAAGAGAGGAGTGTGAATTCTCTCCATCAGAGTGATACCTCACTCCAAGAAGGGTGAAATTCACTCCAAAAAGCATGGAATTCCCTCTAAACGAATGGAGTTTTGTTTCTCTCTTAAACATAGAGTGATCATTGCAGGCACTGGTGGAAGAGTAAATTTCCCTTTTTTCTGTATTGAATTTCACTCATTTTGGAGTGAATTTCAACCTTCTTGGAGTAAATAATCACTTTAAGAAAGTGGATTCACACTTTTCAAACTATCGAAGAGCAGTGTTGTAGTGCTCGAGACCGGTTTCGGTCTCGAGACCGGTATTTCTTGGTCTCGGTCTCGGTCTGGACACCCTGCGGTCTCCGTCTCGATCTTGGTCTCGGTCTCGGACCCTTGCGGTCTCGGAAATTGTCTTGGTGTCACTTCAAGACCAGCCAAAAATTTGTTGTTTTATTTTTTTCTCTAAATAAGATTAGTAATGTCTACAAATAGAAAATTTAAATGTTACGTACATTGTAAGATGAATAGATTACTTTACTTATGTATTTTATTCATTTTTTAAGTGAGTGCTTTTTGTTCATTGTTATTTTATGATGGATATCAATGAATTTTATCTTACTCCACCAGTGAAGTACCCCGGGAGGGACACTGGGCCATGCCACTCACCCCTTTCCTCACAGAAGGTAGCATATGTGGCACCAGTTTGCATATAAGGACACCATCTTTTACAAACAATTTCAAAGGTTAAGGGGGCCATCCCTTAGGCTCGCTCCTCAGCCGGTAAAGACGTACGAGAAACGGTTAGGGGAGTGGAGGATGTTCAGGTGCGGTGAGCAAGTTTTACATTTGTCATGCAACCCGTGTTAGGAGTAAAACCATTTATAGTCGGGGTTGGGACAGTAACGTAGATAATGGCATAAATTCAGCAGAACTTGAATTTAGCCAAGAGTTGCAAAAGGGAAAAAGAATATTTTCAATTCCGTTGTTGTTTCCCCCTGAAGATTAAAACCATTTCATCTAATGTTACGGTACATTTTATGTCAAACTTCTGATCTCTTAGCAAGTTGCTGGTTTTTTATTACTGCAAAGAGAAGCTAAAAATATAGATACACTTTAAGATACACTTTTAAAAGCATGATAACACAATTTTCGGCCATCTGAGGAGGAAAGAATTTTCAAAATTTTCTTTTTTCTCCACACCAAATGATGGTGGCGCTCAACTTAGATAATATTGTATTTATGGTAGAATTACTTTTTTTCGTACATAAAAATAAAAACAAAATTGACATTCTCCGGTGCCATTAAGCTCATCACTGATGCTTTTTATTTTGACTCCTAAAAGTATGTAAATTTAAAAACATTATACTTCAATTAGGTACCGGTAACCTTTTGGCATCTGATTGCATGTTGTCACGAAGTGACATGGATTACTCGCTTTGGCGATGCAGTTTGAGCTCACAAGACACAACAAATTACCCAACACAGCGTTTTAAGTCTTCTTAAGTCTATTTACATATTCTTACTTTGAAGTTCTTTCTTCAATTGCAATAAATGATAAATACGGGCTTTCAAATTGTTTTGAAAATAACAAAATAATAATTATTTGCTTTCAGAGTTCGGTTTTACAGTAACATAACAACAAGCTTGGCTTTCAGTTCCGTTTACGATAAAAAAAGTTGTGCTTCTGCCTATTCTTACACACTCGGCGAAGACATTAGGGGTCGCCTTATTACATAAATAGTACTCCATGACACTCATAGAGTGACTGTTCATGTCATGCCTACTCGGCCGACGAAGCTGGGTCTTTGCCGAACTTAGTGATATTTTGTGACGTCAGACACAACTCGTGGTGGCAGTCTCCGAGTTCCGCGTCAGTCACACACGAACCACACCTGGTAGGATAACACCGTCCCTCAGTGTCAGCCTTACACCGACATACCAAACCAAAAAGAAACCCCTGTGGACGAATAAAGGAACAAACCGCCCCCAGTATTTTCCACATTTCAAATTAGGATTCAGTCCTTCTCTAGTAATACATTAATCAAATTACTTCAATTTTGTCGCAACATTACTTCACATTATAATGGCCAAATTCTCACAAAATTTGATTGATTTTCAGTTCAAAAGCTCGACTACCCCTTTAAGGGAATCTCAGTAGTACCTTTAATAATACTTAAGTAAATATACACGATCAAGCGATTCCGAACTTTTATGTATGACTCTCTTTGATGCCTAGCACCGAATTGCGGCTAGTTGTCAAACTACATCAACATTTAACTCTCTGAGAGCACTTCTCTGCAGCAGTTATTCGCTGGTACTCTCATCCACTAACTTTAACCAATTTTGGCTGTTAAATAAATCCACAAACCAAGTAAAACTGCAACTTCACTTTCCCTTAATCGTTAATCTTAAAAATTCACTTGAAGTACGCTCGCTTACCCCTTTCTTAAAACTCTATCCCGGAAATCAGCTACGTATCCCCTTTAATTTGGGTAATATCGCACAATTACTCGTGGTATTTTACTTTGCCTAGGCAAACAGTTATAAGTATCATACTCACAGAAAACCACGTTTATCTTGGTTTAGCCGTCAACCAAACACCTAACGAGCTCCTTCTGCCTCAATGCAGTAAGTTAAAACGACACACTTGTTCTCATTAACGAGTGATATATATAAAATAGCTTCTTCAAAGCCCAGTAATTCATTTAGATCTCCACATACAAATATCCTGGTTAAGACCTGATTGCCTTATTCGAAGAATATACCCACTCTCAATAGCGAGGAACTTGCTCGTTCTCTAGGTACCGTGGCGACGGTTGCAGGATGGAAAGCAACTGCTTTTCATTAACATGACCACACCCCAGCAATTAACAATAGATTACGTACCCATGCATCCCAAGCATTTCAAACCACGCGAAACTAATAGTAACAGGTGACAAAACACTAGAATTTCGGGACAGCTCCCTCAATATGTGACACATTTAAAGACACATGTAAAGACACAAAATGTTCAGTTTTACCCCATTAAACCACCACAATGCAACTTTTAGAGCTATTCCTGTAAAATAAAAAACTTGCACCATTTTGCTTTTAAGCTCATTGAAAAGGCCAAGAATTTCCAAAGGAGAAAGGGAAACCCTCTCTCATAGACCCCTCCCCATACTGGCAATCACTCAACATACTGCATGCCCCCCTCCCTTCAGAAAAAAATTGCTGACTTCACTGAACCTTACCTTACCTTGCAAAACTCATAGACTCAGTTTACTTTTCAAAATGCCAGTTGCCTTGAAAAATAGGCTAATCATTGAGAAGTTAGTTAGTTAGTTAGTTAGTTAGTTAGTTAGTTAGTTAGTTAGTTAGTTAGTTAGTTAGTTAGTTAGTTAGTTAGTTAGTTAGTTAGTTAGTTAGTTAGTTAGTTAGTTAGTTAGTTAGTTAGTTAGTTAGTTAGTTAGTTAGTTAGTTGGTTAGTTAGTTAGTTAGTTAGTTGGTTAGTTAGTTAGTTAGTTAGTTAGTTAGTTGGTTAGTTGGTTAGTTAGTTAGTTAGTTAGTTGGTTAGTTAGTTAGTTAGTTAGTTAGTTAGTTAGTTGGTTAGTTAGTTAGTTAGTTAGTTAGTTAGTTAGTTAGTTAGTTAGTTAGTTAGTTAGTTAGTTAGTTAGTTAGTTAGTTAGTTAGTTAGTTAGTTAGTTAGTTAGTTAGTTAGTTAGTTAGTTAGTTAGTTAGTTAGTTAGTTAGTTAGTTAGTTAGTTAGTAAGTTAGATAAGAGTTTTACTGCCCAGTTTTCAACCTATTGGTTCAAGTCGAGCCGACCGGGGCCTTTTTCCAGTTGTGGCATACTGGCTTGTTTTCCCTACTCCATTGCTTATGCTTAGCATCACGCACAGCGGCAGTAGGCCCCATTTTAGAGTCTTTGGCATGGCTCGCTCTGGGAATAGAACCTGGGCTTTCCGCGTGAGAGACGAATGCTCTACCGCTAATCATTGAGGAAAAAAGTATTCATGTGATGAGTCCACACACTCCATCTATAAGGGCTTAAAGGTCCAATTCCCCCACCCCAAAGAGTTCCAATTCTCCTAAATTTGTTACTTAACCCCCCCCCCCCCCCCCCAACTGTCTAACATTCATCTTCTTCCAGTTGCAATCTCAGTTCATTGCTTCAGAAAATCAAAACTTTAAATCAATTACTTAATAATTAAGTATGCGGAGCGTCACGCAAAATGGCAGTAGGTTCCGTTTTTAGAGTCTTTGGTATGACTTGACCTAGGAATCGAAGCCGGGCCTCCAGAGTGAGAGGCGGATGCTTTCACCGTTAGACCAAATAAGAGGTAATTTCTGAAGACCACTGTGTTAATTGTAGTTTGGGGTCAGAGGACAGGCCCCTTAATTTTTTTTCTGTGAGTTAACACCTGTATCACTCACTGACCCTGATCTGATGGGCAGGACCACCTGGGCCGTACTGGATGGGGGCCGGGTTGGGAGCTGCCACCCCACAAATGGCAATTACCTGCCCGAATCGGGCGATCTTTGGTCCCTCAGTCTGGCAGAGATTATGCTCTGGTCGGGTACCTGGAGTCGTGAAAAAGTCACCGCCCACTATGAGAAAGAGTAGTGTACGGCAATGATGGCCACATTAGAAAAAAGTGTGTCTAAAGTTATTTATTCTATGTTTGGTCAGGCAACTGGAAGCTCCCTGTTTTGGCATATGACCATAACCATAAGGGACTCTTTTTCTCAAGGACGGTGACCTTTTGCACTATTCCAGATCGGCAACTAGGGCATAATGTCTGCCCGACTGAGGCACTGATGTCTGCCCTATTTAGAAAGTAATGTATTGGACAAGTGCGGGTCACGGTTCCGGCCTCCTGTTGTGTACAGTCATGCATATGATAAAACATGTACAAAATCAATGATGATGCACTTTTGCTGCTACATGTCATTTTAGAGCATAAAGTAACCAAGTTTACAGTAGGTAAAAACCTATTCAAAAGGTTGAACAGTTAATTTTCCCATGCAAAATGAACATTCGGTCTCGGTCTAGGACCTTGTCGGTCTTGGTCTCGATCTCGAATTTTGCCGATGGTCTCGGTCTCGGTCTTGGTCTCGGTCTCGGATATGCCGGTCTCAACTACAACACTGTCAAACAGTGACTAAGCTCACTCTTTTGTTTGTTTGTTTGTTTTGTTTGATCCTCCCTTGCGGGAACTCGGCAACGCCCCAATGAAGGGGTATTAGCGCCAAGCTGGCAACGCCAGTCTCGCTTTTGATATAGGCCTTCACTGTATATGTTTATTATTACTTCTCCTTTGTTCTTCTCTGTGTAATTTTTTTTCTTTACCATGCCAGTCCCCCAAAAACTGAAAAGATCCCCCCTTGAGATGTGACTTAACACGTTTGGTTGTCAAAGTAGACTAGTGTGAATAAATTGATCAGAGCTAATGACTGTCAGGTTTGATAGCCAAAAATTTTAAAAGAATTTCCATTTCCTATCTAAAATCAGTTTAGTTATGACTAAGAATGTAGCCGTCCTTTTTACCTTTAACAACCGTTTTTAATAGGCCTCCTCCAGTTGCAACATATTTCCTGCCAAGGTTCGCCTTCCTGGGCCTTATATGCCCCTACCTACCAGGTGCACGCACAAGCTTGGCTTACATAAGACCGCTAGTTACGTATGGCATATAGTAAGTGACTTCCAATGCAGACCAAAAAATTTTGACAGAAACTTTTCAAAACACACACAAAAAAATGAGCAACATTGAAAATGTGGTTAAGAAATTCAATTATTTATTTCAAACGTTTTGTACTTGTTTATTACTGTTAAAGTCAAACATTTTGAAATGGATATGATAAAAGGTAGACTTATAAATGTTAAATGTTTAGGGTTGCATTGCGCGCCTCTACTTTATGTTTAACATTGTCACTACATGAAATGTAGCGTTTCAACAATTCATTTGAAGACCTGCGTGTCATTACCATTGGATTTATGACTAGACTAATTCGGCTTTGAGCCGCGACGTGACTTTTTCACATACCTCATGCTACAGCAGCCAAAATTAGTTGATCTTAAATAAAACCTAGTTTGTGAAAAGAATGTTTTTTTCACTTTCATCACAAAATTTTGTCTGTGAGACTGCGACTTTCCTCCATCTGATTTAAACGAGTAGCAATGAATGTTCAAGAAATGATTCACATACCACTTTTTTTTATTTTAATCCTCCTTATGTAACTTTAACAATCAATCTTTAATTTGCTAAATGCATCTATGTTCAAAACGATAATGTGATATTATGCCCGTGGCATTTCACATATGTAAGCGTGTGTACTTCGTGTCGATTCGTCGTTCCATTTTCCATCGTGGAACAACATTCCGAAGTGTTCCGAGCCACCGATGTTGTTTGGTTCGTCTTGTCCCCAGTTGGTGTACCCAAGAGGGGTGTCATCAATCCATCGAAACACTCGATTGCGTCTTAAATCATTAAGACCAATCCAGAGACCAGTGTCGTCCTATGTAAAATGAGATGGGGTATGAAGAAACGTTGGAATGATCTGATGCAATACAAAAAGTACTATTCTTTCATGTTTCCAGTGAATAAGACGACACCTTGACCGACATGTCAAACATTATTTCGGCTCTGGTTACTGTGGAACCGAAACTGCATGAAACCCCAATGAATAGTTAAAATTGTTAATCGCGTCTCGAACGAAAGACAAATGCATTCCAGATATATTTCCCAAACACCGCGGCAACCCTTCCCCTAACTCTACATATTTCCCTTTAAAGAGGGGGTTATACGTAAATATACCATGCAGGGGCATGAAAACTGTGAATAAGTTTAATGCAATGTTAACTTAACCCTTAACGGTTGTTTGGGTCCTTTTGGAAGCAGGCGGAGAGCGCGGCTGTCACCCATCTTTAGTGTTTCACGCGGAGCTCGAAACTGCGAGTAGCTACCCGAAAATTCGGCCGCAACAACGAAAGAGAATAGTTTAAGGTCACGGGGTCAATAGCCTACGGAAGCTGATGCGGGGCGTGCTACGTCTGCTTTTTCGCCCACTCCTGAGGCGCGCAAATATGCCCCGATTGGAGCAAAACGGTAAAGGGTTAATCTGAAGTATCTGCACCACGGGGTTGTGCACACACGCAGAGACAGCGGCATCAGTTTTGCAGTAAACACACTCCACAGACCTATTTTAATGTCCGCGATGATATCGAATCAAAAATTTCACGGGATGCCCTTAATCTGAGGGAAAACTTTGTTGAAAATAGTATCTTCCAAACGTTATACGCTGTTGACAAGCTTTTTACATCTCCTGGAAGAAATTTGTTTATATTTGAAGTCAAAGAATTTTCCATATAAGAAAATAGTTACTGACTGAGAGAATGTAGCATGTCAAGATGATTTCACAAAACTGACGGTCGCTAAAGTTGGCAATGAATTGGGAAGATCTGGCAAGGAATTTGGAGATTTGTCCTTCACTGCCAGTTTATTTTATGGACTTCTCAAGGTTGCGTGTACTTGGTATAGTTTGATACAGTATTCTCTTCAAAATGATGTATTAGGCAATAATTTTATTAATAAATTCAGATTCTTTGGCGAATTTGCACTTCTATTGATGCAAACATTTTCGAGTTTAATGAACATGTTAACTGTAAGGGAAAAACTGAACAAAAACTTACAATAACTCTGCACCTGTTGAACTAGATTTATGACTAGATATTTAGACTGTCCGACTGTATGTTCTGTGGGATCAACCTCTTATGAAATTCAGTGGTCAATAGGCCTATATCCGGTCCCGTGTGAGTTTTCCACTTTAGGACAAGGTGACCGTTCATACTGACCTGAACAAGACCCTTTACATGAATTTTACAGCTGGTACCAATATGATTTTAAATGCATGTGTGAGATTGCGCTTTAATTAATTCTGTACCATTGGATATGAAAACAACATCAGAACTTTTGTGTTTAAATGCTTTTATTGTCAACTTGAACTTTTGAAACACGGCCTATGGAATAACGTTTTAACATTTATTCGGGAAATTCAAATATCTGAAATTAATTTCAGAAATCTAAAATTATGCACTATTTTAGATAGGCTATCTGAAATAGAATTAAAGATATCTAAAAGTCCTTTCGAGATATCTAAAACAGAATTAGAGATATCTCAAATTGAATTCAAGATATCGGAAATAGAATTCGAGATATCTGAAGAAGAATTAGAGATATCTAAAACAGAATTAGAGATATCTGAAATTGAAGTAGAGATATCTGGAATGGAATTAGAGATATATGGAATAAGATTAGAGATAACTGAAATACTTTGTTATTTCGAGATATCTAAAGTTATTTTAAGATATCTGCGATTGTTTCAAGATATCTGCAAACAAATTGAAGATACCTGCAATTATCTGAATATACCTGCAATTATTTAGAGATATCTGGAATTGAACTAGAGATATCTGAAATTATTTGTAGATATCTGAAATTTGTGAATAAATGTTATTCCATACGGCCGGAGTTGCCAGCAACTCCCTGTACCAAGGTAGAATTGTGGGACGCGCTGTACACCTGCTTCTGGAACGGTTGTTATACAGGCAAACTTCAGTGCATTCATTTTACCATGTGCCTTCCAATTCGTAATGGTTCTGAATAAAATCATCCAACATAGATAACATACAAATAGTGGAACACATCCAATAGATTTATGAAACAGAACAATATGAAAAAATTTACCGAGTCTCTTATCGAATACCAGTAACTGTAAACGAATTGCTGTTCGGATGAGGATTTAATGGTGACTAAGTTCGCAGTTTGATATTCTGAGCCGTAAGAGTATCCACGTGCTGCAACTGTATCACAGAATGCCTCTGCTTGTGCCCAGGATTTTCTAAACCGAAAATACCTAAATAAAGAATTACATTGTTTTAAGACTCACAGTTGTCTAAACATTATGTTGTTCAACATGTTATGACTAAAACTTGTCTCTATAAATAAAACATTATCAATATTTTTTCAAATTGCCAGCGAAATGAACTGTCCCACGCCTTCATTGGGGTCGGAACATTTCAGGTTGGGGACAGAAGACATTTTTCCCCCAAAAATGCAATGATGTCTAAAAGACTATCTAAGGGTAGCGCCATTGTCAGTTGGTGAATTTTATCAGGCCTGCAACTAGAACAAGTCGTTATTTTGAGCTTTGGTTTTCAATAAAATTTTCACTTCAATAGGAAAAGGAGCAATATGCTTAGTGTTCACAAAACAACAAGACTTAATGTACGACTACCTTTACCTTAACATAAAATGGTCTTGGTCTTTTTCGTGATTTAGCTTCACAAGTATTCTCACATTACTACATATAATAATGCGTGTAATTGAAAAGCAGCTTTCCAGACTTCTGCTGCAGTTGCCCTAATTTGGTTGTCGAGACAAGCTAGATTTTAACTTTTGGAGCTCCATATGTACATGAACGCCGGAGCCGGAGCTCCCGTCCGTTCGTGTAATTATCTCATTGCTCCGTGAGGAGGATGAGATATTGTAGTCACTTTGCCTATGGGGCTATATATGGCAATGCCAGCTAAAATCGCAATGGTTACCATGGTAACGGTAAATTTTCCCAGGTTACTAGTCTCGAGGTCTAACCCATGGTGAGTTACCCCGGGGTGACTGAAGGTCCAGGGCTGAGAGAGGGGTCAAAACCTCTCCGTGGGTGTGTGTGTGTGTGTGTTGGTGGGTGTGTGGGGGTGTGTGTGTGTCCAATTTTGTTTTCCTAATATCTTGTAAACGGCTGGGCCGATCTTCTTCAAACTTGGTAGGATGGTACCTTAGGTGGAACAATCGCATTTTAATACACAACCGGAAGTGAAGGTCAAAGGTTACGGGTCAAAGGTCGAATTTAGTGAAATCGACATTTTCTGCTATATTACCAAAAGTAAAAGCCCCCCTGACACGAAACTTCACACATATGATGATTCCATCTTGGCCTACCAAAATATGTGGTTGCCATAGCAACAGAGGTCAAAGGTCAAGTGGTAGAATGGAACAAAAAAATTTCAAGTGATAATTTGTTCGTAAAACAACGTTTTTGTCTTTTAAACTCCTCCTAGTGGGCTGGACCGATTCTTTACAAAATTGGTAGGTGGGAACTCCAGGGTGGGAACTTATGTCTCCCAGACCCTCGGAAGTAAAGGTCAAAGATCAGAGGTCAAAGGTCACATTTTGCAAAAAAAACACTTTTCCCTACTATTTTGTATTAAAACTTCAAAAGAAAACCTTCAGTTTATATGAAACTTCACAAGTATAATAGGGTAGACTAGTTCTACCAAAATATGTAGTTTCCATGGCAACCAAGGTCAAAGGTCACGTGACAGGGGGTCAAATACTTTTTTGTATTCACTTTAATTCTTAACGGAAGCATCCCACAAGTCTGAAAGTTTAAGTGTAATAGCCTAGGCATGATAAGTTGTACCGATATGTGTGGTTGTCATGGCAACCAAGGACATAGTTCACCTTACAGATTGTCAAAGGTTAAAGAGGGCGTGACACGGCCATAAAAACTTTTGTGTATTGCAAGATTTGATACAGAATTGTACAAATGTCATCTCACACCCCATTAAAAACCCGTACAATTCAGCATGAATGATATTCGAAGGAAAACTGCGTTCGAAATTCAATTTCGAAAAATGCCGCAACAGCTAACATGACTTTTATGACGCAATTGGCGGCACAAACCCCGCCCTAGGGCGCGCGTCTAGATGTGGAACTAATGTAACGCTCGGTAAAGTTATCTTATCCTAGCAACCTCATGAAAACGATTGCATCACAATAAAGAGTCCAACATACAGAGCGAAAGGGGCCGACCATGGTGGGGATTCGGAGCAAATCATTGGCCAAAATGTTTGCGTGCATATGCGCGCGGGTAAAAATAGTTCTGTTTTTGTGCAAGAAAGACACGGTTCGGGCGCTATAAAGAACAGCTATGAACATGTATGGACAGACCACAACAAGCGCATCCCCACTACGAGCGCGTCTTTACTGTATGAGCTGTTTGGTGAAGATGCTATTGTGAATACTAAGCAGTAACCGTGCAATGCACAATTCACAATGTCAGTGGCCACGCTCACTGCTATTGTAGCACCGGTGTTTGCAATTATGTATACGCTAACACGCGTTACCATGCACATGATTCGATGATTGTGAGCTCTCTGGTACAGTGTTGCTAACCGTGCCTCCAATGACGTCACCATTTTTGAGACGCGTTCACATACGTTTTTTCGCATTAGTTCGAATTTCAAACGGGCTGAGCCTGGCCTGTAACTGGGAATTCAAAACGTCGTATGTCGGTATTTATGGACATAATTTAGTAGGGAAATCATTCACTTTATGTCAAGGTGTACCCAAAGAACAGTTACCGAGGAACTTCCTTTAGAAGATTTTTGGCCGACGCATTAATCTTTTCTGCGTACTGGCCTGTGGCGAATCCTAACCCGTGGCAAGGAATAACCCAAGATATGAAACTGTGGGTGACTAACATTAGGTTAGGCATAGGGCCTACCTATCTTACATATTAGTTCCCTGAAAACTTGGCGGTTTTGAAGCATCGCCAAAAAACGTACCTGATAATTTCCTTGCCACGGGCTAGGATTTGCCACAGGCCAGTACGCAGAAAAAGTTTGTGCGTCGGCCGGAAATCTTCTAACGCCACGCGTCCAATATGGCGCACACGCCCAGTTTTTTAATTGAGACGCACTTGATGCGCATATCAGCTCCGGGGCACACGTGAAGTTTGCCGACCCGTCAAAATGGAGAATACGCTCATACAGCTAGTGCCTGAATAATAACAATTACGCACTTGTCTGAAGCGTCCCTGAAAGCGTCTTACTTTTTTAATCGTTGCGTCCATATCCGTATCAGTTAAGTGTAACAGTCAAGCTAGTTTTTTTAGAGTGTTGCAAGGGGATACCAACATCTTAAAAATAAATTTGTTCCAAAATCTTAGATAGGCCTACTGGATTAAAAGGGCAACCGCTACAAAGATTGGGTAGCCCTTCTCCAGTTCTTTTATAATCCGGTGTCAGAATTTAAATATCCAAATGATGTTTTTTTGCTTTTGAATAAGGGGTGCGCCTATAGTTCCAAGAACTTGATTGGTCTGTGCCATATTCTTTACCCTCGCTATCTTACGAAAAAAAAAAACTTCCGTCCCTTGGAACGAAAAAATCGCTTCCCAAATGGACTTCAAATAGGAATTTCAAAGTTTTGTTGCATGCAGCTTTATTATGGTAATTTTTGTCAATGAAATTCTACTGTAGCATAAAAACAGCACAGATAAAACTTCTAGCATGTAAATAGTTCAAGTTCTGCAACCAACTTGCGCACATGTTAGCGATGAGATATGCAACTCCGTGGATTGCCCTCTTGTTTTAAATTGGCATTTAGAATCATCCCAGGCATTTTCTTTTACATTCACTCGGATGTTTTATAATTTCGGGCAACGTTTATGAAATCGGGCTGGATTTAACTTTTTCATTAGCCATCCGTAACGCAGATATTTGTAATTACTTTTTTTTCCCTGAAACTGATTTTTCGAATGAACCTTTCCACGTTTTGTTTTTTTTTTATTTGCAAAGTTTTAAAGAATCCAGATTTTAATCTTCCATTCCGTATATTGTGTTTTGCGAGATTTAAAAACAGTTTGGGGAATCGTTGTTTCTGTTAAACCATATGCTTCTTGTATCTGTCGCAGTCTTTTTCATTTGTCATAAAAATCTTAAGGACCAAATGTTTTCCTGTTTGTCGGGCAAATTTTAGAACTAGTTAAACTCATGAGTGATAGCCTTCGTGAGGTGACGCAGATAGAATGTTTTTGCAGGCTACTCGTGTTGACTTGTCATTACATTTTACCGTCGGTGTCTATTTCTTCCTTGCAAGATTTATCGCGAGCTCATAGGAGTTTCCCGTGCAATTAAAACCATGCAGTTATTTTTTATATTTTTAATTAAAATGGCTTCTCGATTATTTTTCAACCCGAATTTATTGTCTTGGAGAAATTTGGAAAGGGCACCCTGTTCCCTTGCCTCCCCTTCCCCTGCCTCGGATGCCTGGGCATTCACTTATTAACGATATATAGTATTCAATTATTTTTCTACATATATATGGTAAGGTGGCACAGGTGGTGAAATCAATCGCCATAATCTTCAGCTGAAGTAAACCTGGGAGATTGTGTTCAACTGCGTTCTCTGCTATAATTTGTAAGTGGATTTAAATATCATGCTTCGAGCATGATACGTTACTGGTACCCACATATAAAGTAGGCACTTAAAGCCAAAAGCTACACCATGGGGCAATGAAGTTAAGTCTGTGTACAGTAGACCCGCTTATCGAGAATTACACAAGTGTTTAACACTTCTTTCTAAAGTCCGTTGAGTGAACACTTCTAATAGAACTGTATATGCCTATCATTTCATGTGTGTGAAATACCAATCTTCTTTTAGTGAAAACTCACTTCACGTCGGGTGAAATTCACTAGTACTCGGAAGAGATCACTCTGAACCCTCATTTAGGAGCGAACTGCACTCTTTTGATATTGGAGTGAAAACGTGAAGTAAAGTCGGTCCCGCCTTTTTAGTTGCGATGCCTGCCACGCAGGCAGCCGCAACTATAGCAGTCGCCACAAGAGCCGAAAATTAGGAATTACCACTAACTCCTCCGAGACGGGCGGTTCCATGGGTATGTGATGTTGTGTAAGTTGTAGGAAATGTTGTTTTCTAATGTATATCATTTATTGAAGGTCGTTTACCTTTGGTTAGGGTGTTAAAATGGTTAATTTTGATTAAAAAATCGCGTGGGCGGTGTCTATTTTTAGAACAAGGACCACAGAGGTGTGTTATCAAGAACTGGTTTGTTATTAGTTGACAATGTGGTTTGCATGGGGTTCAAGGAAGTAATCCTAACAGTAACGTTGTACGAAAATGGTAGGTAGTATACCTACGCGTTTCGAGTATTTGCGGAATTGGAGATATGACGATTTGGGGCATGTCATAGGTAGTAAGGCGCTTCTATGTAATATATGTTCTATGGAGCAAAAAGGAATACAGTCGTGTTAACTTTATGCGATAGAATGTGATAACCCTGATCTATCACTGGTTATCATTGTTGGTCTAAAGAAGTGACGCAAGGATAGGTAAGGTTTTTTTGATTAAGTATTAAAGAAAGTGGGGGGTTTTAGTTCAACGAAAATTGGTAGAGTTTTGTTTCTGATTTGGTACGGTGTGGGGTGTATGTTTATCGTAAGGTTTAGGCCAGACCTAACGTTAGGCCTAGGCTTAACGTTAGTTAGTTATACTGTACCATGATTCGGTAAGTGTGGTACTAGGCTAGTAGGAGCAAGTTTACAAGTTTACAAGTTTACAAGTTTACAAGTTTATTTCTTTCTCTGAGGTGTGAGACCCCTTTCGGGGTATAAGAGAAGCACAATCACAACAGGTTATACTTTACAAGCACGAAAAATAGAAAAAAAGGATAATTTTAAAAAAGAAGATCAGAAGAAATGTTTTTAACTTGAAAGACAGAATGAATACGAATAATGAATATCGCCAGAACTTGATAGATGCTTGCTATACATAAAACGGACGGCAATGTCTGCTAAAGGCAAAAACAAGATGGGTCACATCAAGCAAAGTGGTTCATGATTATGGCAACAAATTTAGCCAATTTTGAAAGTAGATTTGTACTTTTAACGCTGAATAATTGTTGGAACTTCCAAACACTAGGATTAACAGAGTAAAAACGTTTGACATACAATGACCTTTGACGAGAAAAGTATGGGCATTTAATAACCAAATGATATTCATCTGCAACATCTCCAGAGTTACAGAGAGTGCAAATTACAGGATTAAAAGAATCTGAGTTGCTTTCAACAACAGTGGGAATATTATTGTTTCCACATCTAAAACGACATAAGTGCATACGATCAAAATATCCCAATTTCACAAGATAACTTTCAAGTTTATTGTCTAACTTGATGATATTATATGTCACACAATTTTTGTTCCTAGCCAACTCAGCACGCCAGTTTTGTAATGAGATATCCTGTAATCTTTGTTTTATCACAGGCAAAAAGAATTTGTTGTGGTCTTGACTAGTTCATTTGACATATGTAATTTATGTAACAGGGTTAACATTATACTAGACAGCTTTGAACTTTTACCTTCAGAGACTCTGATCCAAAAGTTTAACATTCTTCTCTCAACAATGCTAGACAGCGGGGATGCTCCAACTTCCCCGTAAACCATACAACTTGGCGTTGAGTTTTGCAATCCCATGATTTTTTTCAGAAATTTTCTATAATGGAAAATATCGATCTGGTCCAATTTTGACGAGCCCCATATTTCACAACCATAAAGTAAGATTGGAGTAATCATCTTATCAAAAAGATTACATTGAATATCAACAGGTAAAGATAATGTTCTGGCTTTAGCAATGAGTGCAAACATAGCTTTACGTGCCTGAACTACCTGTTTATTAATTGTTTTGTGAAATGAACCATTGTAATTAAAAGTTGTTCCAAAGTAAACACACTCATCTACAACCTGGAGCTTGCTATTTCCAAATGAAAAATCAGGAGGGTTTCTCAGTTTTCCTCTAGAGAAAATAACAACCTTAGTTTTGGAAGTGTTGACTGTCAGATGCCAAACATTGCAATAATCATTTACAGCATTGAGTGCCAATTGAAGGTCAGCTGCAGAATCAGCCATGATAACAGTATCATCTGCATATAGTAAAACATACAATTTTACAAAATATTTTATATCATCATCACTTAAAATTCTATTAATCTCAGAATTGGCAAATTTAAGACCACTGTATTTTCTACTGACAAATTGTTCAAAGTCATTTAGATAAATAGCAAACAAAAGTGGAGAAAGATTCTCTCCCTGCCTAACACCTACACAACTGTTGAAAAAGTTTGAAATATTTGGACCTTGCTTAACACAGGATTTAGCATTTTCATAAATTTTATATATCACTCTGATAATATGGCCATTAATATTATTTGCCAATAACTTGCTCCACAAAGACGATCTATCAATGAGGTCAAATGCTTTCTTATAGTCAAAAAAGGCACAGAATTATCTCTTTCTCTTTGAGAGATAAAGATCGATTAAGGAATGTAAAACAAACATGTGGTCAGTGGTACTATAACCTTCGCGGAAACCAGCCTGTTCTTCACCCAAAATCCCAAATGGAGTCTAGGTAGTGTGTAAGTCTGTTATTAATACAAGCTGTAAACAATTTACCCATGCAACGAAGTAAAGTAATGCCATGATAGTTATCCGGATCGGTGTGTGATCCCTTGTTTTTGAAAATCGGCTGGATAATTCCAATGGGCCAATCGGTGGGAACAACACCTGACGAAAATACAAGATTAAACAGTTTTGTTACAAGTTCAAGCACATTATCAGGGCAGTGCTTTAAGAATTCATTAATGATGTTATCAATACCGCTGGATTTGTTGTTTTTCAATTTTTTAGCAATACTTTTGACTTCGTTAATTGTGAATGGCCTATTGATCTCCATGTTAATAGAGTGATCATGAGTACTAACAATGCTGACCTCGTTACCCGAAACGCTGCTTTGACCCAACTTTTTAAAATGTTCCATGAAAGTGTCAAGTGAAATATCGTTTTGTAAATTTGTATTTGTGACACAATTATTCAAGATGTTCCAATATTCTCTTGGATTTTCCTTGTTAAGCGACCTAAGTTTACTGTGAATACCATTATTGTAAGCACTTTTACACTTCTTGATAAACTTTTTGTAAATATTAGCTTGACGTTTTAATTGCCGTTCACAATGTTGTTTTTCGGCAACACCTTTTGCTGAACGTAATTTGTTTTTAGAGTCCATATAAGCTTTCCTTAATGTTTCACACTCGTTGTTGAACCAGGGTTTCTTTTGAAATCTTTTCGATGGTTTAACTTTCTTTGCAAATACAGACTTGCACATACCTACTACATATCATAGTCAACAATACAGAAATTGGAAATAGTTGGCAGTAGAGATGTGGACACAATGGCATAGTCCACAACACCTTTGCCATTTGGTTTAATGCAAGTATACTGTCCTAGATATGCCTCACTACCAAACCTACCATTGACAATATTCAAACTGAAACTTTTACATAATTGAATCAATTTAGTTCCATTGTTATTTGAAACACCATCTTTGCTATATCTGTCAGTAATAATTCCAATAGAAGTCAACAGATCTTTGTCATTGTGTTGATCTTCCAAGCCTCCCAAGTTTGTTATTTCAGCCTCAATAGTGTAAAAATCATCTAAGCGCTTGGTTCTTGAGTTGAAATCTCCGAGAAGTACTAATGGTAAATTGTGTGTTGTGTTAATATAGAGAATGTCATCAGAAATTGTTTCAAATAGGTCAGGAGAATGATGGCAAGAACCTTCAGGCGGAATATAAACACTTCCAATAATAAGTTCAGTACCATAAACACACTTATCTAAGTACATCCATAAAATGCAGTCAGAAGTTGTCTTTTCGATGGGGCAAACAAAATCGTAGATATCTTCTCTGACTAAGTGCACAAAGTCCATGAAATCCACCAAATCTGCTACTTCTAGGAAGTTGAATGAGAGCTTTGAAGCCCGGTATATCATTATCATTAATACAGTTAGTCTTTGTTTCACTAATACAGATTATATCAAAGTTTTCAATGAAAAGTTCAAACACACCGAGATTAATTTTGCTTAAAAGTTCACAAACATTAATACTGGCACATCTAAGCCTAGGCTGCCCAGAATCGTTACAATGATAAATGTGGTCCAAGGAAAGAGGGTCTCGCCTGTCCTATAAGTCCAGAAGAATCCCCACATCTTTTATCTTCTGCTCAGACCATTCAAGCAACAGTGTCAAGGACGTTCTTCATCTCTTTGCCACCTTTCATTATTGATGTGTTGATGCGACCATCGTTGGTCCACACCCTACGTCCAGGTTCCTTTCTAAGTTCCTTACAGATTCTCGCCCTCAGCGGTGTAAGATCTTCATCAATAAATACCTCAGCTCTGTCCGCTTTGGCACGGAGTGCTTTTTTGTTCTTAAGAATCAACGACTTTACATCACGACGAACAAATTTAGCGATGATCTGGCGTGGTTGTTGAGATGTTTGTTGGCTTTGGTTGCCATTACTAGGTCTACGGCCTACTCTGTGTGATACGCTGATGTCCTGTTAGTATTGATATAGTTTTCGGGCCAAGTCGTCCCCAACCAACTCGTCCCCAAGCCAACTCGTCCCCAAGCCAACTCGTCCCCAAACCAACTCGTCCCCAAACCAACTCGTCCCCAAGCCAAGTCGGCCCCATTTCAAGAGACCAGCTAACACCGACTTTGCATTTGATTTTGGTTTGTTCATTATTTTTTTCCTCCCTTTTGCTAGTTAAAAGGGTGATTTCGTGACACATAATTTTTTTAATTTTTGAAGCCGTGATTTATGGCGGCATTTAGGCCCCTATGCATATATAGCCTAGAGAATGACAAGTGGTTTAAAATATAGCATGATAACTTTATTGTCGCAATTTGTCTACCCATCATAACCAATAACATATATATTTTTGGAGTTTGATAACATATATTTTAAACACTACTGATGGGACATATTTTTAGTTTGGCAAATATAATTATAATTATAATTGCAAATAAATGTTTTGGCAAAAATAATGTTTCTTGCAGATACATTTATATTGCAAACTTATTTCTTTTTTTTGAAAATATATTTCTGGTTGGAAGAATATTGTTGTTGCAAATATAATTTTGTGGCGAACATGGTAACTTTTTCAAGAAAGATATATTTCCTTGCAAATATATTTTGGTGTAAACATAATTTGTCTTTACGAATATATTTCAAGTGTTGGAAAAAAATATTCTTTTTAAATATATATTTTAGAGCAAACATATATTTTTGTTGGGAATATATTTAATTGCAAATATATATCTTGTAAAGAACGTACTCTTTCTACAATTGTATTTTTATTGCAAATTTGTTTTACAAATATAGGCCTAATGTTTGATGCTACTAAATAAATTTTGTGTTTTGTCACATAAATATTACGACTTGGCCTGGGGACGAGTTGGTTTGGGGACGAGTTGGTTTGGGGACGAGTTGGCTTGGGGACGAGTTGGCTTAGGGACGAGTTGGCTTGGGGACGACTTGGCTTGGGGACGAGTTGGTTTGGGGACGACTTGGCCTGCTTCGTTGTTATATAGGCTAGAACTAGGCCTAGTACAGTAGGCATAGTAAGTAATAAGAAGAAGTAGTAGTAATGAGTTATTGAAGCATACTTTCCAGGATTTACCAAATAAAATATTGTTTTGTTTTCATGTGGAGACAGGCGTAGGCCTAACGTTAGGCTAGGCTATTTAATGTTATAGGCTACCCTGTTACTGGCCTACCGTTAGGTTAATATTAATAAAGAAATGAAATTATCATTCAGTCTTCCCTAACTTAGGCCTGGGTATAAGCTTACAAAATACAAATGTTTGTAGGCTGTAGCTTGTAACTTTGTAAGTTAATGTATCAGCTGAAACATCTTAAAGAGTTTTATGTTGTACTTGTAGATAGCCTAGGCCAAGGTAATTTGTAAGAAATCATTGCTGTATTAACAATAACACACACCAAGATACATCTGATGCACCACGCCTGGATCGACTTTTGATGTTTCTAGATTTCATACTAGGGCTGTGAACCTTTAGCAAAAGAACTAAACGTTAAACCTCAAAAATTTTGCGATCGTTTAGCGATTAATGGCGATTAGCTTATCACAAAGAAAAAATAATAATTTCAGTACAGTATGAAGTGAGTGATACTGACTGTAATGCAGAAATAATAATATATAGTTGATATGTTACATGGTTAAATCAAATTACTTTGAAGCCTACAGTACAATGTTCAAATATGCCCAGAATGTTCCATTAACAAAAAAAATAGGGATCATCAGAGTGTACAAATAGATAAAAAAAAAACTGTCAAAAACAGGTTTTGCGATTTTTTAATTGCTTGTAGCTTTGTACTAAACATTTATTCCACATGCGATCGTTTAGTGATTAATAGCTACACATTCACAGCCCTATTTCATACTTGTCAAGTTATCACTAAAATTAACATGACATGATTTCATGATTTAAAGAGGTCTACAGTAGTTTTTAGTGATACAGTTACAGTACAGTATGTCCCAGTTAGCCTAGCCGAGGTATACAGTATAAGCTCAGGTCACAAATGTTTGTAGGCTTAGTGTTGTGGCCGTGATCCAACTTAAACCAAAGCCTAGGCCTACCAGTGGGGTTAATTTTTCAGTGGTTTTAACTTCAGAGCTATTGATACTAATTGGTTTCCTTTCCTGGAAGTGTCATACCTGCATGCTTGTATGTACAGTATCCATATCCCAAACCATAGCCCAGTATTTTATCAGCCATCTACTATGGGTATGCAGGCCCGTACTCCCGCAGCCAGCCCATGTGGAGGGGTGGGTCTTTTTTCCAAGATGTGGTCCTTTTTCCAAATACGGAGGCGGCTGGCACGTGCTGTAAGCATGCAGCTGCTAGGGGTCTGGGGCATGCTTCCCTGGAAAAGTTTGAAATCTGCAGATCTCCTGCAATCTGGAGCATTTCAAGGGGCTTTTGAACACAACAGAAGTCCTTTTTCCCCAGGATTTCCACACAGTACACCACTTTGAAGAAGTGAATGGAAATTGGTCCTCCATATATCAAGAAAAAAAAAATTCATAGCTGACCCTTCAAACACAGGGTTGGAAAAATGGACCTCTCTCAAGTTGGGGTGGATCGTTCGAATGCTCCG
Organism: Holothuria scabra; assembly: GCA_037179385.1. Taxonomy (NCBI): domain Eukaryota; kingdom Metazoa; phylum Echinodermata; class Holothuroidea; order Aspidochirotida; family Holothuriidae; genus Holothuria; species Holothuria scabra. Next base: position 40,894,297 of record CM074189.1, read on the forward strand.
ACCCCCCTTGGCTACGGGCCTGGTATGTGACCCTTACCTTATATATTGCTGTTTTTGTAACCTTAACCCTATACCTGGTCATATTTTTAGAAGAAAAACATGATTCTCATCTATCCTGAGTCGAACATGGGGTTATTAAGCTCTTGAAACACTGAAGACAGTTTGAAGTTGGCCAGGACTGAAGTTGCTATGACAGAAGGGACACCAGTCTTAGAATTCCAGATGGCCTTGTGTCATGGAGAAAGCTATGTAAAACCCAGCCAGTACCAAAGGCTTTTCTTTGAAGAGACAAGTCTTCGACTCTTCGTAACATCAGGAGCCTACTTTAACAACCTAACTCGCTTCAAGGAATGCAACTGGTTGGATAAAAAACAGACTATAGGCTACCAGTGTTTGCTTTTAAGCTTTACTGCTATACAGAGAGCGTTGTTTGAATCTGCTCTGTGTGTAGCAGAGACATTGTTAGCCAAAGTCAACATACATCACGACAAGTTATCCTGCCATTCAGTGACCATGGTTTCAGCTCAACCTTCTTGGTTACAGTTACTTTTGTAAATATAAAAATATAAGATATTAGCAAAATAAACCAGTTCAAAGAGAAATGAATGCTTAAACCTTTTTTTCTTATCAATTGTTTATGAGCTTATCATTTATGACAATTGGTTACAAGGATTTTGCCAATAATCGTGTAAAGCTGCACAGAGTATCAATTGTTCCTTGTTTTGTGATAGCAAGCACCGAGAAGTGACCATTGATGGACTACTATTGATCCATCCAGACCACATAGTTACAGCCCTGGGAAGCTTTGTATATTTAGCGTGTAGGCTAGTGTATATGGATAGTGTCTAGAACGCCTGTTCCAGATATAGCGTACTAAAAAGCGTACGTGCGGTGCCTGCCATGCAGGCAGTCACAGCTTATGAGTTAACAGGAAAGTCTGAAATTTGGCTTTGTCTGCTATCTCCTCCAAGATAGGCAGTTTCATGGGTATGGTGTAATTCAGGTTATAGGGAATGTTGTTTTGCATCAAATAATAATTTTTGAAGATCGTTTAGCTTTGCTATGGGTTGTAAAATGGGTATTTTTTAATAATACGTCGCGTGGGCAGTGTCTATTTTTAGAGCAAAGGCCACAGAGTTGTATTATCAAGAACTGGCGAGGTAGCAAATTACTCTAATATTTAAGAACTGGGATCGAAGTGTGCCTTGCAATTACAGGCCTGCCACTTTAACCCGTATTGTGTGCAAAGTAATGGAATCTTTAATTCAGGATAGTTTACTTACTTAATCTGTCACAGCATGGGTTCCTGCCAAGCAGATCTTGTGAAACTAACTTTCTGAGCTTTTCTTCAAGACGTCTCTTCATCTCTTAATTCTGGACATGGCATTGACAGGGACCGCAGAGACAGAGGGGGGGGGGGGGAGGAGGGCTTTAGCCCCTGCACTTTTTTGTTGTGGTCATTTTTGACTGCCTTAAACTGCATTTATTTTGTTGGACATATTTGGCCGCTTCGATGATTAGCCCCTGCCCTTCAAAATTGATTCTGTAGCCTCTGGTTGATGTCATTAACCTTGACTTTTCAAAGGCCTTTGATAAAGTTCCATTAGGTACACTGATGGTTAAACTGCGACGTTAGGGGTTCAGGGCAATTGCGCTGATTGGATAACTTCCTTGCTTCATGGTAGATCTCAAAGTGTTGCTGTCAATGGTAACTTAATTCTCTCCTTAATTTTCATCAATTATATCGATAGTATTATTGTATCTTATAAGTAAGTTTGCAGATGATAATAAGCTCTATAGGAAGATAAGCATTTTGGAAGATGCCTTACTGCTGCAGAAAGATCTGGATAGTTTATTTTCTTGGTCTCTATCAAACTACGTTATCCGATGTTCGTACGATAACATTTAATGTTAAGATCATTGTTCTTGAACTGTGATACCCCTCTCACTGGCTACTTGATAGGCTATACTTCTCTGTATTCGGAATGAAAAAACTTAACTACTTAAGAATAGCAAAGACACGATAGAAAAGAATGAAAAAATCAATGAAAAAGAAACTACAATCTACATACAGTATGCAATGGCAGAAATTATTTCGCTTTTCTAGAGTGCCAACATGCCCCCCCCCCCCCCCGTCCCACCCTCCCACTCCCTAGGTTAAATACAGAGGCTTGCCTGTGAGCCACAACTGGAAAACCGAACGTGGTAACCTCGACTTGCGCTTGTTCGTCACCCTCCATCTAATTACCAAATACTGTAAAACCTACTGCTCAAGAAACCGTTCACAGGACAACATCGGAGTCGTAGCAGAGCATATCGCTAACTGCCTGCGTGGCAGGCGCCGCAACTTAATATCTAGGAGTAAATGTAACTAATACACAGCTTACCTCAACTCAGCCACGACATTTTATCTAAAAATATACTCCTACAACGACGTCATCCCGATATTTTAACACCCAATGTCATGCTTAAAATCCAGCAAACAGATAACTACAATTGACACTATCTCACGGTCATTTTGCATGCCAAAATAATGGATGAAGTCAAGTTTTGTTGCGGCACCGCAACTGGTCTAGACGTACGTCTTGTTAAACTTACCGATAGCAGTTTCCGTTGTATTCCGTCCATCTTGCTGGGCAACGTGTACATGTGCAGCATGAGCTGTTAGCATAACCGCAGATAAAGAAGAGAAGTAGGCAGAAATTTCGAAGGAACATCTTTAAAAAAAGTCATAAACTTCTTAGACCTTCCTCTCAGTCTGTGTTCGAAAGGAAGAATAATTTAGATGTTTTCCGGAATGTACCCGGAAGCAGGACAAGAAAATCAATCCCATATCATTCTACGTTAGACCACCCCATGGCTTTAAATGCACACGACAAGACATACTGCTCGCCAACACACCATTTAATTTTGTTTGGAGAAAATTTTTATTAGCCTGGGAAATTGATATAAAAACTAAGTAAAAGTAATCCCCTACCCTGAGTCCGAAGATAAAGTACAACTTACCTTAAATTGCAGCTTTTCTGATGTACTAGACTTGTTTTAGAAACTTATAGCTATATGTCAGGTCGACTTGTAAATGGAACAAAAAATTAATCAGCATTCTGTTCATCCAGTCGGGTTTATTATCACATTATTCACCGATAACATTGAGTTCAAACAAGTAACGTAACTACCGTGAATGTAGTCTCTGCAAGTGATAAAAAGATTTTATCACTGAACTGACACATCGGTAGCTAGGTCATGTGTCTCATTGTTTAGGGGGGAACATAAATGATAACTTCTGAATCCTCTAGACGACAAATGTGGCCTTATATTATTCATTTTGAAAGTAAACACACTCTTAAATCAAAAGAGTGAACTTAGTCACTCTTTGATCGAGTGAAAAGTGTAAATTCACTCCATTAGAATGATAATTGACTCCAAGAGGAGTGAAGTTCCCTCCAAAAAAGAGTGGAGTTCACTCCAAAAAGAGTGAAATTCCCTTAAAACGAGCGATGTTTCACTCTTGATGGAGTGCCAACAGGGATCGCTCTTAAAAAAGAGCGATCATTGCAGGCACTCGTGGAAGAGTGAATTTTCCCTCCTCCTCTAGTGAATTTTACTCTTTTCGGAGTGAACTTCACTCCTCTTGAAGGGAACTATCACTCTAATGGAGTGAATTTACACTTTTCACTCGATCAAAGAGTGACTAAGTTCACTCTTTTGATTTTAGAGTGCAAACTAATCGAAACAATTGATGTTTTCTTCCTTAGTTTTTAATTTTTCTAAATTTATTAATTCCATTCCGCTGCTAAATCTCCTCTATGTCTAATTTACGAAAAAAGGTCGGTGGCAAATACTACCCGTTCTTTTCCCAAACGCATGCTTCTCACACCTTGATTAAACTGGGAGTATTTCATCTCCGTCGAAATCTGGTATGATCTGGGTGCAACGAAACGTCTAGAACGACTAAGGCATTAGCTGAATGTAAATGTTTGACACTTGGTCTTCGGGGATGACCCAATCGAAAAGTTTTTGCTTTGTAGTCTTCGTTTGGGAGATTGCCCTATTAAAGTAAGATCCGGAAGTAAACAGAAATTTACCTCAGGGTGTTATGTAATGTGTTAGACAATGCAAGGGTTGTTTTCCCCTGCCCCCAGTAGCATAAATACAATTATTCTTCCTGCACGGATGGTGGAACCGAAAAGTATTCCTTTTGCGGTCCTCGTTTTGGAGATTGCCCTATTATGCAGATCTCTAAAATAAAGATCGAACAACGAAGACCCTGCAATGAATGGTGCCACGGCCAGTTTGCTTACTAACTAGCTCTTTAGCAGTGTTCCTAGACTTTTGTTTCGCTGCCTTAATAGCAAGAACATATTTTTACATCTGTTCTCCATCTGAGCTTTTTTTACTCAGATACCACATCTACAATATTGCAACACTCTGACTGAGTTCCTTTCGATTACAATTTCTATCATGGTGTGACTGAAAACGAGATGAGATACTTTGATCTCGTTTTGGAGATCTTTCTTTCAGATATTTTCCCGTTCTTCTGTCGTCTTCGGTCTTCGTTTTGGACCAATCCATTTTCAAGCATGTACGAAACCAGCGGAAGTTTTCTCATTTCTAACCTGTGGAAAAAAAGAAGTAATCGTAATGATGATGATGATGACGATGACGACGACGGCGGCGACGGCAACGGCGATGGGGGCGACGCCGCCGCCGACGACGACGATGATGACGATGACGCAAATGGAGCGATTTGAACGGGACATATGAAACTTATTCGTTACTCTTCGAATTCGAATTCGACTGTTAACTCAAGGTGATATTGCTGCTGGACTAATGTACTTCAACTCGGTCCTCGATCAGCTCGAGACGAGCCTGGCATTGACTTTACGCTATCAGGAAAAGTTTATTCAATGATCACCTTTTACAATACTATTTTTTTTTTTTTTCTTCTTCTTCTTCTTTTTTACGTTGGCTTCCTCTTAATGTTTTTAGAAAAGGTATTCGGACTACACAAATTAGCAACATACAAGGGATCTGCACAAGGCGCTCTTTCCTGATCTATTTTTAGCCACATGGAATATACCTGGGGCCCGTTCCACAAAGAGTTACGCACGATCTTAAGTATGATTTACTGTTGGCTTAAGTATGGTGAATCAAACTTAAGATTGTGCGTTACTCTTTGTGGAACGGCCCCTGGTCTATTTTAGCAACATACTTCATAACACTATACTTCTGGTGCGTGTAGAACACTTTAGCTTAGCAGTACCTTTGCCAAAGCAACGGCGTTACTTACCATAGGCTTCATATGTATCAAAACTGGCAGCCTTTATAAGTCTACGGCGCAGCAATTATAAATGGGTGTCTTTACACATTATTAATTGTGTCTAGGTAGTGGCTTAACTGATTTGCATTTTCAAACATAGAGCTAATTTAAGGCCTCTATATTTGTTAAATTGACCTGCATGGTATCGAGAAAAGCATGTTATTTGATTTCAATCATATTTCGGCAAATATCGTGTTCTGTATTCCGCGTGCTATTTAAATCCTTAAAAAGGAGTTTAAGGTCACAACAAGATTTGGTATGTTAGAGGGGCACTCATTCTTAGCATTTTGGTGAAATTTGCATTGAAATCCGATGAGCGGTTCTCAAGATATGAGCATGTAAAGTTGTCACATTTTCAACAAAAAGTGAACTTGAAGTAAGCACATATGGCATCACATCCCCACATTAGAGCACAGTCTTTTGTTTTTCTTTAAACTTCAGACTTGATTTTCTCCTCAACAATCACACATTATTCAAATGTGCTTGCATAAGTGGCATGAGAGCTTTACAAACTTTGCATGCCCCACTGGGAGGTCCTGTTCCTATTAACTTCAAGGTCAACAAAACAGTCTGATAAAACAAAGTGAAAAAAAGCATTCCTTGTCAATGTGAGGAAGTGATAAAAGCTCTGCTGCCCTCAAACTCACTTCTGAACACAAATCTACTGACTTCATTTTCCAATATCTCAAGAAATACATGTCCGATTTGAATGAAACTTTCACCACACTGTGTAGATTTGGTTCCTCTTTCACATATGAAAATTTAATTTTTGCTTAAACCTTCCCTTTAATAGGCCTAGTAGTAGTCAGTGCTAAATATATGGTGGACATGTACAGTAGCGTCCAGTTATAGGAATATCATATCTGGCAGAAGTTTCTGTTCATCTCTAAATAAGCTCATTGCTCATTTCCATGCAAAAACAGGTCTTCTGAGTCTGTGTGCAGATGGAGGGACAGCACCTGGTTATTTTGATACGAGGGCAAAGCATAAGTCTGATTGCTCCTTTCTTACATTTCCCTTCTTTTCTCCCCATTTCATATTTTTTCAAATACTGGGGACAGTTACCCGCCTTTCTACCTTTCATGCCGTTCCTGTACAGATGTAAAAACATTTTAAAAGACACCGAGCTGGAAAAAACATTCAGGAGCACGAATGTGAATGACGTATTGAAGTTAATGCATCAACAAAGTCGATTCCCTTTTCTCTGTTAGATACAATATTCTTGATAACCACAACTGCAAATTACTTCTTACATACTAAAGTTGTCAAGAGAAGACAGTCTCACGATCAAAACACAAATGTCAAAATCTGTAAATCTTGTTAAAAAGGTGTAAAGCTTTCCTAATTTTTCTTCCTCCGTCCAAAAAACGTTCAGTAAACTGTGAGTGAACTGTGACAAACATGTAAACATTTCATGGAATCCGAATTTATCAATCAACTTATTGTTAAATGCATTGTTTTTTGAAGTTAAGATTCCAGCAAGATACCCGGTGACTGTAACCGCTGAACATTTAACCTTTTACACACTAAATTAAATGTTTGCCATAACCCTTTCATGTTCATGATGAATTTGGTTAAATTTGTCAGTTCAACGAAGCTCAGTTTACAGCCAAGTTTCTAACCAGCTAGTAAAGTCGACCCGTCCTTTTCACTAATAGGGGCTCACTGGCTTGTTTTTTCAACTCCATTGCTTTTGCAGAACCACTTCCAAGGACAACGCCAGTAGGTTCCATTTTAAAGCCTTCCATACAGCCCGGTCAGGACTCGAACTTCAGATCTCCCAACTGCAAATCGGATACTGAAACCTCTTGACCAAGCAATCGGCAGTGTTCATAATGAAACTTTTCTTGTTATGCTACTTTTGAAAGTAGGGAGGGTACACTGTTAAAAAATTTCTCTGTAAATTTACATAATTTTTATGGCAATTTTTTTTCCAACCAAATAATGTTTGTTTTACAGCCAGACTGTAATCATGAAAAACATTTAGGGTTTGTTTTTTCTTTACAGTTTTTGCATGTAAATTAGTTTACAAAAGTCTACTGTAAAATCGAATTACAGAATTGTTCTGTTTTGTTTACCTTAATTTTATGTGAATTTACAGCCTACTGTTTTCATTCCCGACGTTTTAATATTTATTATAATATCGCTTTTTTACCCTTCATATGTTATTACGTAACATACACTTCACCATTACGTAGATCAGGTATTTGCTTATCAACGTAATGTGTCGTTACGAAGTTGTTTTCAATCAAAACACATTGAGGATGCTTTGTTGTCATATTGTTGTCAAGTAAACTGCTATCTCTAGGAACTTTGTAATTGGAAAGTCACATTTTTGTGCAATATAATAATTGTTTTTAAAATAAATATGACAAAGAGTGCAAATACATTGGTTGCAAACATTTCCAGACAAGGTAAACAATAAGTTTATCACTTCCTGATTAAAAAACGCCCAAGAAGATATTATTCAAAGCAACAGCAATCCTTTTCTTAGGAAAATGCCTACAAAATAAGCTCCACCCATTTATGCAAAATGAGATTTACGTCATAAAGTGGTAAATTTACAGACTCTTTCAAGTAAATTTGTGAAACGTTTTTAATTTGCTCCGATCAAGTGCATGGGCGCCTGTGGCGATGAATTGACATCAGTATACCAATTGTCAGTGCTCTGAAATTAGGACCTTACAATTTCTTTTAACTTAAAAATATGTGACAAAACACCAGTTGTATGATATTTATAACTAAGAACGTAATAACTAAGTATGCTTTTATAATAAATGTAATTTAATTTTCAAATAGGGCCATAAATTTGCCACAAATGTTTTTTTTGTTTTTAAAACTGAAACTTCGCAGAACAATGCATGATATATATTGAAAATTTTCTGGCTATTTCTTATTTGTTTGTTTGGGTTTATTTTTGTTTCTTTTTCAGCTTAAAAACAAAATGAATGTTTGTTAAATGACAGTATATTTATGTGAAATCAGAAAAATACAAAATACTGTTAAAATTTCTGTAAATTTACAGAAAAAGTTTTACAAAGCAGTAAAATTTGGTTAAAAAAGCAGACAGAAATGGTTTTTCAAATAAACAGAAAATACATGTTAAACAATCTTTTTTTAATGTAGCAATACAAAGTGTCTGTAAAGATACAGAAAATCTCTATTAAAAATAAGATACAAGAAGTTTAACTTAAAAAAAGTCTGTAAATTTACAGAAATTTTTAACAGTGTATTACTTAGGGGCGCAAATCTCTGTTTGAGAGTGGGGGCGAAAAATGCTTATGAGTATTAAACTGTGCACGCGTGGCGGGCACCGCGAGCGCGAAGCCGGAAGCCCCGAAGGGCCTCTGGTGGGATCCAGGGGCAAAGTCCATGTTGGGGTCCAGGAGGCGAAGCCCCCGGAAGCTCTTGTTATCTAGCATTTCCGAAGCTTCAGAAAAACTGTTTCGAAGGGGAAAAAAAACCGAAAAAGGTGACCGTATTTTTAGGTCAACTCGAAATTGGGGGGGGGGGGACAAATTACGATTCGGCCCCCTTCTTTTTCACTTGAGGGGGCGAAGGCCTCCCTTGCCCCCGGGATTTGTGCCCCCTGGTGTTACTAGTACGTAACACCTCACCGATGAACCATCCTTCTATGCCTGATTACATCTTACTACCTCAGGGATAAGGTGAAGAATAATACATACACATTTCATGTTTAATCAGATTCACATCTGACCTAGTTTGTCTCGAGTACCAGATGTACCAAAATACCCCAAAGTTAAGTAACATTTCGTGGTTAGCTAACAGGCCAGTCAAATATGTATCAATTGCTTTTCACACAATGGGGTAAGCATAGACCACTTAACCCTTTACCGTTGTGCTCCGATCGGGGCATATTTGCTCGACTCGAGAGTGGACGGAAAAGCAGACGTAGCACTCTACCCATCACTATTGTCTCTCTCGTTGTTGTGGCTGAATTTTCGGGTAGCTAAGCACAGTTTCGAGCTCCGAGTGAAACAGTAAAGATGGGTGACAGCCGCGCTCTCCATCTGGGTCCAAAAGGACCCAAACAAAGTTAAAGGGTTAGGCGCCCAGAGCTTGTATCAATTTTTACCTGATATCAGATACACCGCTGCTGTGAGCTGATGAGGTGTTTTTTTGTTGAATTCTTAATAAAAATTATCACAGCATGTTCGCGATGAACATGTTTGTTGATTAGTTTTATGCATGTCTTCTAAGGCACCTTGTCATGTGAACTAAAAGCATGGTAATGAAATCAATAAGCGTAAAACAAACCACACATGGATAGACTGCACAGTGATGTCAGCGTAACACCCCTGTTCGGTTTCGATTTGGGCCAAAGTTCACATCAGTGGCGTGCGTATGAGTAATGAGGGAACCGAACGGGAAATTCCCTTGTATGGCACAAGTACGACCTCTTGACTTCAGAAAGTTCGCCTCTGTATCGAAAAGGACTAAACGCAACATATGGTGCAGCTAAATGATCAACATGAACTTGGATTGTGTATTGGGAATGTCAGTAACTGTTGTTTGTAAGCTTGTCATCATAAACAATGAAAGTATCTTAGGAGTTGCAATAGGTGGTTTTGATACCGCTTGAAAATCCCCTGCCAGCAGGAGCCTCAAGGGTAAACTTTTGAAATTCTTCTTTTCTTTCAGGATTGCTGAAATGCGGTATGTTGCTATTTTAAATTATTTTCAAAGGTAGTGTGGCATGTCATCAAAAAGCACTGGAATTACTTGGTAGTCTCCTACGTAAGAATCCGTTGATATTATGCACAAAATCTTTTACTGTTCTCAAGATATACCTCTTCAAATTTTGAATGTTTCTGAAGCAACTTGATGGTTATGCAAAAATAGTGATTTTGAGTGCCTCACAGTGTTGACATTTCTTTTGTTAACCCTATATTAATTATCTCTTAAATTTACTCATCAGATAGTTTGGTTTGGTGATTGATACCCATGATTTTCAAAGACACAATTTCAGCTTTAAACGTAAACCCTTCAGGAAACACTAATGTTACACTGTCCTTGAAATGAAGATTGCAAAAACAAAGGATAACATTAGCCATATATGGTATGTCCCTCCCATGACATCACATATTTATGCATGATTAGTGCAAATCACAAATAAACCTGTAAAATGGCCAATTTTTAACCGATTTTAATGGAAATCGTGGCAATTCTCTTGGTTTTTAATGCTTCTAACATTAAATACCCAACTTTGTCATTTTGGTGTCAAACTACCGTTAAGTATATCTTCTTTCTAGTGATTTCCCCGACTACCTTGTTTTTCTCGACTTTTACCATCGGAACGGGCATGTCTTCAGCCCCCTCCCCATCGTCAACGCTACTGGTTCACATTGACTTTTTTTAATTCTAGTCTCTCATTTACTCTAAAATTATGGGATTGCATTTTACTTTTCTTTTTTTTTTTTTGTTTTTTTTTTTGTTTTCAGTCAACCACTGTTCTTTGTTGACCTGGCGCTGTCGCTGGTCAAATGAATTCAAACACAATGAGCCTATACCGACACCGTAAGTAACAAACTTAAAGGTAGAAAATAATGCAATTATCCCAAATTGTTAAATATAGTTTTCTGCCCTTTTTATGAACGACACCTGAGAATCTTATACCATTTTTGTTCCCAATAAACATAAGATTAAGGGGAGGAATTTATTGGGTTATATTGAGTGTGCAATTTTTAAGTCTCAACAAAAGCTATTTATAGTGGAATATGAAATACGTGTTGTCACAGGTCTCTCGTATTTCAGGAGGCAACTGGAAACATTTTGTCTGAATTAACACACATCGCAAGAAGCCGCTTTTATGCCCATATCTTGACGTGGATGTGAAATTGGGGACGGTAGTTGTTGTTGGTAGGAGAAGTATTTCTTGGGAGGGGTAACCAAAATGGTCTTCTATATAGATAGGTGAGAAAATAAATTGAAGAGAAATAAGACCCAATTTGTGATATTTAGCCGTTGATTAAAAAAAGTCAGTTTGGGGAACTGTTCTTGACCTATGAACTTCGTATACACAATCCATTAAATTTCTTTGAACTTAATGGATTAGACTACTGGGATTTTTGATAATTCGTATTGTTCTATAATTATGAAACAAAGTCATAGTTTACAAGAACTGGTACTAAGAGGTTTACTTCTGATCAAGACATTATACAGGGCGGATCCATAACTTCTCGTTGGGGGCGGGTATGATGAGCATGTTTTGGAAATGGATTTTCTACGTTTTAAGAGGAGTCCGACCAAAGGCGTATCCCCGTAAGCAAAATCTGGCGGCCCGATGGTAGTCATCATGGCCGACCGTCAGTCGTCTAAGACCCGCTGGCTTGACACAGAAGTGCATGATGGGAAGGCATGCAGTTTTGAACCAATCGGCATCATGCCCATTAGATGACCGTCATCAAGCCACCGGACATTTCTCCGACGGACCGCAAAAGTGGCCGACAGCGGGCCGTCAGAGGACCGACCAAATTTTTCTATCAGTGATCTAGCCTCTGGCATATAAGCAGTTTGAAAAAAGTGGGGCATTTGTGGCGGGGGCGTTGAGTAAGACCTTTAGTAAATCCAGCCCTGTTGTACGTCGAAAAGTAGAACACGATGTAGGCTGACCATGTAGACCAAATACACCAAAATTAACCCTGAGTAGAATTCCAAGGCTTTTTAGAAACGATGATTTCAGGGTTTTTTTTTTTTTTCAAGCTTCTATTTTCTTCTGAAACACACCAAATTTATTCACATTTACCCACAGTCTCTGAAGGAGAAATTTGCAAGTCCTCAATGTTTCTTTGCACGTGTGCTTTTACTCTCAAGGTAAACGTCTTATTTTGTAGACAGCTTATACTGTTACAGAGGCAGTTGGACCGATCACCAGACTTTTGGTTGGGAGTTAAAGTCCTGGCCTGGTCGGTACGTGCTTGGTGCTCAGCATAGCATAAGCAATGCTGAAGGGAAGACAACCCAGTGAGTCACAACTGAAAAAAGGCCAGTGACCGGCTCGACTGGAACCAGTTGGTTGGACACTGGGCGGTAAAACCATATCTTAGTAACGAACTAACTACACAGCCAGTTGGAGTTAGTTAAGACATGTAACGCGCGAGGCATTTCACACATATAGGCGTAATGAACTGTCGCATCTTGGTCGTTTTTTTTTTTTTTGTTTTTTTGTTTTTGTTTGTTAGCAAGGAAGAGCTCAAGAACCAAATGAATGATAACTATTTGTGAAATGTTCTTGTGGGGAACCACACTCACGGTTAATTTCTCGATAGTCATAAAGACTCAAACCCGAGCCTATCAAATTAAGGTTCCGATTTTATCAAGTTCATAACCTCATGCCTAGTGAGACCCTACGAGATTGTGTTGATCTCTAACTCTCCCCGAAAAAACTTAAAAGGGGTTGCGTTGAGAGAACGACACCTAACCCTCGGTCTATCGCACCAGAGGGATTAGACTTCTTGAGAACGACGATCCTAAACTCTTGCTTAAAAAGCTTTAGGGAACTATAAAAAATGTCGTGAAATGTTGTATCTCGTGGGATCTTTGTCTCATGTAAACCGAATTTACTGTGGAGAAGATACAGAATTTTACTGTTACACTCCCCTTCCACACTACTGGTGATAAAGGCAACACCCGCCGGGAATTGTTACAGTCTACGCCATATTTATTACAACTTTCATGTTATGAACGGGCCTATAATTAAATGGCATTTTTTTTTCAACAAACAAATATGTATTCCCCAAGATTTTATCCCGGCCAATGTAAGGCCTCTGTGATCAGTGATAGTTGCTCTCCCAAAAGCGACATTCTATGGGATGTACGAGAAATTTTTCAGCTGTTGCTTTTACTATGTTGTACGCACCAAGAGACAATGTTGATTAATTACCCCAACCCTCTTAACGGTTCGCTACTGATGAAGTTGGGCCATAAATTGAGCCAAAGCAACAGAAACCGGTCTAGCCTTCTGGTCACAGAGACCAAACCAATAATAATCAACCCCCGGCACATAATCTATAATGCCACCCAAGTCTTTCGTATGAAATCTACACTAAAGATTTCGGGCCTTTCCTTCAAATGTGCTTATAGTTTGCAGACTACCCCTGTGACGTCAGGTGGTGCACCGCCTACCCTTACTTTACTAGAAGTAAACATCTTCAGATCTTTGTTTGGTACTAGAATATCATCTCCCAATAGCATGGGCGTCCGCAAGGGGCAAGGGGCACTCCCCCCCCCCGGAAAATCAAACTTGTGAAAAAAATAATTAAAAATTGAAATTAAAAAATTAAAAATAAATCATCAAAATACCTTCACTCACAGCGTCGGTTTTTACTCATGAAATATGCGGACATTTGACCAGAAATAGCAAAAGAGAAGATGGTGCAGTATGCTGAATAGTGAAATCGTAATTTGGGGACCATCATTCGTGATATCTATTGGAAATTTGTAATTGTAAAAACTATGTACTAGGCTAGCCTAGTTGTCAGGTATGTAGTGTGCATATGGCATCCGACCATTGATGAATGCGTTGGTCTTGGTTTGGTCCCGTGCTGATCTAAAGTGGTGAAGCGCGGGTGTAACTTGGATATACAAGGTGAATACAGGGGTGGGGGGAGGGGGTGTATGCATGGTTCATTATTAGGTAACGGACATAGGCCTATAGGCTGTTTGACAGTTGTAAGTTTTATCGTGCATAGGCGTGCGAGGCCGTTACCGAGAGGCAGATTTCCCTTCAACAATTTTTTGCATTGAAAATTCTAAAAATCTAAAAATTACAGACATGAAATTCCTGTTTCAGGGCTGGGTACATGCAGCTTATAACACTCGCCAAATGTCGTTTCCGGCCATCTGGAGGGTTAGTAAGGCCCAAAATTTACTTGTACGCTCCGTGCCAACCGATAATGGCGCTCCGCTTTGATAGTGTACACAATTCAATCATCCATGATTTTCCCTTCAACAATTTTTTACATTGAAAATTCTAAATATCTAAAAATTACAGACATGAAATTCCTGTTTCAGGGCTGGGTACATGCAGCTTAGAACACTCGCCAAGTGTCATTTCCGGCCATCTGGAGAGTTTGTAAGGCCCAAAATTTTCTTGTACGCTCCTCGCCAACTGATGGTGGCGCTCCGCTTAGATAGTGTACACAATGCAATCATCCATGAATGATCCTGCACCCCCCCCCCTTATAAAAATTTCTGCGGACGCCCATGCCCAATAGGGCTTTTCTTATGGTGGCTGTCATGTGCCACTTTTGAGTCTTTCATGATTTCAGTTCCATCCCCTTCAGTAAACTATACTTTGTCCTGCGACAAGTTTTACCGGGCTTTCCCGTGAAACACTTCATAACTTTCGTGTGGATTTAATCACAGTTATTGGCTGCCCTGCCTATGAAGTCTTTCCTGTGCACGACCCCGAGGCTTACTATATGTTTGGCAATGAAGGTATCATTTTTCAAGTTTGCTTTTCATAATGTACTTGACATGTGTCACTTTTAACGGATCCATAGTAGTGTCATATGCTCACAGCTTTTTTGCATTTGTCTTAGAGTTATGCTCTCCTTTCAGCCGTGTTACTCTAATGACATTGTTCTCTTCACCTTTAACGAACCCAACGTTGTCTGCCGGTCATGCTTATGAGGGCTTTCCTGTGAAACCCTTCATATATTCCATTTGAGGTTTACCAGCAATCACTATCGGGCGGCCCTTCTTGTTATATAAAGACTCGGTCCTTCTTATTATATGAAGTCTTTCCTGTGAAAGACTTCACGGCGAAGTATAAGAATATTGTTTATGTTACTTAATTATGAATTCGGCTTGTCTCATAGAGTCCTTTATGTAAAAGACTTAATATTGAAATGCAGGGCGCTGCTTAGACTTGAGAACCACAATTTACGCAGGTGCTGGTGCAAAGGAAGGCTAAATAGGAAAGAGTTATTTTTTCGTAAGTGAGGGAACTCCTGCTGGATAGCTACCTTATGGGGGCTTTCTTGTGGAAGAACTCGTAGATTCCTGTTCCAAAAATATCATATAGAAATTTATTAAAGCTGTCCACATATTCTTCTTTTTTATTTTCTATGACTCCTTTTTTATCCATGTTTATATTCTGGAAAATTTTATTTTGATGCCACGAAGTCATCAATTGTAAAAGATCATTGCTTAAATTGCGTTTGCGTTTTCTTTTGGAACATTTCATTGATTTTTTTTGTAACTGACAAAAATGACAATAAATTGAATCCATTACTGTTGTGATGCATGTATATCCCGTCTTTGTTACCTGTTTGTGGTACGTTCGAAAAAATGACTAGTTGATTTTCATAGTTCTTCCATTAAGGGGAAAACCTTCAGCTTATCAACCTGCTTCAAATCATTTTTGACTAAACTTTCCTTCAAATTGGATCAAACTTATTTTAATGAGTCACAATCTGAAAATGGTGGTTTTTCATATGATCGTGCATTGTGTATAAAATATGATTTTTAAGTTTGCAATTTTTTGAAAGTGATCGCAAGCCCGTTCAATGCAAATGCAAATGCAAATTCAAATGCAAATGCAAAGGCAAATGAAGGAGCAAATGCAAGTGCAAATGCAAATGCAAATGCAAATGCAAATGCAAATGCAAATGCAAATGCAAATGCAAATGCAAATGCAAATGCAAATGCAAAGGTAAATGCAAATATAAATTACAAATACAATTAAATCATAAATACAAATCATGTAGGGAGATTTTTCAGCCTCTCCAGAGTAGAAATTGGTGGGCGTTTTTACCCCGGCATTGGGTTAAAAACGTCCGCTCACAAACTTCACGAAAAATGAACATAATATTCGATGATTTTTTTTCTGTAGTTACACTTTTTATGAACAATCAGGAATGATTTCAGTAATGAATCAGGTACAAGATGTAGATGGAAAACAGCAAAGTAACTGGAACCATTTGGACCATTTGCCGAAAATATCAATGTTGCAGGCACAGCCACAGTACAGTATCACTGAAAAAAGCCATTCTTTAAAGAAATAGCACCAACTGCAGTATATGCTATAGGAATCAGTTGCGTAACAATGGGGGAAGGGGGTTGTAAGTCGGAACCTGCATGACCAAACCTTGCAACGCGAAAAACACCTAAAATAGCGGTTTTTCTCTTTATGACTTTTCCCTCATGTCGTGCCCTTAAAACCCCTCATGACACCACCACTACTCCTTCCATGACACAACCCTGGGTGCGCGTCTGGATAAAATTGAATTTTTTGATCCGTTACAACAGCTAGGAAAGATAAAAATTACAAAATAAAGCAAAACGACAGTTCAACAATTGAAACCCTAATTGTATGAGGCGTGGACAAACTTTTGTAGCAGTCATTCGGATGAAGTTCGGATGGAATAAGTAGTAAGCCACGCCTACTGACGCAGCGGGCAAAAATCGGCAGTGTTTTAGTGCAAAACGTGGATCGCTAGCTGTTTTTCAGATAGCTACACTAAATGAGAACTACACACAGAGTAGGATAGTGAGTTCCTACTTTCTTAAGGTTTCCTTGAAAAGTTTCAAAGGTATCAGTTCTCCAACGTCCTAACACTCACACTGTTTCCCTTAATTATATTCAGTCCTATGAAATCAGGATGTCTGAATGACGTGTTTAGTGGCAATGGTCAGAACTAAAAGTCAAGGATCTCATTTTTAAAGTAAAAAGAAGTCAAATGTGAAAAAAATCAGTAAACTTTTAACAAAGTGTTATAGAAAATGAAATTGAAGTAATTCTCCAAACGGTAGGTGAAATCCATCATGCAATGAGGAATTTCGAAGCATTTTTTCACTATGAATACAGTTAAAATCAGATTTGTGTTAAAGCTGTTACGACAGCCCTTCCATTTTCAATGATTGCTTGACGCAAAGGTAGTACCGATTTGACTCACATGTCCGTTGTGATTAAACCAGGGAAACCAGGTTTATTTCTGGTATCCGAAAAACTTTAACGTGTTGTAGATGTGGACTTTCCCTTACATTATAACACATAACATGAATTCATATTGGTCATCTATGCACTTTAAGCTTTAAAGAGTTATCCCCCCCCCCTTTTTTTTTTTTTTTTTTTTGTTAAAACCAGCCAAAGTATGGCCCAGATGTAAATCCCTTCATCACACATGTGTGCCTTTGCCACATGTGGACTTGAAAAGTCAAACGCTGTCATCCCAGTTATATTTTAAAACAACAACAAATCCCACAGGATGTTGTAGTTCTTATTTCGTGCCCAAGGATATTTCGTTGTATAAAGGACGGACTTTAACCAAATTACAAATCAAGAATATTGACCTACAAAATATTAGAAGTGATCCCCTGACTAAAAAACTGGCTAAAGTAAAATATTTTTACTAGTTCTATGTTTACGCACAACAGAATACGAGACTTTTTGTCTGGTCGTAGCCACCAAACGAAGAATAATCAAACCCGTGTAAAATTTCTTTGAGGGTTTTTTTTTCTTTTTTATTTTTTTAATTTTAAGTGTGAACCCTATTGTATTAGAACCGTGATTTTCAAAGTGTAAAGTTAAAAATACAGGGGACTATCGAAAAATTTTTGCATTTTCTATTAGCATATGAATATTTTTTTCAAAATGTTTCAGAATTAAGCGCAAAAATTAGGAATTCATTTGGAACTTCATAAAAGACGTTCTAATCAATATATTTAGTAATTATATATGTTCGTTGATCCGTGATATTTATACCCTATATTTGTATGTATATATGTTAAAGCGAAAAAAAAAAAAAACAATGTTCGAAACGAAACGAATCATCTCAGCTGAAGTCTTACACTTACCCTAAGCAACCAAATGTGTTAAGGCTCGTGCACAGCTACTTATTCAGGGGAGTCGCTAGAAATATGGAAAATTGGACTTGAGTACCATTTACCTGGGAGGGGGAGAGGGCAAACTAACCACAAGATTTGTTTAAGCACAGTTGACGTTGGGCTTTTGAAATGTTACGTGAGATCGTTTGCCAACCAGTGTAAGCTGAAAGGACCAATCCTGTCCCTCTCCCATAATTCCACTCGAAAGTTAAAAAAAACAGGTCCGTTTGTTTTCTTATTTGACATAATGAATGTGCGATATTTCAATTATTGACTGCTTTGATTTTCTTCTCATATATTGTGGGCTTCAAGCAATAGAATTTTTCAGAAAAAGGGTACAATGATATGTGAAATTTTATATTTGAAGCTCTTAAGCCCCATACAAATATTGGTCAGCTTTTACATATAGCAGAAGCAACTTCAGCCACTTACAGTGCCAGGTGAATTACTTCACAGTTATAGTCCTGAGAGAGTAGAAGACTATTTTTAAAGGAGGCACTTTTTCAGAAAGGACACAAGGTAACGACCAGAGCAGAACTCAAAAATGTCAACCATTGGATTGCACACTCTGATGCTTGGAGCTTTATACAATATAGCAGCTCACAAAAACAAGTACACTAAGTCTTGCACACTACCGTAGGTGATATTTCCCAGTTTATGTTTGATGTTTTATTATGTACCACTATGATATCATGCCTTTATCCAGGATGGGGAGGGTTGAGGAAATGGGTAGAGAGTTTAGTCTGTTAGTAGCCGTTTACTAACTACACTCTTACAATTTTTCTAAGTTTTTGACCCCTCCACCCCAGTCTAGCTACGGGCCTGTGGAAAATATGTGGCAGCTCACTCTATGGCAGTGTGGGAATTACATATATTTTAAATTAAAAAGTTCTGGTGTATCAGGTTTAAGTATAGGGATTTACTCTAATGGATTTTGAAGGATTTTCCTGTTTTTGTAGCATGATCGTCTCCTGGCTAACTGAAGTTGATCTAAGAAGATGGGTTCATCAGGGCTGCAGTCGAGTCCAACAAGCTCGAGTCCAAGTCCGAGTCCAAGTCCAACAGCTCAAGTCCGAGTCCAAGTCCAAGTCCAAGGGGCTCGAGTCCAAGTCCAAGTCTGAGTCCAGTTCTCTCGAGTCCAAGTCCGAGTCCAAAAAGTGGACTTAAGTCCGGACTCGACCGGAGTCCTACAGCCCTGGGGTTCATACACTCTAAAAAAAATTATTACCCAACCTGGGCAAAAAAAATTACCCAACCGTTGGTTCCGCATTCCTCCTGACCGGAATTGGGTAAAAAATGCCCAACTCATGTGGTTAAGTGTTTTACTCATTAGTTGGCTAAACGAAATTCCCCAACCATTTCACCCAACTAATTTTGCTCAGCAAATGGTTAAAATTTGTACCAACGCATTTGTCCAATAGCTATACTATTGAATGCTTGCTTGGATTTCAATATCACCTGATATACAGTAGGCCTATAATTATATGATTTGGATAAGACGACGATATACACAGTACCCTAACACATACACCGTTTATTTTCCAAAAGTGGTTGGGGCACCAGCAACGATGCACTTGGTAAGTAAACAGTGAAGTGTGTAGTTTAAAGTAACAAATTCAATCGTTACCTTTTAATTTCTTCTCCCAATGATTACGTAGCAATGGAAACATTTTTTCTATGCGACCATTGCTCTTTAAGTACTTTCGTTCAGATTTTACTGCTATTTTACCGTTACCTTTTTATTTAGCAAATACAATCGTATTCAACCATGAGATCTTATAATTAACCACCTATATTACAATAATTATCTGTAAAACTGAACTGACCTCTAACTAATCATCTGATTGGTCAACTACATTTTACCCAACTGTTGGGTACTTTTAAACTTGCCCAACACCTTTAACCAACACCTGGATTTTACCCAACCTTAATTTGCCCAGCAATATGTGTACAGTTGTTTACCCATTTGTTGGGCAATAATTTACCCATGTTGGTCATTTTGTATTTTGCCCAACGCTTTTTACCCAACAGTTTTTAGAGTGTACAACAGCAAAAACCAAGAACATCACACAACACGCCCGAAGGCCACCTACGGAGGCAACAACACGTCCGAAGACAGCAA
Organism: Holothuria scabra; assembly: GCA_037179385.1. Lineage (NCBI taxonomy): Eukaryota > Metazoa > Echinodermata > Holothuroidea > Aspidochirotida > Holothuriidae > Holothuria > Holothuria scabra. Next base: position 40,914,591 of record CM074189.1, read on the forward strand.
CACTTAAAAAGCACAGGTCAAATATACAGGTACACCTTGCCCAAGGGTGCCGCGGAGGCAGTTGTGGCAAAGGGTAACTTCATTATTCCCACGTTTGAAAATATTTCCACAACTGCGTGCAGTTTTAACTCCTACCTAGGAACCTGCCTTAGTATTTGCTAGGAGTAACTTAGTTGTAGAATTGACAAAGTTAAGCCCAAATTTTGTGGCTTCTTAATTAGCTAACATTCAGTTATTTTTAATTTCTCTTCGGTTAAAATTCCAAATTTTCAATTCTATCGCTTACTAAATTTGTCGACCTTTAAATCGGCATTCTTTGGGCATATGGTGGTGTTTTGGGGGCGTTTTAGCGTATCATCTTTTACTGTTTTAAAATGTATACTTTTGTCCCGCTTCTTTTGAGTCTGCATGCAGGTGAAACCTCGGTTAATAGTACCATTGCGAACATTTGCGACTGGTCTCACAATCGGTGTTTGATTACCAATGGACCAATGTTCTTAGATATTCCGTTAGAGAAGTACTTGTACCAACGTTACAGGTTAAGGTATGTATTATGAGATACGACCGGTTTATTTACCTCAGACGGTGACTTTAAACCTTTTTTTCACAAGTTCCCTATATCTGGCTATGTCCGTATCTTTTGAGACACAGGCTCTGACTGATAAGCGCTGCATGTAGGCTTAATTGTACTGAATGTCTGCGGGGGGGGGGGGAGGATTTTAAGGCATAATTACTTAAGTTTGGCTCAAAAGTTCATGCCAACTGGGCCTACGTGAAAGGTTAATTCTACAAAAAAAAATGACCTTAACATCTCTTCTCCTGGATTTACTTTCTGTATTTAACGGATCGCTGACTTTTTCATCTCGTCTGTCGTTGAGGCACTTTTAATTACTTTTCTTCGTTCGAATTGTCTTATATTGTGAGAGCTTCCGCGGGGTTTGCCCCTTGGTTCCCGCCAGGGCCCTATTGTGGGCCTTTGGAAGCACAGTCGTAAAACTCGCGCTTTGCGCTCGTGGTGCGCCTTCTGTGCACATCTCCCCCCCCCCACTATGTCCCGTTGGCAATATTAATTACACTCTAAAATCAAAAGAGTGGACTAAGTCACTCTTTGATCGAGTGAAAAGTGTAAATTCACTCCATTAAAGCGATAATTCACTCCAAGAGGAGCGAAGTTAACTCCAAAAAGAGTGAAGTTCACTCCAAAAAGAGTGAACTTCCCTTGAAACGAGAGAATTTTCACTCTTGATGGAGTGCCCACAGTGATCGCTTTTAAAAAAAGAGCGATCTTGCAGGCACTCGTGGAAGAGTGAATTTTCCCTCTTCTTCTAGCGAATTTCACTATTTTTGGAGGGAACTTCACTCCTCTTGGAGTGTATTATCACTCTAATGGAGTGAATTTACACTTTTCACTCGATCAAAGAGTGACTAAGTTCACTCTTTTGATTTTAGAGTGGAAGGACAAAAGTAATATTTTTATTTTATTTTGATTTTTATTATTCAAAGAATACACTCTAAAAATAATGTCGCTGTGTTTTTAAGACTGTTATTCAAATCACATGAATTCACCTTGTGTTAACGCATTGAGCTTAATTCTTTCACAACATCGTTTCAGTGAACTTTAACTCCGGAAGACACTGTTTCAGTCTTAGCTCATTTGTTGAATAACAAACACATTTGTACATGTAATCGGACCCAAATCAACACAGCACTAAACAAATCATGCTCATGTGCTAAATGGTTTCCTATACACTCTAAGATCAAAAGAGTGAACTTAGTCACTCTTTGAAAAGTGTAAATTCACTCCATTCGAGTGTTAATTCACTCCAAGAGGAGTAAAACTCACTCCAAAAAGACTGAATTTCACTAGAGGAGAGGGAAAATTCACTCTTCCACGAGTGCCTGCAATGACCACTCTTTTTTTAAGAGCGATCACTGTGGGAACTCCATCAAGATTGAAACTTCGCTCGTTTTGGGGGAACTTCACTTTTGGGGGGTGAATTACAATCTTCTTGGATTGAATTATTACTTTCATGGAGTGAATTCACACTTTTCACTCTATCAAAGAGTGACTAAGTTCACTCTTTTGATTTAAGAGTGTAGCCGATCAGGAAGCTTCATGAACAGTTTGAGAAATCGTAAGCTTCTTAACTTACAGGACGAGAGCAGCGCTGGCCAACCCAACTTGAAGAGATAAAGTAGACTGTTTTGTTTCATGATTGGCACTTGAGAGTCATTTCACAACTATTATTCTCCTCAAATGTGAAATTTACTAGGATTTATTGCTCGGTTAACTTTCCATGTGCAAAATTAAACTCATAAACATGATGATAGATACTTTGAAGGGAAATAAGAACAAAATTCTGATATTTAGCTGCTGTTTTAAAATAAGTTTCAGTTGGGGGAGTGCTCTTGACCTTTAATCCTCGAATTATATTATTTATGAAATCCCTCTAAACTTTATGGGTTAGGCTTCGGGTACACTTGATATTTCGTATTGTCATATAATGAAACGGTTTTACAATTAACCAAAACCGTTACGAAAAGGTTCAGTACTGTTGAACCTAAGGCATTACACAGGATGATCTATATCTTTTTGTGGGCTTGTGGGCTGTGACTATCAAGTCTTGGAAATGGATTTTCACAGTCAAGGGCGGATCTGGTACATGTAGAGTTTGGAAAGAGTGTTGCATTTATGGCGGGGCAGAAAATGTTTTATGTGGGTCGTAGTACCACCATTAGTTGCCGCGTATAGTGCAAAGAAAAAAAAATAAAATTCGATACCAGTCAGACAGCCTGAAAGGTGAATAAGTAGAATTTAATCAATTCGTTGCTTTGGATACTTTTGTGTATACTTTCGAAGTAAAAATATAAGCATTGAATACTTTTGGGTGGCGTGGGCCGGGGTGATCCATCTTGTAAATCCACTGCTGTTATACGTGTCAAAAATAAAAAAAATGATCGATCTAGTCTCCCCATGGAGACCAAAATGAAAGAAAATTATTTATGACATTTTTAAGTTGATTCTAAGCTTTTCTTAACGACTTCTCTTTTTTCTAAAAATTACAATCATTTATTCGCATTAACCCACAGTGCCTGAAAGTACTAGGACTGCCCATCTTCATTGTAAAGTTTCGCTACATGTGTTCCTTGAACAAAGGGGCTTAGGGAAACAACCTAATTCGCAAATGCGGCAACCACTTAAAGGTCAAAAGCAGCCGTCCCAAACTTATGTCGAATCAATAGCTAAAGGTCACAATTTTCTTTTTATTTCTCTTCTTAGAATTCTTCAATTTTTTCAGGAATTCAATCTTACATAATTATTTAAGTTAAACCCACCAGTTAGAAAATTTCACATTTGAGAATAAAAAATAAAACATTTTCACATGGCTCTCTAGAGCCAATCATGAAACAGTACAGTCAACTATACTACTTCAAGTTGGGGTGCCGTCCTCTTGCCCTTTGATTCCGCCTGTGTAGCTGGGGGACTTAGAATATATCCACGGTATTTCCCACCTTGCCGTAAGAGACAAAAGGAAAGGCTTGAATCGTGTTTAAACTGTATTTCAAACCAAACTTGAGCTTTAACTGTATTCGAAACCGTACTTAACCTCTACCCTTTTTATCTTGTTGACATATAGACAAATCCGATTAGCGCTTGTTTTTAGTGACTGTATTCCGCCATTAATGGGGTCCATCAGCCTAAAACCGTCTTTATTTATTGTTTACATGAATTTCAAACCCTCATATTTAGTAAACTTGGAGAGTTTAAGATAAAAATTAGTGTACAACTATCCATGATAGAGGTAAGCAAGCAATCGAAAGATTTGAAGGTGATGGACCCCAGTTATGGCCGACTGAAATCAGACCATCACCCATTGTCCGGGTTCGTGTGTAACATATGCATCGTATGGGCACACATTTTTCAAGGACAAAAAGGAATTCAAAAATAAAGAAAAATGAAAGAAATCTGACACAATGTACCCACATTATATAACTCTCTGTGGCGTTGCCGAAAAGTATAGTTACAATCTCAAACAAAAATAAACAGTCTTTAAAGGAAACTATCTTGAGTAATGAAACAGGGTTTGGAGGACATGGTGTGGAATATTTTGTCTTCTTACGACAACCACTTGAAAAAACACACTGTTATAGGCGCTTTATAAATCAATATTACTAAAAAAAAAATCACGCGCGAGGCATTTTACACATATAGGCGTAATTATAAGCCGCATCTTCATCGTTCCATTTGCCGTTTGAAAAAAGCATTCCGTAGTGTTCGACACCACCACTATTATTTGGTTCATTGCTTTTCCAGTTAGTGTAAACCAGGGGAGAGTCCGTGTCATCAACCCATCGAAATACTCGATTGCGTCTTAAATCGTTTAGGCCAATCCACAGACCAGTTTCCTGCTAAAGAAAATTAAAACGAGCCAGTGAGAAACAATGAAATCACATGTTAAACAAGTTACGAATTATGACAATTAACACGGGCATTTGATTTTAATAACACGTTTTGTCAAGTAGGAGATCGAAAACCAGGAGGCTTACGGAACTAACGGTTGGGTAATTTTTACGCCCAAGTTGGGTAATCATCTTTAGAGTGCAACTTTTAGATAACATATGCAACATCAAAAACATTCAGTCAATGTCAGATTTACTAATTATACGAAGAAAAGAACTTTAAAGCCAACATGTTTTTTTAAATTTTCCTGTACACGAAACCTTAATTCTATATTTTTCCTCAATACACGCCCGATATTTTTCAATTTTTGTCCCATGACTTGAACAAAGTAGACTGCTTGTAGTCTCTCACTTTTCACTATTCCTAATAAAATATGCCCCTACACGCCTTAGATACTTTGAATGTATTATGTAAGCTATATGGTATACTAATGTATTTATCTTCAAGGCCTTCAGCCTTGTGTTGTCGGCTCTCAGATTTAGAGAAAAAATATTTCCTGTCGTTTTAATCGTTTCAAGCCCCTCTTACCGCCCCGCCCCCTCCCCCTCCCCCAGGAAAACGATACCTTAACAACTCCGAAGTACTAGCGTATGTTCCGGAGGTTCATCAGCTTGCTTTCGAGACACCTAACGTTTCCGTCATTGACATCAGATTTCGCAAAACCTAAAACTGAGAAAATCTGACTAAAATTGCTGCCAGGACCAATGAACAACTGCCTTATCACCTTACAATGAAAAGTTCCCACCTGTCAGGGGTTCTAGCCCCTGCCCACAGGCCCCATGCCTACAGTCTCCGAACCCTAAGGGTTCAAAATGGTTATTCTCTTTTGGGCCAACAGTCAGGGGAATCACAGGTTTTCCCCCTACTTTGGCATTCAGATTAAATCCAGGACTTGACTCCAAATATTGACTCACATGGGGCTAAGCTTTAGTGTGGAGGGAGTCAAAGGGAACTGTGAAGCCCATGGAAGCTTTGAGGTCAAAGCAGGCCTATATCTCGAACTCATGAGTGAAAAAGTGACAAGTCTCAGAAAAAGTGGGGCGTAGTGCTAGGCCTTAAGTATACAGTATTTCTTCTCTGTTACGTCCTGTATCACTAATTGGCTGTAGTTTCGATTTTAATTTGCCGCCTGTTATTTCACTCTATCTGACATTTAAGCTTAAAAATTACAGCTACATGTTCTAAGCTACGCTACTTTCAACAAGCATGCATGGATTTAAGATAAAATTAAATCGCATATGTTCGAGCCGCAGACTGACTACATTGTCTAGCCCAGTCCCGATATAGCCTGAAGATACAGTGCATGCAGTCCATGCGGTACATAGCCGTGTTGTCTCGTACCATGCTATGAATGAAGTACCTGTGCGGCGCTCACTTACGAGCGTCGCGTCGCGGACTGCAGAAAAGCAAGTTTCGGTAGTATGAAATACATTTTAGAAAAAAATTTCCATCCAAAAGTGCATATAAATGTTATGAAATCCATGCACGATTTTCTAATATCGACCGGTTCAACAGCTGCCATCTGTACGGTAGTCTATTATTTCAATGAGCACAACTATACCATGCTGTCGTAATGATATTATCGTAGGGTGTAAGGAGACAATATGCATCTCCAATGCATTTTATTGTACTACGTTATGACGTCACAGGTTTCTAAAAGGTGGTTACTGATGCATAAGCTTACTATTATAAGCTTAAAAGCTTAGGCTAGCTTGTCTGATTTTAAATGTTTAAGTTTATTCATGTGGAGTGAAAGGCATCGAGCTGGAATGTCCAAGGTTGTCCCTCGTGCTCACGTAAATGGCTGCTAGGCCCATTTTCAAAAACATCTTTTATATTCCTATTAATTCAAAATATTTAAAAGACCGCTTTTAAAGAGCTTATTTAAAACACCCTTTTTGAAGCTCTTGTCTATGACATTGTGTTTTTGGAACAATTTATTTCATATTTCTCCTACACATCGTTTACCACAGAATACACAATATGAATTAAATGTATAACAATGTTGGCGTAGTACACGTGGACTATAGCGCGGTAAATTTCTCCTTGGGGGACGTTTCTTTTAGGACCGATGCTCAAGTGTTACACAACTACGAGATTGCCTTCTGAAACACCACTTAGGTTGATATTTTATTTATAATGTAGGCTAGAAAGACTTTTTTAGCCTCGGTTGGTTGCAAAAAAGATTATACTCTTTAATGGTGGGATGAAGGTTCGGTTATGTCTTTTCTCGTCGATACTGATTTATTTCAATTTTTATTCAATGAAACATGAAACGTACATCACAGTAGTACTATATTTTTGATACTTAGGGAAGTTGCTGAAGATCAGTGAAGTAGTTTTCCATCAAACGTCCACCAGCACGTACACGTACTGTTAATTTATTTCAGTCACTGACTGCTCCGCAAATCGATCTTATTAACCAGTGTCTACCAAATTTAGTTATTATCTTGCACGATTAGCCAAAAAATCACGACATGATGATGATGGTCAAAAATTACCATAAAACATTGATTTCAAAAATAGGGTTGTCCTAATAATGAATATCGGTATGTTTTTATTGTGACGAGTATGTGTTCATTGTGACGAATACGGACAGCACTTGCAATACTCTACTCCCCTTTTCACTAGTTTAATTACACCCGGAAATGGTATCGCCCCAAAAGAATTAAGTTCCACACATATTACGTCTACATGCAATAGATTCATGCGCAGCAATACAGCCTGAATTTATTTACCGAGTCTCGAACAGATGCCCAGTAAGTGTAGACAAAGTTCTGTTCTCCTGAAGACTTAATGGTGACCAGGTTGGACCTTTGATATTCCGAACCATATGAGTATCCACGGGCGGCAACGGTGTTACAAAATGTTTCAGCTTGTGACCAAGTTTTCCTGAAAGCGAAATACCTAGTCAACAAAACAAAAGGGTAGTGTAAGAATGATCGAATTTGACCTATTGGTGTAACTGTTGTCATTGTCATTGTCATTATTTTCGATGCACGTTTTTTTCTTCTTCTTTTGCTGATTACAGTATTAACTATAACCTGAACTAACTACGGTATAAAATTCTCTAAGGCACGAAAGGAAGTCTTAAGTGAAATCGTCACAGAGACGGTTATTGACTTGAGTAGGGGCACAGATCGAGTTTCAGCAGGTGAGATATACATAGTTATTTACGGCAGATTAGCAATACTGCCCTGTACCTTACGGAACAATTTAAAAATTTGCGGCCCCTTCAAATATGCAGAAAAGGCGTTCCCAGTAGATGTAAGTAACTCGTCAACTTCAAACGCAAATTGTAAATTTGAAAATGATCTGAAATTCCCAGGAAAATGCAAGTACAAAGCCATTTTAATTGAGGATGGACCTATGGAGGTCGAACAAATCATCGTCCCTATCATTTGACCAGTTGACCGTCGTCTTGGAAGAGAATTAGCACTTTTCGATTTCAGGACGGTAGACAATAAGAACAGAACGTGCAACGAAAAACTACACTGCATATGAGCTAGACTTGGCCAAGTCTCCCGTGGGTGTTCCGCGGGGAGCTGACAACTTTCTCTTCAAAATCCTCCTGTTGCAGCATAGTACAGAATATCGTATTTTCCTTTTGTCTAATACGCCCTCTATAGCTCTATTAATTCTATCGTTTCTCAACGAGAGACTTGGGACAATTGGTTTCTATGACGTCATACTAATGGGGCTATTTATTATTCATCTTAAAACTGTATCACCACTACCAACCAATCAGCATTCTCAAACACAAACTTTAGTATCGCCCAATTGAAGGTTTGTATAGAAATGCGAGTGAATGATATTAAAGACCCTGATCATACCCATAATAATTCAATATTTAAACGTATCTTACGTACTCGTGTCTTAAATATTTAAGCGTAAGGAGTAATTAAGTTGATATCTCTCAGGGTAAATCGAAGATACGATCGTTCTTTATAAGGGCAACTAAGGGCAACTAAGAGTAGTATCGTCTTCCATTTAGGCGTACAAGAAAACGTAATGTTTTTGAGCCCGTACCATAGTGGAATACTTCTAAAATGGGAATTTCGCATGATGTAAAATAAGTGCTACAGTGTATGTGACAATTCTGTGGGCACGAAATCGGAGCTTAAAGCGACGTAACACATTGAATTAAAACTTAAAGCAGTTGTGCGAATTGATTACAGACACTAAGCATTGCACTGTTATTGTCAGATTGTAGGCTACAAAAAATTAACAGAATTACAACGAACGAAACCCTCTGGATCCCTTCAGCTCCACAAGTACTCTACTGAGATTACAGACAGATAAGTCAATTGGGTAGGAGAAGAATATGCCGTTATTTCCTGGATGAAGGATAATGTTGCTGTCAAACCTAAGGGGATAATATGGCTTTAGTCTCATCATCTCTTAATACTAGCAGCAGTCAGGCGCCGGCATAGCCAGGATTGTGTCACCGGGGGAGGGGGGTTGGTGTCATGGGGCACGAAATGACGGAAAAGTCCAAGAATAAGTAGAAAAACCGTTATTTTAGGTGTTTTTTGCATTGCAAGGTTCAGACCCCCCCCCCTTCCCCGTGGCTATGCCATGCACTGGCAGCGGTGGTACTTGACTGTCAAAACTAGATGGGGTGGGGACAAATAAAGGGCACAGGATATCGTTCGGGGCAAAAATTTTGGGCGCAGCTCAAAACAGAATACAGATCCCAAAGCGTTCTTTCCCTATTCAGGCTGGAGGTAGGCATGTCCAGGGAGCGAAAACCCGGAAGCTTGCAAGGATATATCTCAGTATGAAAATTAGATCTGGAGAGGTATATTATTTATTTTTTCGGTGTACTTAATTCTTAACTGACCTAAGTTGGGGAGGGACACAGGCCAAAATCTTGGGAAGGGGGACAAATAATGCATGCTCGTCTTGGCTCCTCTACAGCTGCACCAGTGGGCGTTAACTCTTTTCATGTGGGCCAATTTCACCTGGGATTAATAAGTGGCCTTCATATGGTGATAGCCACTTCACTGATATGAGAGAGCTCTGGGGCAAACAACTGATATGTAGGGAGAATATGGGTCAGCTGCCCAATTAATATCCCTACATGTGAGCTACCCACATGGTGGCCTTGTTAATCTAATATAGTTTTGTTACCTGTGAAATGCATTGGTTCCCCATTTCATTGTTCCCGTCATATTTTTAGGTGCATGCCCAATAATCATATCTCTAAACCATACCCCTATAATCCCAATGAGTTGATTGGTTGGGGAGCAGTGAGACATGGGACTTTTGAGACAGGGAACCAAAACGAGATGGAATATATGAAAGTGGGACTTATGATACATGGGAACAATATACCCTATGTGATAAGGTAGAAATTGCCAGCCACCTTGTAAAGTATTGACCACAGTGATTCTTTCATACAGCCAGCAGCACTAACTAGGTATGACACTTAATATACTATAAACATGTGTTTAATTTGAATCTGATAATTTTTATTCCTCCTTTTACTGATTGAACAAGCAGCATAAGACAATACATGCATAGCCTACTGAAACAGTGATCCAAGCTCAGAGAGAGAGAGAAAGAGAGAGTAACATGGCTATTTTGCAAATTGCTTGAACCCCAACATACTGCTGAACACCTGTCAGATTATGTACCATGAAGGAGGTAGGCCTTTACATTCCCAGGACCATGAAGGACAATGATATCTTGTCTCAGAGTAGTGATTCATAATTTTAAATTCCACCTGTAACCTTACATCACTTACATTAAGTATTCTGTCTGCATGGTCTGTCTGGCTGCAGTTTAATGGAGCCTGCTAGGTCTCTGTCCCCCCCCCCCCCCCATCCTTAAAAATGTTCTGTAGCTTCCCCCAAGAACTTAGTAATTGCACAGTAGCGGTTAAGAAGTAAATTGTGATCAGATAATACTGTTCTCAACTCCCTGCTGCTATAGCCCTCAGTCCCCAAAACTGAAACCATGTGCATAAGCCTGCCACAAGGCTTTGGCTGAGTTTACACTGTCTCAAGAGGTTATGGAATGTAGAACTAGACTGTAGTAATGCAAGTTCTACATACAGGTACTTACCTGCAATGGTTTGTAACCAGGCTGAATGTGCTATGCCTTACAGTAGTTACAATCCTCCAATTACCTTACCTGTGATGACGGGATTGATGCTAATCCGAAATGATCACCCGGAGGCGTGTCAGAATGATGATCAGTTACAGATGGTAGTGTATGAAGTGTCTCTCCACTTGACACTGTTGTGCTGTACGTTGTGCACCAATTGCCAGATTCTTTTCCATCACCCTCGATCCCCACAAACACACAAAAATTCAAGTTCACAAAAATATTGCAGAGGCTAGTAGTGGTAAGAACATGCTGTATATACATACATTTATACAAGCGTGCTGAGAAAATACCCCATAATTTGCAATTATCTCAGCCTATACTTTGCCCCCCATTACCCCAACCCTCCACAAAAATGTTCCTTAACCAGTGAGTTGCTATCATCACACCACATTTGTATGTAAACAGTGCAGGTCTCAACAAGCTCAATAAAACTGGAAATATTTCTCAATTTCTCAATCTCAATTTCAGCAAGCTGTACACTAAGACTTCTACAGTTGTTGAAATCATCATGCATTATATCACACCACCTCTATTAATAAAGAATTTTTACTCATTGTTCCCACAAAAGCGGCTTGCTTTATTAAGCAAAATAAAAAATAAACAAAATACCTGCGACATGCTATTAACTAAATCAAGCTGATTGTTGGAAGCATCTGTTTTGTGAACAGCTACCGACGGTAGTCCTTGTTTTTCTAATACAGCAGTTCAAGAATATTTTCTCAGTTCACCAATTATTCCTTTTTATTGAAGTTTAATTGGTAGGTCCTTGCTTAAAATGTAACTCTATATTTACCACATATTGCTTTATGAAGGTCAAGTGCATTTACCAATCACCACAGTTCACTGACAATTTCAGACTGTTCTCTAATTCAGTACCATAATTGCACCAACTGGTTGTACTGGTACTGGTATCCAAGATGATTGCCAAGTGCAGCCTATCTCTCTTTTCAAAAATTGCAATGAAATATTGTCCTGGCCAAACTAAGACTTTATTTACATAGTCCTGTTACCCCTCATTCCATGTAAAATTGGAGTCAAGATAGGTTTTCAACACATACACTACACGTTCCATTCCCAGCATATACTCCATATACTGTGCTAAGCTTGGTGTTAAATGTTTTATGTATTGCATAGCCTGGTTGCCTGCTGACTCTGCCAAAGATGGTGGCTTAGAAGTATGTATAGTCCCACTTTCTCCAATTGCTCAAGTTCTGTGTAAAAGAAAAATGAAGGAGAATTTAGTACACTTTAAAATGTGTTTACCATTCACTCTTGAAGCAAATATTCCATCAAGGAGACTTGACAGGAACACGTACTGCACGATGAAACATGCAGTGCTACAGCGCTAGCCCGCTGGCATGTAGTCTGATGACCTATTGTTACCGGCCACTAATAACTTTTTACTCATATAACAAGAAAACAACACACATTTAGCCTGGGCTACCTCAAATTTAAAGTATTAAAATCTTATATAGTCTCCAAGTTGTACCATATTCTTTGTGAAGATATTCACTTTCATAACAAACACAGTCAACCAGTGCAATTTACTCTACCTGTTCCTGAAGTTACAAAATAGGCAGTTTATATGAACACTCGGGGCTCAAAATTAGCAGTTGTGCGTTTCATGAAACTTGTCGAGTGATCTTTTAGTGCCTAATTAATTTCCCGGTTTTCTGCAGGGTTGACAATCCCTTGTACTGTAGCACAGTTACACCTAGAGCCTAACTTGTATAAAGCAATTATTTTGTTAGGAAGCAAAACGTAGTCCATTCAGCAGGTTTCCTTTAAAATGCATGCATCCAATCCAAGGTAGTACTTCCATGTTCTGACTAAGTAAAACCTCATTAAAGTTGCAAGCAAGTTTGTAGAATTGTATGATGAATCCCTGTTATAACGAAACCTCTGGGTAGAAATGAGGCCACCTGAACTTGGAAGGACTACAAAACGCCTTTTACCTTATTCATGCGGTTCTGGAACAATTGATTATGACCTATGCAGCTACCAATGTCCCAAGTCCTTTTTATTGTGGTGCCTATAGCTGTCAACTAAAAGGGCCTGGCTGCAATAATCTTGAAATCACATGCAGATTTATGCACTTATCAATTGCAACCCTGGCACCTACTACACCCGGGGATGGTCGGGTCTTGCCCGGGAACTTCATTTTTGAAATTGTTAAATCCCCGGGCAGAGCCTGGCCATATCCATGCTGGGTGGGGCATTGATCGAGGGTAAATCCCCTGCCAAGTCCCCACAGTCAGCTAGGCTCTATGCATACCTAAAGGAAACCACCTGCCCGATTACCCCCGCCTTCGATCCAGATCGATGGAGTGAAATCCTAGCACACTCAAGTCCCGACCGGGTGGGGACAAAATGACTGAAATCCCTCCCAGGCCAAA